>JANRMT010062820.1:12632745-12646685 GCA_026402145.1 Polypterus bichir lapradei
AATGAGAAATTGAACAGGTGTTCCTAATAATCCTTTAGGTGAGTGTATATCAGAAAAACCAGAACATAAGTAATCCTCTTCACAGAGCTAGGCGGCCAATCTGTCATGGCCACCTCAGACATACAATACAATAATACAATATAATCTGTTCTTGCACAGCATTCCTCATCAAGTGCAGGCGCTAAGTGCCACAACAACTCTTAAGGCAAAATGCAAGAATAGATGATAGCACTCAGTAAATGGAGATGTAGCACATTTAAGGATGCAGATTTGTTAAAATACATCAAAAACAAAGTAGATGCTGATTAATATAAATGGAAACCAACAGCATGTGCCCATTAATTACTTGTAGAATTGTGGCAGTGGCTGATATGTGACAGGGGCCAACCCCGTACAGGATGACAGTCCATTGCACACAAACCCCATTCACTCACTTTGGAATAATTTGAGAGTTGCCAATTAACCTAAAATGCATAAGTATATTGTCTCTTTTTTTTAAGTTATTAATTTTTCATACTGATTTCTAGAATTTTTTGATTTGTGCCAACATTTAAATTGGAAAACTTTTATCTGTTAGATTACAATTTCATTTTGCTGCACATCTGCTGTGTGTAATTCCTCCCATTTTATTAGTTTCTGTGTGTTGCCTTATCTCATATTGCCATGTTTTAACTCTTCTGTTCCCACATGGCTTTGATCTGTCATGCCTCTTAACTGGAAGCTTTATTTTGTGTGATTTTTGTTACTCCAGTGTTATTATCTCACTTGCCTAGTGCTCTTCCTGCAAGGTTTATGAAAAAGAAGTACATTTGGGAAGAACTTGCATATTGCACATTGTGTGGTATTTGGAAACGTACGGCCAGATCTACCATCAGGGTGACTTGGTAGTACACCCTGGGGTTCTGCATGCAAAGAGGTCTTTACCACCTCAGACACCTAAGGGTTTTTAGGCTGCCCATTCGGATACTAAAGAATTTCTATAAATCCATCATCAAAAGTATTCTGACAGGAATTGTCAGGTTTGGAAACAACACACAGTAGGACCACAAGTCTCTGCTGAGAGTGGTGCAGTCAGCTGAAGTCATCACTGGGTGTGCCCTCTCTAATTTCCAGGACATCTACAGGTATTATGCCAAGCAAAGTCGGACCAGGGCGAAGAAAATGATCAGATGTGACCACTAGGCAGTGCCACGAAGACCCAACTCCTAGACACCACTCTACAGACACATGTCCCTGGTTCAAAAGAAGTACTTTTGTTGAGAAAGTTTTTTTCCCATGAACTCAACACAGAAATCCAATTCTTTCTTTTCTCTTTCTCCTTTCTCCCAGGCGAGTGTTGTCCAGCTCCTCTTCCAATTCCGACTTGCCTGGGTGAGGTAAAGTGGCCTTTTCATAGGAATACTTCAGGTGTGACAACAGTAAAGCCAGGGAGCACTTCCAGATCAGGCAAAATCTTCTTAATTGTGTAAAGTTATTTCTTAGCAGTTCCCCCTGGCGGCACCCAAGCACCCCAGCAGGGCTGCACATCAGGACTACAGTTCACATTTTGCCCGGCGGGTGTACAACTGAGAGCTCCACTAGGGGAATACTGCTACCCAAAGTAGTGGGGAAATATATACCCCATAAGGCAGAGTCCCTTTGTCCATCCACTCTCATGGCCTCCTGGACAGGGAAGACTCTAACAGCCATACTGACCAGGATGTCCGGCCGTCCATGTCCTTCCTTTATAAAGGCATCCCGGCCATGTAAGGAGTCTATTGATCCTGTCTGGGATGCCAGTCGACCCGTAGACTCTGTGATGCAGAGGTATCAGCCATTCCAGCATTGCCCTCGTCAGCAAAGCTTTTCTCTACATATGTGTGTGTATCATTGTATGTGACAAATGAAGTTTGATTTGATTTGTTACATCCATTATAATGCACAAAAGAACAAAAAAGGAGGGGGAAGTTGATCCTTTATAAAGTTTTGGTGTTTTTTGTTGTACATCATTGCCTGTACCTGATTTATTATGGATATATGTGATAATCATATTGTATGAGTATATGTGTGTGCCTATTGGGTGGTACTAAGGGGAAGAGCTGGGGTCTGGGAGTGCCTTAATCCAGCCCTGTGGAAAACAACTCCATGTCTAAAGAAATATTTTCAGACTTTGTAAAGCCAAAGACAGACCATTCGGTCCGCATAACCAGTGTCTGTTTTGTATTTAACATTAGTTAACATGAAAAATTATACTTGTTTTATTAAGATACAGCCATTGATCAGTACCGGCTTTATCACAGGACATACTGTATAAAGGATGCTGAAGGTAGCAGAATTACTAGAAACTGCAAGGTAAAAGCTGAACGGTGTTTCAGTCTGCCATGACTTCAGACTATTGAGGAGTTCAGCTAAACAGAAGAAGTTACTGATTGGCTTGCTATTTATGTCAGTGGAATAGCTAGGGTTTTGCCTTACAAGCACCATTTAGATGCGAATGAAGGTCGGCGTCATGCTGCTCTTAACTACTGAAGCATGAAGTCAATTGCATACATGAAAACTTCCCTATCAGCAAAAACTGATGACCGGGATCTGGCAGCTGTTTGGGAGTCTCTGGCGACTTCAGTTACTGTTAAAGGTCTGCGTTAGTTCATGCAGGGAATTAGCTTTCATATTTTAGTATTATACCCTTTTTATTGTTTGTATTTGTTTGTTTTACTGTCCAAATATGGACATTTTAGTTTGTGTAGAATAAATACGTATTTCTGATTTATTTTGCTTATATGGTAAGGCTGCATTTGAAAGTTTAGAATTCGTTCCACTAATAAAATCTCCAAATTTAAATCACCATAATTAAAATTGCTAATAGGTTTAATAAAATGCTCCGAATAATAATACTACTAATACCTGGTGAGGGGCCATCCGACATCACTACTGGGATGGATCTTGTCCCCCTTTCCCTGGCCCAGGAGGCCATTGGAAAGGAAGGTCAGCATGGGTGCAGAGATATTCCCCTTCCGTGCCAGAACATGGACACAGAAAGATGCTGTTGCAGACAGCTACACATGCACTGGCATCCCAGCACCCACAGAGGAACACGCTTGTTGGACATGGACACAAGGGTGATTGCCTGCTATGGGCAGAGTGTCCCCTCCAACTCCCACACCTTGGGTGGCAGCATCCCATTATGGACACATGCTGGGCAGCAATTGGAATTGTGCTCGCATGGGCCTTCCCAGTTGGGTTCTGTTGGGGCTGCCAGGGGGTTCTGACAGCACAAGGACCTTTGGGGTCAATAGAGTCTAGCTGCAGGACTCCAGAGCTCTGCTCCGTTGAGGAAATTGTCGCTTTGCATTATACGTCAGTTATATTATGTGATACTTCTGAAGGAGTGTGGAAGGAGTTATCTGACTCAAGTTAAGTAAATCGAGTGACAAGAACTTGCAGTCCATTTGGCTGCCCAGCAGAGCTGCGGAATTGCAGAGCTGTGGAGGTCCCTTCTCGTTAGGGTCCTGTCTGACCCAGAAGTGCTTCCTGGAGTCAATAAATTAAGCCCTCCATTTGGCCCAGGGAGAGAAGAGAAGATGGACAACACTCGCCTGGTTGGAGGGGAGGAGAACGAATCAAATAAAGGAAGGACTGACAAGTTTGCTGTGCTGTGCTGTGTACTGTCGAGTGTCAGAACCCTTTATGGCAGTGTAGGGAAGCATCCTTTGAAGAGTAAGGCTTGTTTAAATAAGAGAACTGATTTTGAACCCAGGACTGTGTCTGTAGTAGATGAGTCTGGGGTTTTGGGACTCGGTGCACCCCCTGCAGGCCACAACCTGTACTGTGGTGCAGCAAAAAAAGAAATAAAAAATATATATATAAAAAAGAAAAAATGTTTTCATATTTCATATTGAAAGTAATACTTTCTGTATTTTTCATAAAAAAAGGAAAATCCATCATATGTGAACTCATTACTATAATTTACGTCATTTATTGATTTTTTTTATTACTGAAATATTGGTGCAGTGTTTTGAAAATATGAAATGGACGTAAAGAATTTAAGGCCATTACCATATGAGTAAATTAATATGGAAGTGTGATTTTCAGACTGGAAAGGATAATGAATTTTTTCAAAATTAAATACATTTCAGAATAGTTCTGGGAAGAGAAATGTTGGGCACTGTGATATATATGGGTGATAAAACAGTCTGCTCCATTGAGAATTTTGCATTCATATGACGGCATTCATTTTTTTTTGTATTAAAGCCATATATTCTGAAATATATTATTGAAATGAATTTCAAAAAATAAAAAATAAAAGCACACTGAGTAAATTTATCCTATCCTGTTAAGACACCACTCTTTCAACTTTAATGAAATCAATAAAATATATTAATAAAAATGTTCTGCACTCACCAGATGAAAGAAAAGTAGGTACAATTAATGGAAAATTTCACAATACATGATAAGGAGGCAAACCGTGGCTTGGTGGTGCAGTGGTACCCTGGTTCTTCCACAGTACAGAAAACCTGCAGGTCTGGTGGATTTGGATTGTTAAATTAAAACTATTGTGTGTGTGTGTGTGTGCGCCATACTGTCCAAGGACTGGGCTTGCCTCTGATGCTTGCTGGGAAAGACTCCAGCTTATCTGCAGCCTTGCTGTGGATAAAGAGATTAAGGAAAATAAATGGATGATAAGGAATGTAGTGTGGTACAGTAAGTAGTTAATGCACAGACATTTTATACCGTGATGGCCCTTTCGTTACCTGCCTTGTGTCTTAATTGGTAAACCCAAATGAGTGCGTGAAAGATGTTGTTCAAAACGTCTGCACCACTCCTAGACTCAGTTTTTGAATTTATCATTTGGTTGTTATTGCCAGCTGCTATCCCGTCTGCACTTCAAGACATGTTTGAAGCTAAGTAAGTTTGGGTCTGACCAGTACTTGGATGGGAGACCAGCCAAGAAAGCTTGGGTTTCTTCTGGAAGAGATGTTGGTGAGGGCGGCACGGTGGTGCAATGGGTAGTGCTGCTGCCTCGCAGTTAGGAGACCCGGGTTCACTTTCCGGGTCCTCCCTGCGTAGAGTTTGCATGTTCTCCCTGTGTCTGCGTGGGTTTCCTCCCACAGTCCAAAGACATGCAGGTTAGGTGCATTGGCAATTCTAAATTGTCCCTAGTGTGTGTGTGTGTTTACCCTGCGGTGGGCTGGTGCCCTGCCTGGGGTTTGTTTCCTGTGTTGGCTGGGATTGGCTCCAGCAGACCCCCGTGACCCTGTAGTTAGGATATAGCGGGTTGGATAATGGATGGATGGATGGAGATGTTGGTGAGGCCATCGGGGGCCACATACCCTGTGGTCTGTGTGTTAATCCCAGTGCTTTAGTACAGCAACTGTGCCGTCCTTTAGATGAGACATAAAACTGAGGTCCCGTCTCATCTGTCAAAAAGAGTAAGGTCTTCCCTGATGTCCTGGTGCATCCTCGTCCAGACTGACCTCCTAAGCTTCCTATTCTATAAAAGAAAAGAAAAGGAAAGAGGAGCTTTTTTTGATTTTGTAGATGCACTGAGCAGGCTGAGTGTCAATGAGATGTAACTGCAGCCTGCATGACAATTACTGGTATTTGTGATCTCTCTTTCTTTCTGTTTTCACTGGTACAGCACTGGTGGTGACAGTGGCATCTGACGTTTTTTGTAATATAGTATTACTAGCACAGAAATGTGTAGCAGTTGTAAGAAAGATGCTATATAGCGCCCAACCCGACACAGATTTGACATGGGAGACACGTGTAAAATTAAATAAACTTTCATTCTCTTTGTCTGTGGGCTACATCTTCCCCGTACCCACAGACACAACACAGTCCCAAGCACACAATAAACACAAAAGTCTCTTCTTCTTTCTCCACCACTCCTCACCAAGCTTCGTCTTCCTCCCACCTGACTCTGGCCACTGAGTGGTGGTCGCTGGCTCCTTTTATAGTTCACCCGGAAGTGCTCCAGGTGTGACGAATTGGTTGCCCATACGGGCTCAGGAGTCCCAAATACAGCACCCCCTGGCAGTACCTGCGGGACCCAACAGGGCTGCACCCAACTCCAATTCCCAGGATGCCCTGCGGGAACCCGAGACACTGTTCCACCCTAGGGAGGTGGCCAACTAGCGTTCAGAGGGAGGTATTGCAATGCCCATAGCTGCTCCCACTGAATATAGTGTGCAGGGGCGTCCTGGCTGGGTAAGGACGCCAAGAACATGGACAATGATTTTTATCATTTTAATACTTTCCAGCTTGATTTTTGTCGTTTGTACCACAGCAAATAAGAACAAACAAAATCATGTCTGATAGAGAGCAATCCCCTCACACTGTGCACTTAATGTCTTTTGTGCATTTGGTGTTTATGATATGAAAGTATAGTGGTGTTGGTTATCACTAGTGTTGATCACTGAAAATGTGCTCTGCAGTCAGTTTAGGTGAACTTTTGGAATGTTTGCGTTAAAAATGCCACTCACTGTAAGAGACATGTCAGTGTGCTTCTCCACTAACTCCCATACAATCTTCGTGTGTTAATTTACTTTACAAACTGAATTGTCCTCAGTGTATGCCATCTCAAAAACCATGTCATATCCTGGGCTTGAGCTGCTAGCATGAAAGGAGATGCCAGTTAATATGGCTATGGCTATGATAATGAATTATAATAAGTCTGAACACTGTCAGAGTATACTGTATATGGGTAATTCTGGTCAGGCCTCACTGGAATGTTCATGCTTAAAATGCCACATGGCATAAGTGACATGTCCTTCTGCACACATGCTCCTTTACATATGCCTGTACAAACTCCACATATTAATATACATTACAAAGTGAATTGCCCTCCGTGTATGTCATCTCAAAAAATATTTTTTAACCTGGACTTGGACAACAAGTGGGAAAGGAGATGCCATTAAATGTGGCAATGGCTATGAATATGATTGGGAATCATAATCATATGATTGTGAAATCATAGTCAGTTTGAATACTTTCTTAATCTACTGTATATAAGAACTTCTGGTTTGGCCCCACTGGAATAGTCATGCTTAAGATGCCACTCAGCATAAGTGATATGTCTGTGTGTTTCTACACAAACTCCTGTACAATCATATTGATGTACATTACAAAGTGAATTGTCCTCCGTGTAGGTCATCCCAAAAGGTATATCATACCCTGGGCCTGAACTACTGGCGTGAAAGGAGATATTAGTTAATACGGTTATGGCTATGAATGTGAAATCATAATTAGTTTAAATAGTTTCTGAGTCTAGAGTATATAAAAAAATCTGGTATGGCCCCTCTGGAATGGTCATGGTTAGAATGCCACTCTCTTGGGTGGGGTTTGAATTTATGCCACTAAACATAAGTTATATGTCAGCATGCTCCGCCACACAAGAGTGTAGAAGAGAACTCTGGGGCGTCTCTGTGGCCCCCTTCCTCTCGATTGATGTCTGTCAGATGTACTATTTATTCCAGGCTTTGAGGGACTCCCCACCCAGTGGGCTCAGGGTAATCATTACCCTTTTCCCCCCATTATGACGACCATGCTCCACATACTCCTGTGCAACCTATGCAAAATAATGTACATTACCAAGTGAACTGTCCTCAGTGAATGTCATCTCAATAAGTGTGTTGTAACCTGGGCTTGAACAGCTAGCGTGAAAGCCGGTTAAAATGGCTATGGCTATGAGCAGGAAATCATAATCAGTCTAAGTATTTTCTGACTCTACTGTATCTAAGGCATTCTGGTATGGCCCCACTGTAATGTTTATGCTTATAATGCCACACAACGTAAGTGACACGTCCATTTGTCCACATGCTCTTCCACATATTATTGTACAACCTCAACATATTAATATACAGTGGAACCTCGGTTTGCGAGCATAATTTGTTCTGGAAACGTGCTTGCAGTCCAAAGCACTCGTATATCAAAGTGAATTTCCCCAAAAGAAATAAAGGAAACTCAGATCATTCGTTCCACAACCCAAAACTATTCATATAAAAATGATTAATACAAAATATAAAGTAAAAATACATAAAACAAATTAACCTGCACTTTACTTTTAAAAAGAATCATGGCTGGTGTGAGTGAGTTTCTAAACTCTTGTGGGATTCCACCCAACGGAACGACATGCGGAATAGCGTCCCAAAGCAATCGCAGTCTCCCAGCGCTGTAGCAGTTCGCCATATAAGCTTATCCAAAAAGATCGCAGACATGCTGTAAGCGCCTGCCGTCGATGGGTGATACAAGGAACATTATAAAGATCCCGCTACAATAAATAACCGTGCTGTTGCTGTTTCAAGCTGAGTAAAGCTGGTGTTGTTAAAGTACTGAGACTCACCTTCGTGTTTTGGGGGGCAAGACGGGGACTCACACTTCACAGCACACACACACACACAGTCACAATGCTGTAGTAAACAGTATATGCTCGTATGCCTGTTGACTATATGAGTGAGGCATGCAGACTCAGACGAGAATAGGAGACGATTACCCTCAAGAGAAGAGAGAGAGACGCGAGCGAGCGAGATAAGGAGAGAGAGAGAAAGCGAGAGATAAGGAGATAGAGAGAGACGCGCGCGAGCGAGCGAGAGAGATAAGGAGAGAGAGAGACGCGCGCGCGAGAGAGAAGAACAATCTGCTCAGTTGTGATCACATGACGCTCAGCAGATAAAGTGTATCCATACTACTCGTATTGCAAGACATCGCTCTTTTATCAAGTCAAAATTTATTAAAAAATTTAGCTCATCTTGCAAAACACTTGTAAACCAAGTTACTCGCAAACCGAGGTTCCACTGTACATTGCGAAGTGAATTGTCATCAGTGTATGTTGTAACAAGAACGACCAAGAGACATTGGGAAGGTTTGGGGCAGCCACCCATATAATATTTCCTGGCTGAGAAATCTGTTCAAAAGCAAAGACATGTTCACACGATTGAGTCCAAAATGGAACTGAGTATCCTCTTAAGATGGTGGCTTTTTAAACCCCTGCAGGTGAAGTGATGTCATCAGGATGTGAACCGGAAGTGACGTTGTTGGCTGCCCCAGAACAGGGCGGGATTTCCCAAGAATGGTCAACAAGGAATTGAAAGAGAAAATTGGCGTACCTCGCCACCCCATGGTCAGGTGTGGAACTACATTTATTCAGGCCCTTTGGTTATCCCCTAAACACACGTGTGTGACAATGTCATCTCAAAAGGTATGTTGTAACCTGGGCTTGAACAACTAATGAGTCTGAATACTGTCAGAGTATACTGTATATATATATATATATCTCAAAAACCATGTCATATCCTGGGCTTGAACTGCTAGCATGAAAGGAGATGCCAGTTAATATAGCTATGGCTATGATAATGAATTATAATAAGTCTGAACACTATCAGAATATACTGTATATGAGTAATTCTGGTCAGGCCTCAGTGGAATGTTCATGATTAAAATGCCACACAGTGTAAGTGACATGCCCATGTGCTTCTACACATACTCCTGTACAGCCCATACATATTGATGTACATTACCAAGTGAATTGTCCTTAATGTATGCCATCTCAAAACGTATGTCCTAGGCTTGAACAGTTAGTGTGAAAGGAGATGCCAGTTAATATGGCTATGGCTATGAACAGAAAATCATAATTAGTCTAAATATTTTCTGAGCCTACTGTATCTAAGTAATTCTGGTCAGGCCTCAGTGGACTGCTCATGCTTAAAATGCTGCTCAGTGCAAAGGACATGTAAGTGTTCTCCTCCGCATACTCCTTTACAACTTCCACATATTAATGTACAATACAAAGTGGATTGTCCTCTATGTAAGTCACCTCAAAAAGTATGTCGTAACCTGAGCTTGAATGCTAGCGTTGTTGGCACTGGCTATGAGTATGAAAACCAGCTGAGCATCCACTCTCGAACTACTCTACCACCATTTAACTTTTACTATTAGATTCGTTAATGAGTTCACCGAGCCCCCTGACTATTTGCAATTTTCTACATATTTCCCTGTCATTACTGTCGCAAGCAGCAGTTAATGCCATAGAGCTCAGGTTCCTATCACTGCAGTTGCTAAATTGCACTGATTCAGGAGATTTCAGTAAACAACATAAATGTCCTGACATTTTAAACGGTCTTAAGCTGATACGGTATTTATATACAATGTGATACCTTCTTTAGTGCTCAGATTGACTGTGTAATCCTCTAATTCAGTCACGCAAACCACAACAGAGTTCTAAAAGTCAATCAATAAACTCAGCAGTGGTTTTCTTGGCAAAAACTTGCTGCTAACTGGTCTTTGTTCCCAGGACTTGAGAACATATAATAGCAGGCCTTACGGTAATGAGCTGCATAATGTTACAGCGCGGTAATTAATTACCTGATGCTCGAGGAGTACATATTAAACCTATGGGATATCCGAGGCATCATTTATAGGCGCTCCCAACTGGCAATTACTTTTGATGGCATTTGTGCCCCCCACAGATCCTTTAACAACAAAAAGCAATAACACTGAGTTAAACCAAACTACTGGTGATAAAGCAATAGCAAAACCATTTAATAAGCATCCAGGATGCAGCATATGGGTGGGAGTTTGTGAATAAGTATGATAAAATATCACAGCTCCTAAACTGTAATGAATTAGATTTAACATCATATTTTTATAGTTGCCACGGTTCTCATTTTGTCTTAAATTGAAGCTTTTTATTAGCAAAGGCAGATCGTTTACAGAGAACAAGTTAAAATCTAGACATGTACTTGCAGCAATGTGAAAGCTTTGCAGAAACTGAACAAAATGAGTTTCTCATTTACTTTCCCTGAAGCTTTTCTTAACCACCAATAAATCAATTAAGAGAAAATGCTTAAGTATACAGAACTTCAGGGCAATTTGTAGACCAAATTTAAAACCTTTGCCTAAATACATAATGAATTGGAGAGGACTGTTTCTGTTCCATTAGCATATACTTACATTGTTATTTTCCAGAAAACATGGTAAAGTAATTTACAGCATTTTGTAATACTGCCCCTGATGGCAATCAGGGTCTGCTGATTTTATATTTTTGCAATCAGTTGCTACATGCTGCATCTAGTGTCTCTGACTCTGTCTCTTCTTTGAGTGTCATTATAACTGTTTTTTGTATGTCATAATCACAAGGCAGAAATTACAAAGTGGAGGGTCTGGAAGCAAACCGTAAGTCTAGACCAACTATTAAAAGCACATTATAAATATAGTGAACCATTGCTTATGTTAGTATGATGAACATGAAAGGCCTACTCATTTATGTTGGGAGCATATGCTGATTACATTGCGTTGCTACACCCACCACACCACAAACCACCTGATTTGGGACCTGAGTATAGCCGTGCAATGGGTCACAACGCACCACCACACTGGAACAGTGTGAGGTTTGTTACAGTGGCTGGAGTGCCAATCCTGCCACCAACCCCTGAGTTTCACCTGCAAGTTGGGAGGACCTGCTGGCAGGGCTGGATGCAGGTTAACGTCATACCCAGAATGGAGCAATTGCAGGTAAAGGGCCATGCACAAGGGCCCAACAGAGTCGAGTCCCTTCTGGCATTTGAAGGATTTCAATCGGCAACCTTCCAATTACCGACACAGATGCCTAGTCTCCGAGCCACCACACCAATAGAGTACAGGTGAAATCATTCCACACAGTTTGCACAGTCAAATTCAAAAATAGGCAGGAATCACATTAGAACAGCAAAATTTGTATTAAATTTTCAGAAACATGAAATATGACAGCATATGGACACTGTAATCAGCAAATATTTAATCTCCTTATCGTTATGTTTCTCCGAGGTGTCTCCAAGTTTTTCCAGATCGGTACGTGTGTGCCCCAAGGGTGTGTGCTATTCCTCCTGGTCATAGACCTCACCATGTGACACTTTCTTGGTCATGGTTACTTTGGCCTGCTGCGACAAGGATTTGCTGATGCGGACTTGGACTTCCCAAACAATATCGCCTTGCTCGGAGTGTGAGCACTCAGTGTGCACACAGCAGTGTTGGAGTATGAGACAGCAAAAGTTGGGTTGCATTGAAAAGGAAGATTCTACATGTACTGTAGTGTACTCCAACGTCATCACCCCCATCTATGTTGGTCAACAGCTCCTCGAGGAATTTGATCACTTCACCTATCTTGGTTGCATTGTGGCAACAGGCAGTGGGTTCAACCAAGACACCCTGTGTATGACTGGAAAGGCTGTGACTGTTATGACTATCTGGAAATCTAGCAGTATCACCCTACCAACTAAAATTCACCTTCTGAAGTCAATTGTAATACTTGCCACTATCTATGCCAGTGAAGCACGACTGGAACCATCGCAAAACACCTGAACGTATTTCAGCAACGGTGCCTTCAACAAATCCTTCATATCGCATATCTTGACCAAGTTAGAACTGAAGAAGTATATCGTCAAACTGCCACTTGCCGTCTAGCTGATATTGTTACTAAATTTTGTTTTTTTTGTTTGTGGGCCACATTCTACACATGTCCCCAGAATGCCTACCAAAAGTGTTGTGAACACAAGTTCATGGGAAACGGAAGCAAGGTCAACCAAGGCAAAGATGGTGGCTCACCTTTCTCGAAGACCTCAACTTGGCATCGGAACAAGCCGAGGCTACTGTTGCTGACCTGACTCGATGGCAGTCGAGTGCGCAACGGTGTCCAGTGCGCCGCCTGGAATAAGAGGAACTAAGTCTAAGCAAGTAAGCGTTATGTTTACAATTGGAAAAATTACACAAAAAGTTTTTTTTTTCATGTAAATACTAAAGCGTCAATGTAAATTCAGTAAGAAAGGTCTGTCTAGTGTCCAGTGCTGTAGTGATGCAGCTTTGGTACAGCTACATCAAGTTCAAGTTCAAGTTACTTTATTGTGATCCCACCCAAATACAAAATTCAGGTTTAGAAGAAATTGCATGTCTTCAGGACCAGAGTACAAATGTACAAGATGTAGTGCAAAAGACACTGTGCATCATTTATTGAAAATTGAAAATTCATTGTAAACAGACAAGACAGTGTGGAGTAAAATGACATGACAACAGTAGGAAAATCAGATCAGTTATAACTATAAAGTAAAGGCTTAAGAGTAGGAACATTATTTTGTTAAAAAAGGGCAATATAACCAAATGTACCAAATGTACATCTGGAATATAGTGACTGTTTACCACTCATGAAGTGCAATGTGTGCATTTGATTTAGACAGTTTTCAAAGATATAAATAGTGTTAAAGAGTTCACAGTTCAACAGCAAGTAGTGGTGCATGCTAAGCCATTAAGGAATCGAACAGCACGGGGTAAGAAACTGTTACAGAGTCTGGATGATGTGGCTCGAAAGCTGCAATGCCATCTACTAAATGGTAGGAGCCCAAGAGACTATATGCTGGGTGTGAGGGGTCAGCCAGAATACTGGACGCATTGCAGAGGCAGCGTGTGCTGTTGGTGTCTTGTAAGAAGCAGAGAGACACACCGATGATGTCCTCAGGTGTCTGAACAATCTTCTGTAGTAACTTGCAGTCAGCAGCACTACAGTTGCCATAACACATCGTGATGGAGCTAGGAAGTACACACTCTCTGTGTCATCTCTGTAAAACATGGTGAGGTGGCGGGGGGGGAACTTGGCTTGCTCAGCCGTCACAGGAAGTAAAGCCATTTTTGTGCTCTCTTAGCAAGAGATGAGCAGTTGAGGCTCCAAGGTGAGGTCCTCAGCAATGTGAACACCAAGGAACTTTATATTTGCAACCTTCACAATGGTGGAGCCATTTATGTGGAGTGGACTATGAAATTGACAGGACTTTTCTAATGTCAACAACTATCTGTTTTGTTTTGCCGATGTTGATAGACAGTTTGTTGTCAGCACACCAGGCTGTCAGATATCTGTCAGATACCTCTTGTGTCCTCAACAAATTTGATGATGTGTATCTATCATATAGTGCCTTATCTATCTATCTATCTATCTATCTATC
>JANRMT010062820.1:12655432-12693107 GCA_026402145.1 Polypterus bichir lapradei
ATCTATCTATCTATCTATCTATCTATCTATCTATCTATCTATCTATCCATCCATTATCCAACCTGCCATATCCTAACTACAGGGTCACGGAGGACTGCTGGAGCCAATCCCAGCCAACATAGGGTACAAGTCAGGAAACAAACCCCAGGCAGGGTGCCAGCCCACCGCAGTATTTATCTATCTAAGTTATAACCTTGCTTGCCCTTTAAGGTATCTTGTGATGGATTACACTGCTAATGGCACTATTTAAAATACAATATTCTCTCTATATCTTATACCATTTAACTCTTGTGGCAGTTCAAATTCATATTTTATGTCCATTCTGTTCATTTCTGATTCTTTTTATGTTTATTATGTGAATCTTTATTTTTGGATTTGTCTATGTATATAAGCTGCTTTTGTTGCGTTCCATGTGTATTGTTGGCAGCCCCTGCCATTGTTGTTGCCACCTGCCAATCACTGCCAGGAACTGGCCTTCACCCATTAAATCTGGAGAATCTTTCACTGTTCCTGGCAGTTCATTTTGTATATGCTGGGGATTTGGTGATTGCACTAGTGTTTATTATGATTTTATGAATTATAGGATGACTGATTTTTTTGAGTTTCTTCTCTGTTGTTTACAAAGATAGATAGATAGACATGAAAGGCACTATATGATAGATAAATAGATTGACAGATGGATGGATAAGGAAAGAACTATATGAAAGATAGATAGATAGTTAGGTCGAAATTTATTTGTCCCCAGGAGGAAATTTGGCTTTTTACAGTAGCTCTTTAAACACATTGGGACTTGTTTGATTTGGATTGCCTTTATGTTTCAGGCACTTCAGTTTTGCCTTTGTGCTCCAGGGAGCTTCATTGTGATCCGAATACTTATTTTTGAAGAATATATCTTTTTATTTTATAAAGATTTGGTGGTTGCCCCCTTATTACTAGCCAGGATTCAATATCCCCTTTTAGTGGTTATTACTGGAAGTGCTTTGGAGCTGTTTAATGTAAGGGACTCCCTAGTATCAAGACAGCACCATTTTTTCATACCTTCCCCTTCAACGTTGAACAGGCCAGGGTTAATCTGAGTTTGTTATATCATGTCAATATCCACTTATCCATTGTTTGAGTTGACATTCCTCTTTATGGGTGCACAGGAAATCAGAAACTATTTAACAACATGACTAATCATCACAAGGAATACCCACGACTGAGCTAATTAATGTTCAGCAATTAAATCTAACATGCATATCTTTAGAATGTGGGAGGAAAATGGATAAGCTGATTAAAATCCTAACAGCATCAGGGAATAATGTGCTAACTAAACAGTACAGTTATCCAGCTCGGATTTGAACCCTGGAGCTGACCCACTCATCAACTTTACTGTGCTTATTATCTTATAATACGTTACACAAAATCATTTGATGTAAATGAGTGAATTTGCTTTAGTCAGCAGGAATTCGCATATAGAACACTCCCCACATGCGGTAATAAATGTAAACCAATATTAAGTGAAAACTCTTTCCATAATGGCTTTTAATGAGTCTAAGGGTTTGTAACTTTGCTGCTAAAATATTTTTTTTTATTCATGTAGGATATTTTTGAGTGCATTCAGTTTTTTGTTACTGCAGTAAAGGGTAAAAATAATCCTCATCTTGATGACATTGTCTATTTACTGATAGGCTGTAGGTCAATATTAAAGAATGTAAGGGAATATTGATTTCTTATCTTTAGTAGTGCATTTCTGAGCAGGCTTTTAAGAAAGAATACAAACTCAAAATCATTCCACTCACTGCAGCACAATTAGTTTCAATTTTCTTTTTCAGATGGATTCTGTTTTATTGAATGTAATTGCAAAATATATTTAGGAATTTTGAACTATGCTTTCTTTTAATATTGTTTTTTTCACACAAACAAATTTTAGCAAACTATGTATTAAATATTTTAGAGTGTCATATTTTTTTCTCTCCAAATTCATATCCAAATGCCTTTACCAAGGGCCTCTGTTGTGATGTGAGATTTTGCATGTAACTTGATAAATGTTTTGTATGTCTTTATTTATAATTTAGGCAAACCAATGTAACTTTCGTGAGAGGTATTCGTGTTTGCCCCCCCTTTTACGATTGTCTCTTTGTAATTTTTTTTTTTTTTTTATTAATTTTATTACAATCCATACAAAGCAATCAAGTTTTTACAAAGAGAAAAATTAAGAACAGATCGATCCCCACCCCTGAGAGAGAGAGCAAGATTTAATGCTTGGAGACATACCTAAATTAATAAATTCTCTGTGCCTTTTGAACTTATTTTAAAATATTACTGATTAGATCCTGCCATGTTTTGAAAAAAGTCTGTACGGATCCTCTAATTGAATATTTGAGTTTTTCCAACTTCAAATAATATAACACATCGGTTTCCCACTGACTTAAAAGAGGAGAGTTTGGGTTCTTCCAGTTTATGAGAATAAGTCTACGTGCCAAAAGTGTAGTGAATGCAATCACAATTTGTTTGTCTTCCTCCGCTTTAAACCCATCTGGAAGAACACCAAACACAGCTGTTAATGGGTTTGGAGGGATTGTAAGTCCAAGGCTATCTGAAAGGTAATTAAAAATGTTTGTCCAGAATAATGTTAATTTGGTGCAGGCCCAGAACATGTGACCTAGTGAGGCTGGGACTTGGTTACAACGTTCGCAGGTTGGATCATGCCCTGGGAACATTTTGGAGAGTTTTAGTCGAGACAGATGTGCTCGATATATAATTTTGAGTTGTATAATTGTATGCTTTGCGCATATGGAGCTCGAGTGAATTCTCTGCATTGCTACTTTCTCTCTTTTGTCTCTTTGTAATTTTATGACAAGATTTGGGGGGATGTGTCTTAAACCAGTTTGATGAGTATTTCTCTGCTAAAGTCTTTGAACCCCCTGCAAGGAAGCCAGGATGTTTAACATATGGTTTTGGGGCAGGAGATAAGATGATCTATTCCACCCATTGGTCTGAGATATGGCTGTCTGGATTGGCTGGAGAAATTGGAGAGAACATCTATAAATGTACTTGCTCAACCACATTCTCTCTCTCTTACCAACATATGATGAAAGAAGCATCTCTCTTGCTAACCTGTGATGATGAAGACAACACAATGAAGAGCACAGCTCAGCAGCCATATTGAACAGACATGTGGCTGAAAGCTGAGCACCAACAATGCCTTAACTAGAGACATTTTAAGTAACTACAAGTTTGTGTGCCACCTGAATTACACATCACCATTTTATCAGGTTGTATGGTTGCCAATATTCAAATGTACTTTGCATTTTGTTATTATTTATGAATATTATCAGTAATACATTATTTTGTGTGTAACTTAACTCCTGCTTGTCTTTTTACTACATCTAATTGCCTGAGGTTATAGATATAGAAGGGAAGGAGGGGATAAGTTATATACAATAATATCTTATAAACAGTGGTAAGTCTGTGAGATTAGGCATTCTAAGGCTACATATTAATAATACAATAGGGAAAAGTAGAGCAATACATATATTACTCTACCAAGATAAAACAGCCTCACTGTAGGATTTTTGATGATTAATAATCAATAAGCTGCCCACCCAGGAATGCCAAATTAAAGTAGTATTTTGATAATTAATAATCAGTAAGACACCCACCCTGGGACAGCAAATTAACCTCCTTAGCGTGATGTTTTTTTTTAAAACATGTGCAAAGCGTTACATTTTTTTGCTTGAAAAATTAGATATTTATTAAATCTCATCTTTCTACTGTAAAACATGTAACATGCTAAAAATACAAAGTCAGAAGTGTAGAAAGTATAATAATAATAATAATAATGTATATACTGACAAAATGTGTTGTTTGTGTGGTATAATTTGAAGCACAGTGAAATACACAATCCAGCATCACAATAGTAGTGTGATTCCTTGCAGATTTTCTTTCCAGACTGCTCAGCTTATGAACAGCACACTGCACATGAGCGTCATTTTCGGATTCATCAGAATCACTTTCAGTTTCACTGTTCGTTTCAGTTTCACTGCCTGAAGACAGATTCACTTTGTCACCATTGCTCGTATCACAGTCAAGAGCGTGCAACACCGGTGTTGCCAAAAAATGTTTCTTACGAGACGCCATAATGAAGCTAGAAGAAGACATGTCTGCACCGTTGCCTGGTTAATTAACACTTGCCTACATTGTTTTCCAGGCAACATTCGGCATTAACGCTGCTGGCACTTTTACAACCCAGGTAATCTTCTGGTCAAACACTTATGCGAGAAAGGTCTATACAGTTTCCCGAGTGACACTCAGGACTAATGCTTTTAGCGCCGTTTTTACAGCCCAAGTGACGCTCGGGTCTAACGCTAAGAAGTTTTATGGAGGTGATGGGGTGTAGGATCTCTGTTTCATGCTCTGGCCAGGATGGCAGAATTATGAACAGATCTGTACAATTTATGAACAAGATTTGACCACATTTTTGCACTTTCACAAATATCCCAGACACGCTTGTTGAAATAAGCAAAATAATACAGTTTATTTATAATTTAAGGATAATAGAACATGGATTTATGCAAATATGTAGATATATATAAATAAAAGACACAAACTACACACAACATAAAATTACAAAAGCTTAGTTTAAAATTTTCTCTCTTATAGATAAGGGAACATAACTTATCAACTCTATTTCTTGGCTTAGACAGAACTTTCCTCCCTTACAGGAAAAGACATATGACTTATGAATCATGAATTATGATTTTTCAGTTCACGAGTTTAAGATGGATAAGTTCTCAGGCTGATTATGAAGTTTCTGTTGCCGGCACGTGGAATTCATTAGCTCACAGCAGTTAGCATTTCCCCTTGCTCTGGGACCAACACCGATCACACCGAGTTCACTATTTAAGTGAGTGTCCGTGTGTGTGCATGTGTGCGTTTGTGTGTGTGTGTGTGAGTGCATGTGTCAGTGAGGTGCTACTCTGCCTTACCTTTTGGATATAAAGTGAGAAACTTATAATATCCAAAACTTATCCTTCACAAGATTATTATCTTTAGTTATGGTTAGTACCGTACCAATACTATAGTACATTGGCTGGCTTTGTCCTATCTATTAAATTACAGTTAATAGTTCTTGGAATCAAAGTATACTTATGGTTTAAGGTGAGTGAATATTGGTTTCCTTTCCTGGTTGGCTTTCTCGAGACACTTGGGATGATTTTTTCAGCACACTATCTTTACTTTGCTCAGGAGTTCTCCTTCTTCATCTTTGGTTGCACCTTGTGGTTGCAGGTGGTACTGCAGTTTTCTCTTCAAGGGTTTTACACAAAGTGTTCTCAGATGCTAGCAAAGTTAAGCCTGCTAAGACAACTGAGGATCAGTCAGTGACCATTGTTAGCAAGGTGAACGTGTGGTTTACATACGGTCTCTCTCTCTCTTGTTTCCGTCCTCACTGTCTCTCAACAATGGTAACCTTGTCAAAAATCCACCTTTTCAGTCCAGCACGGTTGCCCTCTGGAGTAAAAGGATTGCTTCGACCTCTGTTGCAGCCACATCCTATCATCTATGAGTTATCGCTATGGGCAGCCAAGTTATGGCCAGGTCAAGCTGTAGCGTAGTGAGAGAAGAGCAATAAGTTAGGAAGTTAGTTAATTTGGGGGGGAGTAGAGGTCGTGTTATTGGAGTTTTGAGTGCACATAAGCCCAATCATTTGGTTGACCACAAAATACTGCCCATCAACACATCCTGGATTTACGGTCCTTTGTTCAGAACTTGAATTCATTTTGTGCCTTAGGGCTCATTTATACTTCACGCTCAGAATGCGTACGTGCACGCATCATGGCCTCCACGTGTTCCCAGTGTTCATTTGACGTGTCCTCTGAGCAGGTTCTCAGAAATTAACGCTACACAAGCACATGTTGCAGTCCCAGCAAAAAGTCGGGGGGCGGAGTGTGACAAAATTGGAATGTGACGTCAGAGTCTCTGTTTACTATCTACATGTGATAGAAAGCTGCTTTGAGGATCCTTCGGGACCTATGTGCCTGCTGCAATGTGGTGAAGCAAAATGGCGACATACAAATGCATTCGTGATGTCCTTATATTCAAGTGTCGCATATTCTCCATTGTAATACATACATTTTAAAAATCTCACATACCGTCTTCTGTGACATCTTTTTGTTTTGTTTTTTTTTCGCACCTTCACAACAGCAACAGAATGTACAGTGCTGTATTTGAGCCACAGAGAAAAAAATTAAGGATACAGTGAAAAGGTCTATTTTATGATTAAAGTGGAAATTTTGGCTTAAGTCTCGGAATGTCCACTTTAATCTCGTAGTTTACATTATCATTAAAGTAGGCCGTCGTAAACGTCATCTTAAAACCGACCCAGTTGTTAATCGCTACCTGCTTCTGGTGCTTCCTCCTGAACTGACAGCAGCAGCAAACAGCAATAGATCACCACATAAAACACATTAAATGTATGATATTCCAACTCTCTGTACATTTAGAATCTTTAGATTTATACTTGATATCACTTTCATGATGAAATGCATTAAAGCATGTATGTTATATTTTACAGATAAATCCTTAATTTCATTTAAATAATGAAAACTGTTAATAATTACACACATGGGGGTGACACGGTGGCGGAGGGGTAACACTGCTGTCTCGCAGGGAGTCACGTCGCTGGTGTTCCCTGCCTGGAGTTGGCATGTTTTCCTGCTGGGTTTTCACAGTGTGCTCTGGTTTCCTTCCAAAGTTATGCAGATTTGGGGATTTGGTGACGCTAAAATGACACTACTGCATGTGAGTGCTTGTATTCACCTTGCGATGAGTTGATTCCCCGTCCAGGGATTGTTTCTGCCTCATGCTCAATGCTAGCTGGAATGGGCGCATCCCTGAATTGATGGATTTAAATCATTAAACATCCTTTCCAGAGATACTGCAGCAAGGTGTCCTCAGAATTTAATGGATGTTTCTGGCAATTTACAACACAGTGAAGCCGAACATTTTCTCACCGTGATGATATCTCGCACGGCCACCTGGTGGAATCTTCCAGATTTATGTAAAGTATGCATGCAAGTATAAACAGTACAACGCTTGTGTAGCAGTAGCATCCGCTGAAGCATGAGTTGCATCATGTGAAGTGTAAACCTAGCCTTAGAGAACTATGTTCCACTCTGTTACATGGTCTGGTATTGATCATCTTATCTGATAAGGCTATATTACAAACTGAGACATTTACCTAGTGATCATAGTGTATGGCGACAATTTGTTAAGCCAGGACTTTGTTTCTAGCCTGGCAAAATGGATAATGCCAGCCTGTTCTACACCAGTGAATGAATGCAGTTGTCATGGGTATTCCACCCAGATGGCTCTTGACATCTGTGATCTTAAGGAAGTCTTTCCTTTTCATTGAAGATAAAACAGAGAACACTTTAATATTCCTTAAGCATAGCACAGAAAACAGTGTTAGTGTCAATGTCAGCGTATACAACATTTCACTACATTCTTAGGTGTGATTGGGTTCTACAATACATAATGATATGACAAACATCTCCTGATCAAACAATGTTGTCATTCCAGCAACCCACTTCAGAAATTTTCAAAGCCCTCATCCAATTTAGGGATTCTGGGGTGCCAGGTGCTATCCTGAAAAACAGACGTTTAACAAAATGAGTCCTCCCTGAGAGTGTAAGCAAGAACAGAATGAATTATTAAACATAAGGAAAAGGATTGAAAGTAACTCAAGGGTTAACTAAATGTAACCTAAAGCTGAAAGTGTCATCTTAAAGAAGCTGCCAACATAATTTTGCATAGGTTAGAATGTGTTAGACGAGTAACAAACATTCCTCCAGAAAGTGGGGATAAAGTGATGGGAAAGTCCAAACTCCTCCTCCCCATGAAGTGGTGCTAAGCTCAATAAGAAAATCGACATGAGTCAGAAATTACTGGTGGCTTTAGTTGATTGAGGGAGATGATAAAGTTCTGCTTTTTAAGAGTCAGAAGATGTGATGTATTAGATAAGGTGATGTACTTAGAAAAAAAGCAAATGAATTGTTAAACTGATTGCTCACTCGATGGACTGAGACATTTGTGCATAACTCTGTGCAAATAAAGAATTGTTTTGCATTCTCATCCGGACTCCGTGACTGTCTTCATTGAAGATAGAGAAACGTTTTTTTCGACAATAGTACATTCAGTGCTATGCCTTTTTAATAATGTAATCAATTGCATATTGGTCTTCCATTTCAAGTTCTGTGATAGTATGGTTCCCAGAAGCAAGAAGTTCTCCACGACTGACACATTAGGAGGGGTCTCCCAATATTTTCTCTTCTCACCATAAAGTCAACTATCTTCTCTACTTTTTATTTTTTTGTCGTGTTTAGATCCAGATTGTTCTCATTGCACCAAAGGGTAACTTGCTCAACCTCCCATTTGTATGCAGATCTATCACCATTCTTGATGAAGCCAATGATGGTTGTGTCATTTGAACATCTGAGAGAAAAGTCACATCATTGTCTAACCCATTTAATCCAGACCAGGGTCAGGTGGGGTTTAGCTGGAACCTTTTCCAGGTAGCATAGGGTGCAAGGCAGGAACAAACCCTGGAAAGGGTGGCAGACAAGGAAGAACCATTAGCATAAATGGAAAAGAGCAGTGAGGAGAGCACACAACCTGCAGGAGCACCTGTGTTGATTTGAGTCTTGTAATGCCGGCACCCTGTGAAGATCATAGTAGTGAAAGTAGACTTAACCAGCCACTTGTACATTTAGCCAACTCTACAACACCAGCCACAAGGCAGGAATCAACCATGCATTTAGTCACTAATTTTTAATACAGTGGAACCTCAGTTCACGACCATAATTCATTCCAAAACTCTGGTTGTAAACCGATTTGGTCATGAACCGAAGCAATTTCCACCATAGGATTGTATGTAAATACAATTAATCCATTCCAGATTGTATGAACTGTATGTAAATATATAGTTTTTTAGTTTTTAAGCAAAAATATATTTAATTATACCATAGAATGCACAGCATAATAGTAAACTAAATGTAAAAACATTGAATAACAGAGAAAACTTACACTGCAATAGTTTGCGCTATAGTGCTAGGAACCGCTTGCTAAAAACACTTTTTTTTTAATGAGTTTTAACCACAGGGAAAAAAATGAACATTTGAAAAATCCGTAATTTAATAAACCACCAAGAAAAGTAACATTGCCACAATGCACGCTATGAACCGATCGCTGTAAACAGAACTGAAAACAAAAACAAGCCTTTTCTACCTTATGCATCCAGCCCTCCCTCTCTCGCTCGCTTGCTCTCTCTCTCTTTCGTGGGTGCATATGTCTGTTTTGCGAGCCTGGAGCGCCTGTGTGTGTGCATGTGTGTGTGTGTGTGTGTGTGTGCCTCTGTCTCGAGCGCCTGTGTGTGTGTGTGTGTATGTCTCTATCACGCGCGCCTCTGTGTGTGTGTGTCTCATGCGCCTCTCTGTGTGTGTGTCTCTCGCGCGTCCTTGTGTATGTGTGTGTGTCTCTCTCTCTCTCTCTCTCTCTCTCTCTCTTGCTCACTCGCTCGCTGCACAGGGAATGCACAGGGAGAGACTGAACATGTACAAACCGAAAGGGAAACTGGCATGTTCGTATACCGAGTGTGTGGTCGTGAACCGAGGCAAAAGTTTGGTGAACTGTTTTTTAACTGTTCCTGTTCAAATATAAAAATATGTTAAGCATTTTTGTGTATTCTTCATTGTTTGGGCCACACAGAGCTTGGAGAAAGATTCAGCAGAGCCATCCTGAACAGATTTTCAGAGTGTGTGTGTGTGTGTGGCTGAGTGAGTGAATGACTGAGAGAGACAGAGAGATGATCAATTACTTAAAGGGCAGAATGTACGGCACCTACTCCTCTGCTTAAATAAATTGTCCTGGATGTGTGTATCCTGGCGAGCCTTAAGAAGATCCTCCACTCAGAGTTGACAAAACTGAGTGTTATCTCTGACTCCAAATGAGCAGTGTGAGGTGTTCTTGATGGCATGAGTGTACAGGTAGGCCAAGCCACAGAAATAAGATCATGGGAGCAGCCTAGAAGATCAGAGTGTTATATTATCTGCACCTTTTGCCACTTCTATGTGGGTTGATGTGCTTGATTAACCTTCTCCAAACAGCTCAGTCCTGCACCTCCTCCCAGTCAGGCCCTTTTCCTTGATATCTTCTGTTACTTTATCCATCCATCTCAGCCTCCCTCACTTTCTCTGCCCCTTCAGTTCCCAATACTCATTTGCTCCTATATTCATTGGCTGCCCTCATCATATGTCCTTACCACTTCAGTCTACTTTCTTGTACTTCTTAGATATCTCTTCAACTTCTGTTGTACCTCTGATTGTCTTATTTCTTATTATGTCCTTTTTTTAACTCCACACATCCATCTCAACATTCTAATTTCTGCCACAACTAACTTCTTCTCCTGCTCTCTCTTTACTGCCCACATCTCAGCTCCATACATCATTGCTGTTCTTAAAAACCTTACCTTTAACCTTCGCCTTAATTCTTCGATCACACAATACTCCTGATTACGTCTTCCAATTGTTCCATCCACACTGCACTCTGTGGGTTATCTCTCCATCAAATTTTCCATCTTGGGTGACCACTAATCCTAGATATTTAAACCTATCCACTCTTTTCAATAGCTCTCCCTGCAAGTTAACTTCTAAATCCTCATCATCACTAAACCTCATTGTATTATGTCTGCTTCTTATTTATTTTTAACTCTCTATATTCCAAAGCACTTATCCACTCTTCCATCTTACCCTCCACTACCAGTTTTCTGGTGCTACATGACACAATGCCATCCGCAAGAAGTCTGCACCAGGGGATTGGTCTTTTATCCCATGACTCAACACATCCATAACCAAATTAAAGACGTCAGAGCTTAAAGAAGATGCCTGATGCAGACCTCCTCTAACCAGGATCTTGTCTCTTACCCCAACACTGCTTTTAACTCGAGTCCTCACTCCATATCCTGGACAATCCTCAAACACATCTTTGAACCTCCTCTCTCCTTCATGCACCTCCAGACCTCTTGACATGGCGCTCTAGCATAAGCCTTCTTCAAATCAATAAATACCCTATGCAAATCTTTCTGTTTTTCTTGATGCTCCTCTATGAACTGTCTCAGTGCAAAGACTGCATCAGTTGTTCCCCTCTCTGGCCAAAACCAAACTGCTCCTCCCTTATTGTGGTCACCTCCATAAGCCTTCTCTCTATAAACCTTTCCCAAATTTTCACTTTGTTTCATTAATTGTATCCCTTTATAGTTACCACAATCCTAAATATTGCCCTTCTCCTTATAAATGAGTACAATCACACTGTTCTTCTACTCCTCTGGTATTCTCTCCTGTTCATAGATCTTCTGCATTAGATCCCACAACTCATCTACTCCCTCTTCTCCTAAACTCTTCCACACTTCTGCTGGTACTGTATTTCTTCTGCTACTGTTGTCTTTCCACTTTTTATTCTTTTCAGTGCCCCCTTTACTTCCTCTCTGATTATTCTTGGTATTAGCCCTTCATTTGGGACTCCATCCTCAAATACTACCCTTGAATTTTCTTCTTTCAGTAGGTTTTCAAAATACCTCTTCCATCTATTCTTGATCCTATCATGTTAAATCAAAACCACACCTTGCCCATCTTTCATCTGCTTTATTGGGCTAAAATCCTTTTCAGCATGTTATTTACAAACCAAAAAATATAAATACCTCTAAGTATAAAAAGCTTTATTATAAGTTGGGCATTTGATTGTTTTGGGCAGAATATAGGTTTGAAAAACAGGAATATGCATAATGTAAGAGGATATGCTGTGCAAATCATTTCATTTTGTGAATTATTAACAGGTTTCAAACCTAATCATTATGCACTGAAAATCAAAGCTAAAATAATATTTTTAATCTGTATCTTTGAAAAAAACTTCATTTTAAATTATTTAATATTAAAATGTTGATAACAGCAATGCCACATCAAAAGAAAACATTTAGCTTGGCAATACTCATTATGCACATACTACTGTAAGCTTAATTTACGAAATGTGCTGCTGGTGTGGGTCAATAAAAAAATTCTAGTTGTGCAGAGATTCATCATGAATCAATCAATCCATCTTTTATTTAAGGCACATGTCACACATTCAAGCCTGATCACAAAGTGCTTTACAAAGCAATCAAGAATAATATTACAAAACAGAATGAATGCAACAGTGCATTGATTATCTTCAGAAATAAATGGAGACGGTTGATGACTCTGTGGAATATAAATGAAGGAACGTGGTGTACAAAGGTACAAAATGAAATCCCCAGGCTCATACGCTTTTTGAGCTTAGTTAAAATATAAATGCAGATTTTCTTCTACAAAGAATAAGGATCATCAACTACAGATCTGGGAATGGTAGCATTTGATCTTGCTTGATATCATTTATATGAAATTAAAGGTCATCTGATGCTGGGAATTGTATTGTTCAAGGCATTGATGATTCAGGAGATCCTGCACAATATCTTCTGAATCAATTGTCTAATGACAGTTTTAAATTCTTTGTTCTGAAGATGAAAATGCTTAAGAAAGAAACTCTGAGATGCTAAGAGGGTATGGTCAATGTGTGGGACTATGGAGTTCAAAATGCAAGAATATATAGATTGTATTTTAATTAATAAGAGTAATAATTTCTGCCATTCTTTAATTGTCTGAATCATTGGACAGAGGTGGCCAGGAGGGCCTGCTAATTCAACATGTTACTAAATTAAGCCTCAAATTAAAAGTATTTTATTCCTTAATTTTTTGGGGCCACATTTAATGTAAACGTGTTAATAATCAAAATATATGAGGCACGGAGATGTAGTGGTAGCACTGCTGCCTTGCAGTAAAAGGAATAAGTGGTTTTAAAAAATGGATAGATGCACCAATGAGTAATCCATCCTGCCAAAAGTAACTCTTTCAATTCATCTCATCTGAAAACAGACAGAGAAACATTCTGTACGATTTCAATTACAAATAAGTTTACTGTTTCAGATTTAGCTTGAGAGTAGTGGCATCAACCGAGGGAACACAATGGTCGTGGAGGAAATGTTAAGGCACTTCCACTTTTAATATTTTTAAAATGTCCTAATTGAACATGCGTTCGACAGCGCGTCAAATAATAACACACAAAGTAGACCACAAACAGAGAGTAAACAAGAGGATACAGGGTTCTCTTAACATGGTCAGTATTCGGGTTGGAACTCCATTCTTCGGTCTCCGGAATGAGACGACTCTTGCCAGGACTGCCTTAGCTTTATAGAGGAGGGGCCAGAAGGGGTGGAGTCACTTGCACTCAGTGAGCAGTTCCTCAGGGCTCTGGGAGGAAAAGGAGATGATACTGTCATCGCCCCCTCTTGTCCTGGAGTGGTAGTGCTTACCTCCGATCAGCCCAGAAGGCAAACCTCAGACGCGCATGCGTTACGAAGTTCATTTCAACTTGTATATTTTTGCATGTTCCTCTTTTTTACACACAGACTGGACAGATCCTTAGTAATAATCAATAATAATAAAAATAATATATTTTATTTAAATAGCACATTTAAATAGTGCCTTGGCTGTCTGAACAAATCTTCATCACACATCACAAATTCCATTGTAACAAAATATTTATAAAACAAAACAAAGCAAAAATGTAATGTCTCTTTGATGAAGCAAATAAATAACAGAAACAGAAATCAGGGAACTAAGTCCCCGAATGCATCAGAAAAGTTACGCCATGTATACATTTTCTAACTTGTTTAAAAATAAGAAAGTGCTATTTTGACAGAGTAACAATAAGTAGACCTTAAAAGAACTAATAAATATTAACGATAGTTGTGTACTTTTTTGTAAGCTTTAAATGAATTAATGTAAGTACAATTCATATTGAAATTTATATTATAAACAATTTACATTGTTGTGTTTGACATGTGATGTAATGTAAATATGTAACAAAGAGTCTAAAACGCAGAATTATTTTTTAGGATATGTCTGGTCCCACCCAGTCTTAAATGTCAAACTCTGTCTATGGTGTGAATGTTTTATTATCAACACAGCGATGTCCTTTTGGTCTAAACCTTTAAATCCATGCTGAAGACTCACTGCTTTACTCTGGAATACCCTGACTAGAGCTTCTAATAAAATGTGCATAATTCATCTTTTGATTTGCCTGACTATGGGACAGACCCCTGAGATACTGGGGCCCCTGCAATCAAAGGATGGAACGATGTTGTCATCATATTAGACAACCCAGCACAGACTCTGACGTACAATGATCAGAAAGGGTGGGTGAGCAGATGGCCTGCGTTTCCAAGACTGAGACTATGTGCCTTTGACTTTGTCTATTATAATTGACCGTGGAACCCCAGGAAGTCAGACAAAGTCACAGTCTTGGAGATCTTGGACAGCTGTCTGTTCCCCTCCTCCTGGGTGTTCTATATTAGAGTCTGTGCTGGATGGTCTAATATAATGGAAAAATCTTTCCATCCAGTGATTCCTGGGCTCCAAGTATCTCAGATGACTTTTCCATGAGCCAGTGAACAGCTTGTCAGTAGAGCAGTGGTACCATGCACCACCATAAGATACCAAGAAAACAAACAGAACAGAGGAGTGGTTGGGAACAGTTTATAATTGTTGTATTATCAAAATCGTCTCTATTTTCATATAACCTTATCCTTGACTGCATCTGAATTGAAAAAAACTCAACTTTCTGTAGTGTTAGGAGTAAAAAATCCACACTGGTGGTAGGTTTTTCTGACTTTGAAGCTGTTGTTTTACAACTTTACTTAAATTATCGGTATCGTGTTGGTTTTGACAAAAAACTTTGCTTTGCTCCCCTGACTTTGCATGTTTTTCTCACTTCATTTTGTGCCTGTTCCTTTTCAACTTTGTTTTCCGCTACCTTACTATTCTTTATTTTAAAGCACCTATAACAGTAATTTAAACTACTGTCTCACACCAGCCTCATTTTCATGTTAAATGTTGAGTGTAAAAGAATGGCTGACAAATAATTTATTGTAAAGGAAGAAATCAATGTGGACTTCAGTGTGTAGATGGAGATTCCTGTATTGTTTTTGCCAGTGTTAAATGATGGGTTAAGCATCTGAAGGAACAGAGATGTCACCAATCAGTCTTTTGTCAGGTTTATCTCGTTTATACAAAAGTCAGTTATTGCTCCAGGACAGTCAGTCATTTTCAGCCAATCAGCTTAAACTAAGCCTTTGACATCATAAACCTGGAAGTGCATGAAAAACCTGAAAAAAATCTTCCCTTTTGAATTTGAAACAACCCTTCCTTTTTCATTCATAAAAATGTATGAAAATCCACCGGCATGTAAAAAATATGTCAGCATTTAAATTTCCAATATAACCAGTTTTTTAAATCTGTTATTAAAAATACGAAATTGTGTGCCTTCAAGCATAAAGTCCCTCAGAGGAAAAAATCATTGAGCATGTCAAAGAGAACCACCGGATGGCAATCAGAGAAATGAGACTGTCCGGGTAGCAGTGCGACACTGGCTTATACATGACGGGAATGGAGGGAATTTTTATACTTTTAGAACGAAGGAAAACATATATTTTGCAGACCTGTTAAGTCAAGCCAAGTGACACCTTTTATTGGCTAAGTATAAAGATTACAATATGCAAGCGTTCAAGGCAACTCAGGGCCCTTCTTCGAGCAAAATGTATTACAAAAACTGGAGTTCCCTGTGTTTATATAGACACAATAGATCCTGACTATACATTGTTCTCCTCTCTCGCTAAATGAATCTTAGCCTGGAGAAGTCTATTATTTTTTTTATCTAAGATGTCTCACTTAAAGATTTTCCAATGCTGTATCTGCCCTGGTGTCTATATAAACACAGGGAACTCCAGTTCCTGTATTACATTTTGCCTGAAGAAGGGGCCTGAGTTGCCTCGAAAGCTTGCATATTATAATCTTTTTCAGTTAGCCAATAAAAGGTGTCACTTTGCTTGACTGCTCACTATATCCATAATGGCTAACACAGTATAACACCCTGGTACTGTAGAGCTGTTAACAAAGGTATGAAGATTAGATTGAAATATAATGCCTTATTTATAGATTTATTGAATCGCAGAACAAATATGCTCTTTAATTTTTGTATTGAATTCAATTCCAATTCAGTTTATTTTTGTATAGTGCTCTTCACTGAGTGCAGGCACAAAGTTCTGGACAAATTCTCAGATAAAATGCAAGTATAGATTTCACAAATTACTAAATAAAGAATATTTTCTTGTGTTTAAACACACAGGAAAACAAAATAGAAACCGACTAACGTACGTGGAAACCAAACACATATGTACATTAATTCAATGTTACACTAAAGCTAACTGATACCTACTGTGGACGCGGCCCGGACACAGACAGGCGGACATGTTGTTACTCACCACCACACGTTTATTTTATCTACAATATTTACAATATTTAAGTCACTCAGACTCAGTCCCGTGCACCACAAACCCCAACACACAGTCCTGGCCACACAAATGCCTTTTCTTCGGGCCGCCTCCACACTCCTCTTGTGCCTTGTCCTTCTTCCACCCGACTCCAGCCCTGAATGACGGGAGACAGCCCCTTTATCCATACCCCGGATGAGCTCCAGGTGTTCCCGACACTCCCCCGTTGGCCACGCCCCAGCGTGGCGGAAGTGCCGGCTGTTCTCCCGGCAGCTCTCCGGGTGTCCTTTTAAATCTTCCCCCCAGCACTTCCGGGTGTGGCTGAAGTGCTGAGGTAACAGGTCCCCAAGGCATTGGGGCACCTCCTGGTGGTGACCATGGGCCCCTGCAGGGTGGGGCTTCCATGCCCTCAACCTGTGGCCCCCAAAGCAACCAGGGCGGCGGCCCCCACGTGATCCAGGGTGGGTGCAGACCCACATCCGGTCCCTCACGCCGTCCGGGTCATTGCCCCTGGCATCCCTGACACTACACATAGAATAGCATTGTCACTCATGCGTGTTTGAGGACCACCTTCCCAGCTCTGTTCAGGTATGTGGTACCAGCCCGAGACACATGAGGGTGCTGTTGCTAACTAATTATCATCTCTTTGATCCATAGTTCAGAGAAGCTGCCCCAGGTGGCCGGCTGACCGCACCCCATTATACCCACACGCCACGCCTCTCCCAGTCAAGGGCTTTTATGGTCCTTGGATCAGAAGGGGCTGAGTCAATCACCCTCTCTGAGGGGTTTATTGGCACTGTGGAGGCAAAGGAAGATAACACAGTTAGTGGCAGTGCCCCTTCTTGGCCCACAGTGGTATTACATACATGGGTGGAACCCAGTTGGTGACCCACTGCGTGACAACATACAGTCTAGATATGAATTGCGAGGAGTGAAAACGATTTGCATGAAACTCACCGTTTTGCTTTGGATAAGGTACCACACAAAGGGTTATTGCTCAAACTAAAACAAGTCAGAATTTAACACACAGTCTGTAGGTGGGAACAAAGTTGGCTCAAACACAGGAAGCAAAGGGTTATGATGAGGAGAAGTCTTTCAGAATTAGGTGATGTTAAAAGTGGAGTGCAACTCTTTTTAATATAAATACACAATCTGAGCAAGAATATAATCAATAAGCTGGTTAAGTCTTCATGATATCAAAATGGGTGGAAAGGCAGATAATGGAGAATAAGAGGAACTTGGACAACATATAGGCTTGTGCGGATCTGTGGTAGATGAAATTTAATGTAAGTAAATGTAAAGAATTACTTGTAGGAATTAGAAAGGTTAGATTTTAATACATAATGGGACGTTTGAAACTTGAAAGTACACCTTATTAGTAGGACCTGGTAGTCATAGTGATCTCATCACTATCAACATCCAGACAGTGGACAGTAGCGATGAGGAAGGCTAAGAAGGAGTTTTAGAAAATGTTAGATTATATATCATGAAGCATGACATAGAAGTCCAGAGAGGTTATGTTTATGTAACATAACACACTAGTGAGGCCTCACCTGGAGTATTGTATTCATTTTGGTTTCCATATTACAAAAAAGACAAATGTCCACAGAAGAGTGTCTAGGCTGATTCTGGGACTGGACAGTATGTGCTATGTGGAGAAGCTGAAGAGGAGACATGATTGAAGTGTTTGAAATTATGAAAGGAATTAGTACAGTGGTTTCCAATTGTTACTCTAAAATAAAACCTTCAACAAGAATACAGGGACACGTTTGGAAACTTGTTGAGGGCAGATTTCACACAAATCTTATAAAGTGTTTGTTCATGCAGAGATCCAGAGACATATGGAATAAATGACCAAATAATGTAGTGGAAAGCAGAAATTTAGGACCTTCAAATCTAAATTTAATGTTATTTTATTTTTATATTATTTATAATATTTATTTATAAGAACCTTTATTTATTCAGAACTGTACCATGCTCCAAACAGTAAATAATCATGACTAGATGGTAATAGATTTGTGAAATACCAATAGCTCATGATTTTAAAGGACTCTGACTGCATACAAGAACTCCGGTTAAGTCCAGGGTTTCTTTTGATTGGCTTAGAACCTTTTGGGAGTGGGCAGCACAAACATGTGCTTATGCTCATGCTTGGTGTCTGGGGTCTCAGCATGTGTTAAAAAGATCAGTCTTTTAGATTACTGTATTCCATTTTAAAAGCTGACAACCAGCGCAGAGCGACAGGTAGTTAGGTTTTGATTGGCTGTCAGAAAACAGTGTTATATATGAGCTATATTGACACTACCACATGCACATGCGGCCATGCTGTCTTGAAAGTTTGTACAATGTTTAACTCTTCTTTGTTTTGTTTAATAAAGTGTAGCGGGTTTCTCTAATTACAATGAGAGGTCCACACAGACAAGAACCTCCTAGCTTACTATGATCCCCTTTGCTGATGTTGACCTTTATAAACACAGAACATAACAACCCAGACTAAACTACCCAATGGAACAATTAGTACATATATTAGAACAATCCAAACATAATTATGTACATATTTTACTATAGAACATCATACAGGACATAAACTGAACAAATAAACAAATTATGATTTCAATGACAATACAACTGAATAACCACCTCTATAACGGAACTGTATTCTTGCAGAAAAAAGAAAAGAAAGGAAAAGAGAATACGCCTACTTACAGACAGAACATGAATATAATCAACAAATATATATATAGGGGTGGGCAAAAGTAGGTTTACAGTTATGAGTGCGCAAAACACAGACTTTATTCTTGCATTTTTATTTAAACATACTTTTAACATACAAACAACTGTAAACCTACTTTTACCCACCCCAGTATATATACATATATGTGTATGTTAAACTTACACACACTTACCCTTTAAACCCCGCTGTAAACAATCCCCAGTCCTTTTTTTAACAAGTATCCTTATCCCTATGTTTGTCTCAACGATCCAACACACATGGGTACGCTACAGTTGAATCCAGATTACTAGTGAAATGGAACAATTGGTGCACCTTCTTTTTAAGTTATAATGGAATGTTCTTACCGGTTCAGAAGCTGTTGTCCATCTCACCCGGGTATATGGCATTAAAGCATCTCTTGCTAAGAAGTAGAAGACGCAAGCTTCAGTCATAAGAAAGACAGCACCGCACACACATACGTCTTCCGATGATCAGCCAACCCTTGTCATCACACGTGCATGAATCAATCACCACGTCAGCCTTTCATGCTTTTTTGGAGTTCCCCTTGAACTCCCTCTCTGGGTTCCTCCTCTTGTCCTTCCCAAAAAGTGCACCTTAGATCTAGTCAATTCCCTTACACCTTAGTCAAGGACCCACAACAGCACAGCTTGACCCCCTTCTCTCCTTAAAGTTACGTCCTACAATTACTTAATTCCCATGAAAAATATTTTCAAGGGGAACAAGGCAGCAGAAACAGATAAAGTCAAAATAATATGTAGTAGCCACTACAAAAGGATATTTTTTTTTTTACATTATGATGAGATGTTTTTGTGGTGATTGTATAAAATAAGCAAAACAGAGAAAAAAGGAGAAGAGGATAACCACACGGCGAGTACATCAAGTCTATGTGATATTCATGAATTACCAAATTTTACCAGTTATTTTGTGGACCCCCTTTGAGAAACACCGAACTAGTTGAATAGGATGGCCGAGCTTGTCTTGCCAAATGGCCTGTTCTCATCACGATTTTTCTAACATTCTAATGTGTGCCATTCACACAAGAAGAAAAGGTGACAGGACTGGAAGTGTTTTCATACAATAATTCTGCATGTGTCTGTTTACATTTAGCATTTAAACAAAGATGTTTAGTGATAAAAAATCATTTGACTAATTTCCTGTCACGTGAAGACATTTTCCTGAGCTGTTAAGATGTGTGTTGTGATTGTGATGCTAGTGTGTAATACAGTGATCACTTTGCCAATTATAACAATGTTGGCAATTGCAGTCCTACAGATATATCGAAAACAGGTTCTGCTCAAGCTTTATAACACACTGGTGACGCTTCATCTAGAGTACTGTGTGCTGTTTGGTCTCCAGGCTACAAAAAGGACATAGCAGCGCTGGAAAAGGTCCAGAGAAGACCGACTAGGCTGATTCCAGGGCTACAGGGTTTAAATTATGAGGAAAGATTAAAAGAGCTGAGCCTTTATAATTTAAGCAAATGAAGATTAAGGGGTGACATGATTGAAGTGTTTAAAATTATGAAGGGAATCAGTACAGTGGATTGAGGCTGTTGTTTTAAAATTAGTTCATCAAGAACACGGGGACACAGTTGGAAACTTGTCAAGGGTAAATTTCGCACAAACATTAGGAAGTTTTTCTTTACACAAAGAACGATAGACACTTGGAATAAGCTACCAAGTAGTGTGGTAGACAGTAAGACGTTAGGGACTTTCAAAACTCGACTTGATGTTTTTTTGGAAGAAATAAGTGGATAGGACTGGCGAGCTTTGTTGGGCTGAATGGCCTGTTCTCGTCTAGAGTGTTCTAATGTTCTAACTTTCCATGAGTTTTTCTGTGGTGAAAACACATTAATTTACAAAATGGTGCATTTTGTTGTTTTTTTGTGTGGAAAATATGCTGCAGGTCACTTTTTTTTTTTTTAAATGTACTGCACTCATCTCTATTTACGTGAATGGAAGGTATAAACAGAGCTGATTCTGCTGATATGAGATGGATTACATGCAATATGCAACTGCAGAAAACAATACAGCTAAATATGGAAGTGTGCAGAGGCATTTGGAAGTAATATTCCATGTTTCGCACCCAACAAAAACTTTTAAAACTCCCAAAAAATCTCTTTATAGTGAGTATTGAATTCACAGTTGCTAAATCACCTACAAAACAAATCTTAGTATCAATTTCACAAAACTGTATAATAATTGAAACTTGCTTGTATCATTTATCACTACATATGAAACCGCTGGCTATCAAGTTAGCCTTAAAGAAAACTATCAGACATTGCACGCCTTGAATTTTGACACTTCTGGAATTAAACCAATGTAATGCAATGCATCCTCTTCAAGGGGAAAATGGGTCATAAGGGCAAAAATAATTAAAAAACAACATGTAAATGTCATCGCTATTGTAAAATGTCCCAGTTGTTTTCTGTCGACTCTCTAATGTTGCCTTTTTCCCTTATCCTGACACTCAAACTGCAGTTGTGTTTCTTTAAATATTTCTGTCTGTATGGTAGATAGAGAATTCCTGTAACACTTTGCGTTATTGATTCATGTTTTCTTCTTACATTTTCCCAACTCCACAATTAAGAGTTTAAAGTTGTTTGTCTATTTATATCTATCAGTCATCCAATCTATACTGCGCAAACCACTAAAATGGAAGAGACAGGTCTCTTCCTTCAGGGCGAAAGGGTTCTGCGAACAAAATTAACTTTATATACAATAAGTGTTACTTGCCTTTGACACCGGAGGACTTAAAATCATTGTGACCGTGTAGTGGAAAGTGCTATACAAGGGAAAAAAGCTCCTGACTAGGATTAACAATGCCCTTTGTCATCTGAGTTTCCAATATTTCTGAAGATAAATTACTATAATTTAGTGCAGGTCAAGACAAGCCTAGTAGGCCAACAGCTGCTCAAAAACACAATTTCACTGAAACTACTTGGGGGTGGGAAGAGTTTTTTTTTTTTTAACTCTAGCCATGTCACTGCTACTACTTACAGAGAACAAAGAAAGAATTTCTTAGACAAGAAAAGAAGACGAGCAACAAAATGTTATAAAGATGAAAATTCATAATACAAATACACTGGAAAGATTACATTTCAGTCTAGATTTCCCTTTCCCAATTCGTTATATTTGGTTTATTGTACAAACATTTGTAACTTGCTATTAACAGATTGTATTAGTAATAAAGTGCATAAAAATGAAATACAAAGTATTTTAAGTTTATGTGCAACTATGCTGTTCTTATTAAAGATGACCTGTTCATGTGTGGTCCTGATCTTTTGCCCATTGTTGTCAAAATAAGCTTTGACTGTTTTTGACATTGCCCAGAACAAAAAGCCAAGGCGCGGCACCACCCTTGCATCACTACTAGGGACTACCCCCAGCCTCATAAAAGGAAGACTGGAAAGTGGAGTCTCTTGCGGTTCATTGAATGCGCTTTGGTAAAGTTAAGATTTCTCTTTGTGGATTTTCCTTTTTTTTTTTTTTTTGCTCTTTTGGGGGTCTGACTTGATTTTGTTTCAAAGTAGTTAGGTGTGTAGTATTGGCAGGTTTTGTTGGGGTGAATGGCCTGTTCTTGTCAAAAATTTTCAAAAATATATATTTTTTGAACTTTTATTAATTTATTAAAAGCATATAATTCCATATAATACATTCCATATAATCAAGTCAAACTTAACAAAACTAAAATCAAATCAGCCCCCCACCCATGAGAAATAGAGGAAGGCCAACAGCCAGAGCAAAACTGTTGGGAGTAGTAAGAGAGATAGAAGTCTTTTCCCCAGTATAAATGCTTATTCTAAAATGTCATTGATTTGATCCTGCCAGGTTTTGAAAAAGTTTTGCACAGATCCTCTAAGTGTGAATTTGAGTTTTTCCAGTTTCAAATAGTATATAACATCAGTTACCCACTGACTTAGAATAGAAGAGTTAGGATTCTTCCTATTGAACAAGATAAGTCTAAGTGCCAATAGTTAAGTAAAGACAATTAGTGTTTGTTTGTCCTTCTCCACTTTAAGCCCATCTGGGAGTCCACCAAATACAGCTGTCAGTGGGTTAGGAGAGATTGTGACACCTAGGCTGTCTGAAAGGCATTTAATAATATTTGTCCAGAATGATGTTAAATTAGTACACACCCAAAACACAGCGAGGCTGAAGCTCGATTACAACGTTCACAGGTTAGATTTTGCCCTGGTAACATTTTGGTCAATTTCAAATCAGACAGATGTGCGCGATATATAATTTTGAGTTGAATAATTGTATGCTTTGTGCATATTGAGCTTGAGTGCCTTCAACTCCTTTTCTGAAATGTACTCTGGGATCTTTAAAAGGAAGGGACTTTAAAGTATTTTTATATATTATAGAAATGCTGTTTGAGTCCCTAAGACTAATGAATGTCTTTTCTGGAATAGAAATAAGTAGGAGGTGAGGAAAATTGTGCAGATTTCATTTAGCAAAGTTTCTAATTTGAAGGTAGTGGAAGAATCATGTTGATGGAAAGTTAAATTTAGAGTGTAATTATTCATAGCATGCAAAGACATTATTTATATACAAATCTCTAAATGATTTTTCCCATATGTTTTACAAACATTAAAAACTGTAGGTTTGAGAGGGTAGAAAAAGGTGATTATCATGTTGAGGTGCCACAGATAAAATATTCTGTAACTTGAAGTGCTTCCTACATTGGTTCCTTATTCTGAGTGAATGAAGGACAATTGGATTGTTAGTATATTGACAATACCTTGTACTTACTGGGGTACAAAGCAAGAAATATAAAGAAGTACTGCAGGATTTCATTTTTATTGCAGACCAAGCTAGTGTGTGTTTTCATCTATTTGTGTCAATGTCCAGATTTTTATAGCTTGTAAAAATTTTTCAATGTTGTAATAGTGACTGGAGTTTGTTGGTAGGGTGCTGTCGTCTTACTAATACAAAGTGTAAAGATGTGTGACAGAAGCATTCATCATAAATAGTAAAGAGGTCTTAGAAATAGTGAAAATATAAACTCCATCCCTTACCATTAAAAGTGAAAGTAGAAGACATAAACATGTACTCCAACCTAAACTTTAAGTTACAAATTAATCAGAATATTAGAACTGCATTTTACCATTTATGAAACATTACAAAAGTTAGACCACTTATAACACTGCAAGAAATTGCTCAGAAATTAATTCACACTTTTAGTTTTAGTCAGCCAGATTACTGTAATGCACTCCTAACAGGACTACCTAAGAAAGACATCAGTCTGTCGGCTGCAGTGAGTGTGAGCACGTCTCACCCCTCTTAGCATTGTTACCTTGGTTACCTGTATCCTTTAGAACTGATTTTAAAATACTATAAACAGCATCTTACACAAATAATCTTTCTATTTCCTATATTTTAAAGTGTCTGTCCAGCGATATTGCCTATAATAATTGTCTGCTCATTACTCCACAAGATAAACATGAAAGAAGTGGTGAGGAGGACTTTTGTCATGATCCACATTAAAGACAGATTGGACTGGTGTCAGAACACAGAACAATAGGCTTATAAATCCAATTTTCTTATTTTTAGACCTTTATTTGGTATTTTTATCATCAGTTTTGATTTTTTTTACCCTTCTTCTACATGTTTTACCTATTTTTACATATTTTATTCCTAACCATAGTTACTGGTACATAGACACACGTATACACACACACACACACACACACACACACACACACACACAGAGAGACACTTCTCCTTTTTTTAAGGATGATCAGCAGTGGTATCAAACTTAATTCCTGTCCTGTATTTGCCCAGGAAAAACCTGTAAAGGGCACCCAATGCCTATGTGTATAACACAATCCAAAATCATCAATCGTCTGGCAATTACTCTCTGTTGGACTATTCAGTATTAGTATTAGCATTACACAGCATGTATTTTGTAATGAGTGTAGTAATGAAATGCATTGCATTTTTATTCCAACCGATGGCGTATCACAAACATTAGCAGTGCTTTTATGACTCCCATACCAATTGGCATAAAACAGAGACATAGCAACTGGAGGGACACACAGACACTTGTTCTTTTGTTAAAGTGGATGTGTTAAGGGGATTTTATTTATTTTATTTTTAGTGGTCATTGAATATTAGTGTACTGAATTTAGTTTTATTAATGAAAATCTAAATCTGTGGTCCACAATTTAATTGTAAAAATACATTTTTAACATAGAATATAAGTTTTCTTTGTGGCCAGTTATGCAGGAAGTTAGTGTAAGGAAAACAAATCTGTTTTGGAATTAGCCAACACCTAACCCTAATTTTAAAATAAACCTGATTGGAGCATCCAAACTATATGGGCAACTAAGAGATGGAGAGCACCATGCTGGAGGTCAGAACATGAGGCTCAAAGACTACATGAAGACACTTCAGAAGCCGTGTGGCATCCAGCCATTATCTAAAGAATCCGTAGCTGAGGTCAGAGGTAAGTCGTCTTCTGCCATCCACCATGCTATCCTGTAAATATAGGAGGAGTTATTCAAACAAGGGAAAAAAGCCCCATAATGTGACCCCAGCATCTCTCCTTGGTGCTGCCTACATCTGCCCCACATGTAAAAATTCCTGCGGGTCATACTTTGGCCTTTACAGACATATGCATTGGCACAGCTACCGGTTTCAAAATTGTTAACGATGGACTGCTGTAACATAACCAAAAGCAGATCACCCAAAAATTCTGTTTAGTTGCTGGCAGCTGGATCATCTTAAAATGGGATGCATTGAATATGGTGGGAGTAAGACGCTAAAGACAAACAAAACTTAGACTTGAGGAAGTTTGACAACACCTGATCTACTAACAGAAGCGGAGAGTAATAACAACCTAATATAACACATATAATAATACACTCTTCAGATTTGCAGACAAGGCTACACTGCAGCTCTTTAAAAACCCTACCTAATCGCTTCATGGTGAGAAATCTCTTCAGCAAATTCTTGCAGTTTCTATAGCATATTTCTAGCATATTTCTAGCACAGTGTGTGGTCATGTCACATGTTCAGCATATATAAAAAATAATGGAAATTACTTTCATTACTGAATGGCTGATTGGCAATCAAATGCAATAAAATGTAAAAATTCATAAATAAAATTTACATTATTAAGAAAGATTTTCTAAAATGAACCTTACGGAAAGAACATGCCCTATAAAATAATTGTTTAAATGACATTTAAAAGTAGATTACTGAGACTTGAGTTTTAAACACAGTTATTCATATCATATGAAGTCTTGTATTAGGTTTCTTTATACAGAAAATGATAAAAGACGGTGCACACTCATCAAAATTAATAATACCAGATGTTCAGTACTAAATTTTCGTTCTGCTGCTAATTAGCTCTGATCCACTGCTCTTCGTCTTTCTTAATTAACAGGTTTGATTTTTGTCAGACAAAGAATTAATATTGTAAAGGTCAGATACTGCTATATAGATGGATTCTTTAAGAAGACCTGTGACTGAGGTGTCAAAGCAGAACACTACAATTTCAACAATGATGATGTGTCCTTGGGGACATCTTTTTTTTTGTATATAATTTTTTTATTATTGTGCAGTCAGTTATAATCATTATTATTAACAATCAATAAACCCATTTTACATTGAAGCAAGCATTCAGCATTCAATTTTTAGTTTAATAAATACAAAGGTATTGCCAACAGCCATTCTTAGAGAACAAAACTGGCTTGACTAATATAAGGACAACTGGATAAAGAGAGCTAGGAAACAGGGATGAAGGGCTGGTGTCCAAGTCAGAGCAAAGTAGGGATATCTTGCTTATAAACCTATTGTAAACAATTAAATGAGGGCTGAGGTCCTGAAGGATCCCCTGGATCATGATGTGATGCGTGAGTCCCTGTCTTGCACCCCAAAACATGAGGCTGAGTCACAGTACTTTAGCAAAACCAGCTTTATTCAGCTTGAAACAGGAACAGCAGCGTTATTTATTGCAGCGGGATCTGCCACTCCTATACAGAGACACAGCAAATGGGCACAGTCACGGCCAGGTCAATGGCCAAGTTATACAGTTCCCTGCATTTATAATGTCCCTTGCATCACCCATTGGCAACAGGCACTTATAGTGTGATCACAATCAGTTCGCTGTTTATTTGTGTGGCACTCTGCTGCTGTGCCGTGAACCTGTGGTTGACTCGGCAATGGACAAGCAGTCCTTCACAGACACAGCAGTCGCGCTTTGATGTGTCATCCCGTTGGGGTGGGAAATCTGACCCTAAAAGAGTTCAGAAACCTCACAATGGCCATTTCCAAATGACAAAAAGAGGGCACAATTGTGACAAGGTAAAAACAATTACTGGTGGCTACCCTTAATGAAGTACTCTTCAGAGGTGCAGGGGTTTGCTCTTCATCTAGTCTAAGGATACAGACAGAACAAAGGTTAGCGGTGGTATCAAACTTAATTCCTGTCCTGTATTTGCCCAGGAAAAACCTGTAAAGGGCACCCAATGCCTATGTGTATAACACAATCCAAAATCATCTTTGTTCTTCCATCTAGACCAGCTACAGTCAGCCCTCTGTATCAGTGGAGATTTGGTGTCAGGATCCCAAGCAGATATCAAAATCATCGGATGCGCAATTCCTTTATGTAAAACGACGTAGTATTTGCATATAACCTTAACGCATTCTCCTGTATACTATAAATCACCTCTAGATTGCTTATAACATCTAATACAATGTAAATGCTATAATATTATAAAGTACTGTATTGGTTAGGGAATAATCACACAAAAAAACATGTAACGTAGTACACGTTAGCAGCAACACATTTTCTTTCCACACTTACAAATTGCTTTTGTTTAATGACCTGAAAGAGAAATACAAGTATCTGGGTGAATTGAGTTTATCATGTTCTTGTCATAATTCTTCTAATGTTCTAACACAACCCCAACATTTGACTAGCTTACTTTCTATCGCTCTCTATTCTCTAAAGAGATTAATTAAAAATCTCCTTCTAACTCTTATTCACAGAATTTCTTCAGACATATCATTCTTTATAGTCTGTTAGGTGGGCAAATGCTTACCGTGTTTACAACCGTGCTGGTGCCAGCATACTTTGAACACAGCTGGTGTTCCTTCTCTGAGAGTTTGTCCGTCAGTGTGTGTGTGCACATGAAGTCCTGAAGATGCTGTATGGTGGTAGCACCAACAGTTGCGAGTTAAATGGAAGATAGTTTTGCTCCTGTGAACATTCCTATTAATTTAAAGGAGAAAATGTATACAAGCTAATAATTTCTCTTGCACACAGGTTATTACTTTCTGCCTAAATAACCTCAATAACCTGAAAAACTGAGCACATACTAATACATTTGCTTGCTTTTATTCCAACTATGAGGTAGTAAGCAGCATTATCTTCAAGAGTACAAAGCAACAGTAATTATTAGTCTTGGTTCAGTTCTTATAGTGTCAAGGGCTAGAGGTGTTGCTTTATGCAAAATCTTTGGGATTCTCATTGACATTTCATTGGAGCAGGCAGTGGAAGAACATGCTTTGTGTTCAGTTGTCAGGGTCTTTTGGTTTTGTTAAACCTTTTGAGGTTTCAAATAATTATCCTCTGTCACTAACATAATGTGTGTCTTCCATGAATTAGTAATCATGTATGCCTTGCTTAGGTGAATGCATTGCCTTTCATAGACAGTCTTGCTTTCTTGTATCCCTTTGTTTTCCTTTACCTAGGCTGGCATCCATTCTAAACCCCATTAAAGGTTATCGTCCACTATAGGGTCCTAAACTAAATTCCCCTTTTAAGTAGATAGGTGATGAGCACACCCTAGGTAATAAGTGGTCTGCTATAAGAAGGATTGATTTTAAAATCTTGTTGCTAGTTTTTAAATCTTTACATGGGCTTGCTCCTGCCTGTTTATCCGAATTGTGTGTTTTACACCAGCCATCTAGAGTGCTTAGATTTTTCTGGTCAGTTGTCTCTTGTTGCCCCTCGTCCTAAGTGTAAAACTAAGGGGGACAGACAGGGCTTTTACAGCTGCTGCTCCTCGCCTGTGAAAATCTTTACCTCATCATATAAAGGAGTCATCTACAATTTAACTGTTCAAAACAAGATTAAAGACTCATTTCTATTCACTTGCATTCCGTGACCTTCAGTAATACTGATGGTTTCCTCATTGTGATTATGTAACATTACTTCTATTTATTATATTTTTTATTTATGTTCATTTATTTTATTTCTATTTATGTTATTCATGTTAATTGTATGTTTTTCTTTAATTCTATTATTGTAAAGCACTTTGGCCACAGCATTCCTATGTTGTTTTAAATGTGCTATATAAATAAAGTTGACATTGACATTAAGCTGAGTCCAGGCTGAGCAAGTTCAGACAGTAGAGAATATGACGATGACGTTCAATTTTAACGAAAAAAGTTGACATTGTCCATTGGAATCTTTGGTGTGGGCAAGTGTAACCTTTTGGTTGATGCGTGTGTTTTCATTAACAATAGCTATATTGAACACAAGAGGAAATGCAAATGTTTTTTCTGTCCACATACTTTTGTCTTTCCTGCTGGCTTGATTGTTGTATCATATGGGGGGCCGTGGGAGCAGAAAGATAAGCTGCAGGTAAGGTGAGCATCCCTGACACTTGTGCAGCTTTAAAAAGCAAGTGGGGTGGAAGCAGTGGGGTGTGAAGTTGATCTACCATTTCCTTCATTAGATGATCACACATCTTTGCCTTCGAACACTCAAATTCTTTATGACAGTGAGACATGTCACCTTCTCACTTTTTCCTGGTGAACCACTTTGTGCAACCACTTCCCATTCTGTCCATCCAGTCTCCATCCTGACATAATGCAGACACTGGAGATGCACTTTAATGCCAGATACAATCTAAATATGAAACACACATTAAAGGTGGTCTTTGAAAAGCTAACAGCTATTGCGGAGTGTAAGTAACATGTTTTGAATATTGATGACAAGGGCTGCTTTCAAAAGTCCCAAGGCTGGATCCAGCCTGGGGACTTAAGTTTCATACCCCTGTTGTAGCCTGATTTTTAGTGAATAAAGTATTTTACTTTTTTACAAGTATTATCAGTCATCTTGTAGCTCTCTGGATGCTACAGCTCCTCTGGCTGAGGGCTTGTTTTTTACACAACCAGACAGAGATTGGGTGCAGAATTCAAACTCATGATGCTGGATTTGTAAGGCAGCAACACCATCCACTGCTAAGCTATTCTGCATTAAAGTACAGAGGATCGAGGAAGCATCCATACCTCTTTACTTCATGAACACTTTATTGTATTCTAGATGTCATTTTAAATGGATAAATTTACCATTTGACACTCAATAACCCATAATAACAAAGTGAAATCAGGTTTGAAGAAAGGTTTTCAAATTAATTAAAACTCAAAAACTGAAATTTCTCATTCATGTACAAACTGAGACTATTGGTTGTGGCACCCCCAGTTTTGCTCAGGTGCGACCTGTTTGCTTTAACCCACCTTGCGATGTGTTCACTTGATTGGAGTCCACCTGTGGCAATTGGTTGGATGTCATGTAGAAAGGCACACACCTGTGTATCGGTGGTCCCACAATTCACATTGCACATCCAGACAAAAACAAACAACTATAAAAAACAAAAAACCAAAAAGCTGAAAAATCATCAAATACAGCTGCTTACTAACAAACATAAGAAACACACCAAGTAAGCAGGCACTAAATGTACTGTTTTAAATTACACTTGTTTGACACACATATACAAAATGTATATACATTTTTTTATACAAAAAATAAACAATATAGATCCAGTAGGTACAGATATTTTATCATATACCACAAATAATATATCTGAGTCAATAAACAACCAATTATGCATATACAGTGTATCATATAACAACAAAGGACATGTACAACCCAATATGGAAAAATCATATAATATTTACATAAACCAGAGGACAAGATACAAATTACATACCAGTAAACACAAACATGTACACAATCAAGACATATCAAAGAAAATAAATGTGACCAAAAAGATCACCTAGCAGCTAACAAGAATCAACATCATATAAACATTGTGAGCCGCACATGGACATAATAATAATAAAGATGTATAGATATAGTCGACACATTTCGAGGCATCTCCTGTTCTTCAGGGTCCAGCAACCAAAGTAGGAATCTTGAAAAGAGTAATATAATCAACCATTGTAAAAATATCAATTCCATTATATACAGTGGTGTGAAAAACTATTTGCCCCCTTCCTGATTTCTTATTCTTTTGCATGTTTGTCACACAAAATGTTTCTGATCATCAAACACATTTAACCATTAGTCAAATATAACACAAGTAACGCAAAATGCAGTTTTTAAATGATGGTTTTTATTATTTAGGGAGAAAAAAAAATCCAAACCTACATGGCCCTGTGTGAAAAAGTAATTGCCCCCTGAACCTAATAACTGGTTGGGCCACCCTTAGCAGCAATAACTGCAATCAAGCGTTTGCGATAACTTGCAATGAGTCTTTTACAGCGCTCTGGAGGAATTTTGGCCCACTCATCTTTGCAGAATTGTTGTAATTCAGCTTTATTTGAGGGTTTTCTAGCATGAACCGCCTTTTTAAGGTCATGCCATAGCATCTCAATTGGATTCAGGTCAGGACTTTGACTAGTCCACTCCAAAGTCTTCATTTTGTTTTTCTTCAGCCATTCAGAGGTGGATTTGCTGGTGTGTTTTGGGTCATTGTCCTGTTGCAGCACCCAAGATCGCTTAAGCTTGAGTTGACGAACAGATTGCCGGACATTCTCCTTCAGGATTTTTTGGTAGACAGTAGAATTCATGGTTCCATCTATCACAGCAAGCCTTCCAGGTCCTGAAGCAGCAAAACAACCCCAGACCATCACACTACCACCACCATATTTTACTGTTGGTATGATGTTCTTTTTCTGAAATGCTGTGTTCCTTTTTACGCCAGATGTAACGGGACATTTGCCTTCCAAAAAGTTCAACTTTTGTCTCATCAGTCCACAAGGTATTTTCCCAAAAGTCTTGGCAATCATTGAGATGTTTCTTAGCAAAATTGAGACAAGCCCTAATGTTCTTTTTGCTTAACAGTGGTTTGCGTCTTGGAAATCTGCCATGCAGGCCGTTTTTGCCCAGTCTCTTTCTTATGGTGGAGTCGTGAACACTGACCTTAATTGAGGCAAGTGAGGCCTGCAGTTCTTTAGACGTTGTCCTGGGGTCTTTTGTGACCTCTCGGATGAGTCGTCTCTGCGCTCTTGGGGTAATTTTGGTCGGCTGGCCACTCCTGGGAAGGTTCACCACTGTTCCATGTTTTTGCCATTTGTGGATAATGGCTCTCACTGTGGTTGGCTGGAGTCACAAAGCTTTAGAAATGGCTTTATAACCTTTACCAGACTGATAGATCTCAATTACTTCTGTTCTCATTTGTTCCTGAATTTCTTTGGATCTTGGCATGATGTCTAGCTTTTGAGGTGCTTTTGGTCTACTTCTCTGTGTCAGGCAGCTCCTATTTAAGTGACTTCTTGATTGAAACAGGTGTGGCAGTAATCAGGCCTGGGGGTGGCTACGGAAATTGAACTCAGGTGTGATACACCACAGTTAGGTTATTTTTTAACAAGGGGGCAATTACTTTTTCACACAGGGCCATGTAGGTTTGGATTTTTTTTCTTCCTAAATAATAAAAACCATCATTTGAAAACTGCATTTTGTGTTTACTTGTGTTATATTTGACTAATGGTTACATGTGTTTGATGATCAGAAACATTTTGTGTGACAAACATGCAAAAGAATAAGAAATCAGGAAGGGGGCAAATAGTTTTTCACACCACTGTACCTCCAATTAAAAGGATAGCTACCTATTATACATTAGCAGGTGCTCTCATTTCCCCGAAGTGACAACTGTATAAAAATAAAACCAAAATAAATCAATATAAAAATGGTAGTCAAAGATTCAACCCGAAAAATTAACACTAAAAAAAAAGTCATCCATGTACAAAATACAAGCTGAAACACTCTTGTCCCAAATCCTTATAAATGGCTCAAATAAGACTAAGGAAAGGGGTATAAACACAATCACATATAATAAACCATAGCAAGTACAGTATAAGTACTAAAAAAACTGAAAAACAAATTTACCTTAACTTATCATGTAACTCAAAAAGCCCAGCGAGTATCTAAATGGAAGAGGTAAGTGGAAGAAAGCACAAGCTCAGGGTTATATTACAAAAAACATTTGTTTATTTGATGTTGATTCTTTTTAATTGCTAGGTGATCTATTTGGTCACATTTATTTTGTTTCATATATCTTAATTCTGTACATGTTTTTGTTAACTGGTATGCAATTTGTATCATTTCCCCTGATTTATGTAAATATTATATGATTTTTCCATATTGGATTGTACATGTCCTTTGTTGTTATGATATATTATATGTTTAATTGGTTGTTTATTGACTCAGATATATTACTTGTGGAACATGATAAAATGTCTGTACCTAGTGGAATTATATTGTTTATTTCATGTATAAACATGTATAAACAGTATATATATACATATTACTTGTGGAACATGATAAAATGTATGTGCCTAGTGGATCTATATTGTTTATTTCCTGTATAAAAAATATACATTTTTTATGTATGTTTAAAACATTTTAATGCAGGGCAAAAACAAAGCCATGAAGTCCTAGGAAATCTTTGTAAACCTCTGGGATCAAATTGCGGCGAGGCATAGATCAGGACATGGGGAATAAAATTGTTTCTAAAGCTTTGAGTGTTCCCAGAACCACAGTGGCCTCAGTAAATCAAAAATGGAAAACTTTTGGAACCACCAGGACTCTTCCTAAAGTTGGCTGTCCTACCAAACTGAGTAACCGGGCAAGAAGACCCTTGGTCACATAGATGACCAAGAACCCAATAGTTACTCTATCAGAGCTTCAGAAGTTCTCTGCTGAGATGGGTGACTCTGTTGGAAAGACAACCATCTCAGGCATTTATGACAGAGGTGCTAGACGGAAGCCATTTTTAAGTCAAAGGCGTATGACAGGCTGCTTGGAGTTTGCCAAACAGAATTGAAAGATTCTCTGATCTGATGAGAGTAAAAAATAAACTCTTTGGACAGAACTCCAAACACTGTCTGATGAAGACAAGGCACTGCTCATCACCTGCCTAATATCATCTATTATGGTGAAGCATAGAGCTGGCAGCTTCATGCTATGGGGGTTATACTTGTCAGTAGCAAGGACAGGGAGACTGGTCAAAATTGAGAGGAGTACAAATGTAGCCAAAAATAGGGTGGTCCTTGAGGAAAGCCTGTTCCTTAGACTAAAGCAATAGTTCGCCTTTCAGTGTGACAATGACTCCGCAGCATACAGGCAAGGCAAGACTGGAGAGGCTTTGGGCCAAATCTCTGCTTGTCCTTGAGTGGCCCAGATGAAGCCAAGACTGAAATCCAATAGAACATCTGTGTAGAGAACTGAAGATGGCAGTTTACTGATGCTTCCCATCCAATCTAAGTGAGCTTCAGAGGATCTGCCAGAATGCCCATATTGAGGTTGTAGAGACTTACCCAAGAAGAATCAAAATTGCAATTCCTGCCAAAGGTGCTTCTACAAAGTACTGAATTAAGGGTCTGAATACTTACATGAATGAGAGATTTCAGTTTAATTTGCAAACCTTTTTGAAAACATGGTTTCACTTTGTCATTACTAAGTATAAATTAATGGGTAAAAATGGCAAATGTGTCCATTTAAAATTAAACCTACAACACAATGAAGGGGTCATGGTATTTTCTGATTCAACTGTATATATGAAAAATGTTACAACTTGTAGAAACAGGGAACCTTGTAACCTGTAGATGTCAGGCTAATTGGTATCATGGGCAAAGTTTGTGGCAAAAAGAAAAATAAATTTTAAGAGCTATAAAGCTTTGCATCTGCTTTCTCATTCACAGCAAGTATCTTTGTTGCCAGTACCAAACACTTTTCTGCCTCAAGGCTAACTACATTAGTTATTTGAAGTCCAGCCTGTACATTTGTCACCGGTGCACAACATGAGTCAGGGCCTAACATGCACCCCCCGACATCACGGGTCCTTTGATATGGTATCTGTCATGATGGCAGCTTATAAGACGCGCTGGGTTACTTACGGCTTGGATAAACCTCAAAACATACCTTTGCCCTTAGGCCAGTGCATTTAATCAGTTTTTGTTTTCTGTTCTGCCAGCTGAATCAAAGAGTCAGAAAATGAAACACATTGTGTGGCTGAGAATGGTTGTAGTAGAAACATATTCATCAATTTGTTGAAGTAAGATTACCAAACTGATTTCATATTGGTGGTCTATTGTCTAAAGTTTTCCATATATATTTGGTAGAGCTTAATTGGAAGCAGTTGCATTTCTATGAGTTTTTCCTTTCAGGGGTAGGTGTTTGTAGGGTTGGAAGATTCAGGGTAGGGAATGGCATCTAAACACAGGAGCACAGCATAGTCCTTGCTGCTCAAGAAGGCTGGACATAAAGAACGCTAGAGGCGGTGTACTGAAATGCCCTCCTGATATGAGCTGACAAATTTCAGTGCAGTGCAATGAGCTGATTTGTCCAAAATACAGATTCATCCATTAAACCAATGCAGTATGAAAAATCTCATTTTTGGTGTTCTTGCATTAACTCCAGCTCTTTCATTTCGACCGAGACTTTGTCTCAGAGTTTCCCTCTGGTTATTTTGTAACCGTGTGTTTTGTCTTGGTAGAGTTTTATATTACTCTACTTTCCCCTTTTGTATTATTTATGTGTAGCCTTTGTCAGAATGCCTCAAATCTCACTGACTTACTACTGTTTATAAGGTATTGTAGTATGTAACATCTCCCCTCCTTCCCTACTACATTTATAACCTCAGGCAATTAGATGTAGTAAAAGACAAGCAGGAGTTAAGTTACACTTTAAATAATGTATTATTGAAAATATTCATAAATAATAACAATAAGCAAAGTACAAGTGAATGTTGGCAGCCATACAACCTGATAAATGATGATGTGTAATTTCAGGCGGCACACAGACTTGTTTGTTACTTAAGATGTCTCTAGTTAAGGCATCATTTGTGGTCAGCTTTCTTCAGCACAGGCCGCATGCCTGTCTCAATATGGCTGCTGAGCTGTGCTCTTCATTGTGTTGTCCTTTTCAGTTCATGGTGTGTGAGATGCTTCTTCGTGATGATGGTGTAAGAGAGAGAGAGAGAGGGGTAAAGCAAGCAAATTTATAGATTCTCTGTCCAAACCGTACAGCCAATAGTGGTGTCATGGTACTTAAAGGCTTCTGATACAAGCCAATTCCAAACAGCCATACTTCAGACCAATGGAGCACAGAATACCTTCACACCTGCCCACAAAACCATGTGTTATGATGAGGTTTGCCAGCTTGGTAATTTGGCTTTCCTGTGGAGGTTGGTTGAGAGAGCCCTGCAGATAATCACCTGCCAAACTGGTTTTAAGCACTTCCCCCAACCCTGTCGTAAAATTACAAAGACTCCATCCTAAAGGGGGGGGCATCGAACCATTGCTGTTCTTATCAATGATATAACACTAATATTACATTGATTGGTCTAAGTTACAAATAAAGACATACAAAATATTTAGCAACTTGTATACAAAATTTCACACCACAACACTGTGTTGAATGTTTTTTAAATAAATAAATGAGACTCTCAGGCAGAGGGGCATAGGTACGAGGAGTAGCATGGCAGATTGGCCCCATGGGTGTTAGTGAGTAATTGGCTGGTAAAACTGATGATGTCAACTTTATGATAGACTATTTATATTTTGTCTATCTAAGATGTCTGCTATTTGCATTGGCTCTGTAAATAAAAGCTGTAGTGGTTGTAATATAGTAGCTAGTTTTAGAAAGTTAATGTTAACATTAAATTCACATTTGTGTTTACTTAATTTGAACAGAGTGTACAATGAGCATAGCCACATACAGTAGAGGATGAAAGATTCTCATTTATTCTCTGTAAGCTAATAATCTTAATACTCTGGTAGGACAATGGAAAAACTCAGATTGTTAGATGGACGGTTAGATATTAAAATGAACTGTTAGATACATTAGATTGAATAGTATAGAGGAATATAGTTTTCAAACTGTATGTACTGAAATATGTCATAATGTATGGGATAATATATAGAAACGTAAAGTAATGCAATTAAGATACTTTAGCCTCAAACAGAAACTATCAATTTTTGTGAACTCTTTGCTTTGAATTTCACAAAAACTTTCAAAACGACGATACTTGGATTTTTTATTTAAGCATCACACATTAATGCTTGAACCTTTGAAGCGCTGTACTTGGAACTATTTTGGAAACCCTCGGCAAATGCAAGTAGAGTAATAATTTATGATGCTCACCTAATAAATGGGGCGTTGAGATATTTTGTGGTTGCCACACAGTGACTCAGGATGTAATGTCAGAACTTGACTAGAAAGAAAGAAAGAAAGAAAGAAAGAAAGAAAGAAAGAAAGAAAGA
>JANRMT010062820.1:12693117-12718957 GCA_026402145.1 Polypterus bichir lapradei
AGAAAGAAAGAAAGAAAGAAAGAAAGAAAGAAAGAAAGAAAGAAAGAAAGAAGCCTTCAAGATTCAACCCACTTGGATGTGCAGACCATCAATGAGAGCTCTCTGTGAGAGCAGCATGGTCAGTGAAGCATCATCCTCAGTGTGTTATTCTTCATTCTGTCAACTACACACTAAATGGGAAGACCGGCGTCTCTCCATTTCTTTATTTGCCTCAGAGATTTCATCTATCACAAAATATTGTAATTGTGCTTGAAAATTAAGACTATTTAAACAAAATGCATCTTGGGACTTTTTTTTAGCCTAATGCATTTAGTGTAAACAAAACTACCATTGGTTTTTCTATTTTAAAATTAAAAGAAATGATACTGACTTCATATATATGCATATGTTTTTAATTTAACAAATGACACTTGAACAGGAAGATTAAATATTAATGGCTTTTAATGCAGATGGTAATCAGAGAGATGGTTTCAAAATGTAGTTGTAACAAATATTGTCAAGAATCAAGGAAATGAAAAATATGAACCACTGAAGAAGAAAACTGCAGCATAAGAATTGCTACTCCATTACAAATATCTATTAAGGTGTTAAATGTACCCTGAAGTGATATAGTGCAATAACTGACAGAAAAAAATAAACAAAAAAAAAGTCCAACAAATAAAACCAATGAATTTTATTGCAATCCATGTTGTGCAATGTTTCTTACGTTCTCTGACCTCATGGAGCTCAGTGGTCACCTAAAAATGTTTAACTCTAGACCTGTTCAAAGAGAAGCTTGAGATCTCTCAGTATTCTGAAGTAAAAATTGAATGATCAGTTCATCCATCTATTTTTAACACTGGTTTAGTCACTGGAGTCATGGAAGAAACTGTTTCTTAACTTGTAGCAATGGGAGAAAGTCAAGAATCTGGTTTGCACACTGGTGTTTATGTTATAACTGCAGACTAGGATGCTGCTTTTGATCTTTCAATAATGTAATGCCTTCACAGCTGCACAAGACTGGGTCTGAATCTTTGCCTGCTCGCGGTTTGTTTGGATCTTTGCTTTTGTTGTGGAATTACACCACGACCCATCGCAGATCACAGATTTTGCACAGTTGTAACTACCTGTGGCCAGCCACAAACCTGTCTGGATTACAAATGGCCTCAGAAATAGTTTCTCCACAACAAAAGCAATAGAATAACTTCTACTAGCCAACCCGTGGCGTAACATACGCCGCATAATCAGGCCGGTTTTTTAATGATTTTTAAGCACAGGGAAAAAATTAACATTTGAAAAATCAGTAATGTAATAAATCAGCAAGAAAAGCAACATTGTAACAATGCACGGAATGAACCAACACACAATTGTCCGTGACTGAAAACTGGCAGACCGCCATCACGCCTTCTCCTCCCAGACGGAGGGATGGGGGTGGACGGTGCTCAGGCGTGGAGGGTGGAACGGGAGGAGAGGAGAAGGATGTCCATTCCGCCCCCTCTGTCATGCTAGTCTGCTGATTTCTCGTTTAGTATGCACTGCCTGCTCATGTGCCCACCTACAACTCGTCACTTGAGTCGTTGTCGTCTTTGCACAGTCCAGATGCACATGTGACTCACGTAGACTTTTCATTGCTCTGTGCGGTTTTGGCTGCTTCTCTATATACAATCCACCAAGACACCCGACCACGGTAGTAGCGAGGTGGGAGGGGGGTGTGTACAAAGGGTAGGGACGTAATCAGTGGGGGGTCAGAATTCATATTGAGAACAGAGATACGCTTGCAAGCATCTCCCCTTGGATATATGCAAATGTCGCGTTGTGCAGGAGGTTCCCCGTCTTCACCTACAAAGATAGCAGCAACATCAGTTTGACAGGACAGGGTGTTATACCTTCTCATATCCAGACCTGGATTTTCCATGAACACCATTCGTACAGCAGAAACAGGGTTACCGCGAGTGATAATGTCATGCATTTGCATGTAAGACTTTGCGAAGGGATTAACCTGATGTATCATGTTGTCTAGTTGAAGCAACAAAATGTCACTGCAAGCGCTATTACATTCCTTTTGCAAACGTTGACTAGTAGCCTCAGCAGAATCAAAGATATATAACTGACCATATTGTGGTGACGTGTCAGGATTGTTATATAAAGGAGAGACCTGGTGATAAATTTGACCGTGGATTCTGAAAGCATACGGTCCTTGTCCAGATGGTTGAGTGATGTGTGCGCCCATTGACGCGAAAGCTAAAGCAGAGTTGTATTCCCTGATACGATCACAGTAATTTCGGGACAGCGGGTTCTTGCTAGTCAAGAGGTCTTCTAATAAAAGAGGGGGTTTGGATAGCAGTGGCAAAGACACCTTGCAGGCATGACAACACTTAGTGTAATGTCCGGATTTGTTGACTTCTGCTGGCCAATGAAGAGCATTGCAAGAAGCACATAGTGCGGTAGGCAGGCCAATGTTATGTTCTTGGACGTGAATGGCGGTATCTTCTTGAAAAGCTGCAGAAAAGTGAATGCGATGTTTGTGCATGAACGATTTAGTGCTGTGTTGACACTGAAGGGAATTGGAATGAGTTGTGTCGAAGCATTGCTGGCAATGTTCACATTGCATAATTCGTTCAGTGGAGTGTGTTTTTAAATGCATGTTGAGAAATCTCTGCACTCGGAATGTTTTTGAACAAATCGTGCATTCAAAGATCTGTTTGTAATGCGTTTGTTCAGTGGAGTGGGTGTTTAAATGTGCTTTGAGTTATTTCTGGCGTGTGAAGGTTTTGGAGCAGTGTTGACACCGAAAAGAATTTATCAGGGAATGTGTTTTGAGATGGTTAGTAAGGTATCTGCATGCTTGAAAGTGTTTGTCGCAAATTTTGCATACAAATCTTTGTGTTGAATGGATCTGCATATGGTTGTGGAGATCCATCTCACCTCTGAAGTCCTCATTATAAAATGTGCACTTGAAGGTGAGAGTGGAATGAGTTCATAAGTGTTTCTTGAGGGCGCGAGTTGTTTTGAAGCATTGTTGGCAACGTTCACATTGCATCATTCGGATAGTGTTGTGTTTTTTTAAATGTGCGTTCAGATATCTGTGCACTCTGAAGCTTTTGGAACAAAAGGTGCATTGAAAGTCCTGTGTGGAATACGTGTGTTCAGGGGAGTATGTCTTTAAATGTTTTTCAGGAAGAGGAGAGTGGGCAGGTGACGTCACTTTAGTGTGGCGAGCAAGTGGGTGTGCACCCTGTGTGCACATACCGACAGAGTCAAAAGATGTCACCAGAAGGTTATCACGTGGGTATTTGAGAGGCATGAGAACCTCGTAATGCCCATGATCCGAAGGACCGCTAAAGAGCAGGGATATGAAGAGACGCTGGGCCGGATTGTAAACTTGAGGAGAGGCATGAGGACGTTCTTGGAAGTAAATGCAGATAGTGGCTGGAAGGATTTGGGACATTGCCACAATTTCTGCCTCGCCACCATAGACTCCGGACGTATTCATGTAGTGAGCGTATTGTTGAGCAGACTGTATAACAATGCCTCTGTGACTAACAACAACGGACACCACGTCATCAAAGTTATCCCAATGTTGGCAAACAAAGCTAACAGCCATGTTACGAAGTTTGAGAGCAACAGTTTCGTCAATGACATTTTTCCAAAAAAACCCGACTAACAGAAACAAACAGTTACCTGAAGCAGGAATTTCTATAGCATTGAAAGAAGTGTTGTTTCCATGAAATACATTTGAAGTGGTAGCCATGGAGGGCAAAAGAATAGTCAACATGGCTCATACCTGGATTTGGACTGCAGCACAGATCAAAGCGAGTGAGTATGTGTTTGATGAGCTGTTTGAGTTGGCGGGCAGTGATCTGAGGTGTGTTCCTGAGCACGTGGGAGGAGGGGTAAAGTTTCTGGACGGGGCTTCGTTGTTCCTTTCGCATGGTTTTTCATGGTGGACGCGGTCGGGTGTCGAAACCGAAAAGAATAATGAAAAGTCAAAGTGGCTCAGACGTGCATGCGGACTCCTAGCACAGACGAAAGGGATTAACTGGGTGGTCGGTGACTTTTTGCGTCCGGGCACATGGGCAGGCAGTGTGAATGCCTAGAGAGCGAGGCCGGTGAAAAAGGAGTGTTGGTCGGCAGGGAAACGTCTTCCGTGTTCCTACAGGAGCATCTAAGATGACGCATGTTTGTCGCGGATGCGAATTGCTGTATGTAGCGTGTAAAACAGTTTGCTATGGTGCACGCGGTCGTGCGTCGTAACTGAAAACTCGTTTTTTAAAGACTGCTTACTTCATTGTGTTTTAACCTCAGTTGTAAAGGATTGTTTTAAGGATCCCATGGGATACCCCTCGCAAACCGTTTTACATGCTGCATATGGCAATTCATCTCCGCGAGAAACATGCCTCTATGAACAGTCAACGTGGCTCGGAGGTGCATGTGGCCTCTACGACAGACGAATATAAATGACGCTGTTTTTTCTGTGTCGTCGCGTCCGAGTTGGTGGGCGTGGCTCTGCGAGTTGTCGTCGTATCCAATGGTCTTGGAGCTGGTGGGCGTGGCTCCTGCCGGCGTGCGCCATAGGTGTCTTACTTGTCGGCGGCTTAGTGAATCCATGCCCCTTCCGGCGTGCTTTCCATGGGTGTCTTGCCTTAGTAAATTATATACAGTAATCCCTCGCTATATCGCGCTTCGACTTTCGCGGCTTCACTCTATCGCGGATTTTAATATGAAAGCATAACTGAATATATAACGCGGATTTTTCTCTGCTTCGCGGGTTCTGCAGACAATGTGTCTTTTTACTTCCTGTATATGCTTCCTCAGTTGGTTTGCCCAGTTGATTTCATACAAGGGACGCTATTGGCGGATGGCTGAGAAGCTAACCAATCAGAGCACGCAGTTAAGTTCTCCTGACTGAGAAGCTAACCAATCAGAGCACGCAGTTGAGCTCCTGCGTGCTGAATGCAGTGTTAACCAGGAAGTCTCATCTCGCTCATTCAGCATCAACGTGTTTCGCTGTGTAAAGAGTTGTGCTCTTTAGTGTTTATCTTTGTGCATAGTCAAGTCCTTCATTATGGCTCCAAAACAATCTGCTACTGCTTCAGGGGCCGTGCCCAAGTGCAAGAATAAGATGTTAACGATTGCCGAAAAGGTAAACGATTTGGATTTGTTGAAGGCTACGATTCTTTTTATTTAAAAAATAGGAAAGGAATATAAGATCTACGGCTGCAGTGTCCTTTTAACCAGGGTGCAAAACGAGTTGTAAGTGGATGTAATAAGGCAGTAGTCTGGATGGAATCTGCTTTAGGGATTTGGATTGAAGACTGCCAGAAGAAGAAGAACGGCAGTGCTACACAATCGCCTGAAGTGGCTCCTTTACAAGGGCTGTAACGCTCTCCTTTGTTGTGCAGTAAAATTAAACTCGTTGTTATCGGACAAGTCATCGTGTCATTGTTGGTGAGTAACCATAATTAATTTTCTTCTTACAGTGCTTAGTACATGTACGTACGTTTAGTGTCACTGTACACACATTTACTGTATACTATTTTCTTGCATTGTACGTATTTATTGCTGGTGGCCTGTCTATCGTAATGGCTGTAACATATGTGATATCGGAGACACTCAATATCTTTAAAATAATATTTAGGTTTTACTGTATATAAACAGTGTGTTTATATACATAATTTCAATGAATCTTACCTAATATCTAAGAGAATACAAAGGGATTATGCTGTATAACTCTGCGGGGAATATTTATAAACAGTGCGGGAGAGTTTATAAGGGCTTAAAATATATAAAAATAACCATACAAACATATGGTTTCTACTTCGCGGATTTTCACCTATCGCGGGGGGGTCTGGAACGCAACCCCCGCGATCGAGGAGGGATTACTGTATATAGATTCTTGGCTGTGCAAAAGACTTCACATAAGCACTGCTATGCAAGAAAATTAGACTTTAGAGTTTAAGCAGAGAACCTCTTAATAGTGCCAGCTGATCTCTCTCTCTTTCTTTCTTTCTCACTCATCCCCCACCTTTCTGCTTGGCGCCGCCACTACAAGCCTACACAAGCCTACCTACCCTTATAAGCTTTCCCCACGCATGGTTGAGTTTTCCTCCTATGTTCCAAACACATACATGTTAGGTGAGCTGGTGTTGCTAAATTGAACTGCCATTAGTGGCTGTGAGTGAGTCAGTGACATCCAGTCATATTTCTTGTGTTTTGAGGGTGTTAACCCTAAGAGGCAGGGCCACCATGACGTCATTTCTAAAGGACACTTCTCAGCCTTCTTATGTGAGACTGGAAAGATGGCCCTGATTGTGGTTGGAGATCTATGGCGAGTATTGTTTTCCTTTGATTTCTCTGGTTTTGTGAATTTTCATTTTTTTTTTGTATTTCTGGAGTTGGATTTCATTTTGGAGCTTGTTCATTTTAGGTTGTCTTTTGAGGCAAATCCTTTATTGCCCTTTTTTCCTTTTTGTGCTTCTTTGAATGCTTTTTGTAAATAAATTATTGATTTATAAAGATTTTTGTTTGAACTTGTCTTATAAAGCCAGAGGTTTGATAGTTGTTCTCCCTTGAAAGAAATGTATTTATAGTTTTGTGACATTAATATTATATTTGGAACTTTAAAAGCCAGGGCCCTAATTTAGGCCTATGTAGGATAAAGCCTGTCTCTGGTGATTGAGTGTTAGCTACCACAGATAAGCCAATATCTGGCCCCAGCCAGAGCTCACTTCCAGCAAAAGTGCAATGATATCAGAGTAAGGAATGAAATGGCAAGAGCCATACCTCCCAGCACTCCCTGTATCTGGATTCTTTAAATCCAGCATACCCTGAAAGGAGCGGGCAACCTCCAGGCAGCCTATCTACCAAAAACTACAGCATGGTAATGAGACATAGTGCAGGGACCCCTTATTGAGCTGGGGACCTGCTAAACCAAAAATCAAAGACTCACAAAGTATTTCAAATCTCCATGTCCTTAGCATAAGTACTTTTAAGGCACACTTTGTAAATACTCACCCTGCTGCTGGCATAGCAAATCCCATTGTTCTTGACCATCTTATTTTCATAGCCTTGTTAGTCCCCTTCCCTTTCTTGTGTTCCTCCTTGGCCTCATTGTCTGTAACTCTGGTTCTGACCCGGCACCCCTCTACAGTACTTGAACTGTCATGTTGCTTCACACCTTCAAGTCTGCCAGAGATATTTCTTATTAAAGTGACACGAGAACGACACTCCAGGAGGCTGCAAGCGTCTGCTTGTGACGGTTTCATCATTCATACTTCTGCTCTTTCTGACAGCTTTATGAGTACACTGGTTGAGGATTGCGCTTTACATTAAAGACACTAATCACGCTTTTCCCCTTTTTTGTCAGCTTTCATTTTAAGTCTCAGTGCTTCAATTTCAGCATGGATATTAGAGCTTTGTTTTCTTCACTGTGATTCTACTGGACCCTTTAAAACTGCAGTTTGACATCCTAGGTGAAAAGGAATTCCCTGAGTAAAAGTATATAAATCATTTTGTCATTTTAGATTAGTAAATGGAGAGCCTGGTCTTAGCACTGCTGCCTTACAGATCCAAAGACTTGGGTTTCAGTTTCAGTTTTGTTTTCATTTTTGTATAGTGTTGTTGCAGTGTGATGCCCGGCACAGAAAAACCCTTACACAGACCTAATCCCTGGACATCACCGGGCTAATAACCCAGACTCAAAGGATGGTTGCAGAATTATTCCCACAACAATGTCGAGCAATTATTAAATCACAGTTCAATGCAATGACACAATAAAAAGGGAAAAATCTAAAGCAATTGACTATTTATTGTGTTTACTGTGGCTCCAAAAAAAACAAACAAAGGGTCTTCTTCCGCCTTCAATAAAAGTAGTTCTTTTCTTAGTAAATGAAAAAAAAAATATTACAAAATCAAAGAGTGAAAACCAACACAAAATAATGCACATATAACGGCAGACTACACGATAACATGTAGTGAATACACCTGACTTGAGCATTCCTAGTTTTCCTCCTCTTTCTCTGTATGTTTATCATTCATTTGCTGAGAGGTTGATGCGCTTGCTGCTTCCTCAGCAGCTCTTCTTTTCTCCACCCTAGTGGCCCACTTCTTCTCTTCTTTCATCAGCATCTTTTCGCATTGAAAGTGATTAAGTCAGTGTTTGTGTTGCAAATACTTTGTACGTTTTTCATAATTTTTCACTTAAGCTGGCACGTAAGTGCTCAATCTGCCTCAAAAATGATTTAAGGTATGAAGATGTGGGGGAAGTGGCGGAAAAGGTGATAGGGATGAGAATTGCACCTGTACACATGTGCCACATGGCTGCCCTGGTGCCCGCTGCCAAGAGTCGATTCAACAATAAAATCAAATAAAAATAAAAAGAGTAATAAAAATCATCACCCTGAAAGTGGACAGTAGAGGTCACATAGTATATGTGTACCAAATTCAAATGGTTTGCGAGCTACAGGTGATTTAAAATCCTGGACAGACAAATGAACAACCGCAGTAGCGTATTATATAAGAAGATATACATATATATATATACAGTGGTACCTCGGTATACATCCTTAATCCGTTCCAGATCCTTTGACTTATACCAAACAGGACGTACTGTATACCAAACAAATTTTTCCCATAAGAAATAAAGGGAAAATGATTAATCCGTTCCCATGAAAAAAATCCTATTGTTATTGGCACATTATACATTGATGGGGTTGTATAAAATAATTTAAACACTGCTTAATACTAAAATACATAAATACAAAAGCAATCAGATGAAATAAATGAAAATTTAACCTCACTTTACTTTTTAATAACGTCTTTGTTTTTCACAATTGTAGATACCGTCGTTCTCGGCATACGGTATGCAGCAGTCAAGTCCCAGATATGCATGCTACCTTCATTCTTTTCAACAATCAATTCAAATTTACATGAAAAAACACAAAATCATCTGAAAATTCACATAAGAGTTGCTGCGGGATATTCAATGAATGCTAGCAACTGGCGTACTGACGCTCGTGGGCAGTCATGGCTTTGTCTCGAGAGAGGTAAACAAGGGTAGCACGTGCAGTGCAGGATTTACGTATAAGCTACACAAGCTATAGCCCACCTTCTTGGGGGCCCCCAAAACAAATTGTCCGAGTGAGCAATTGTCACATATACTTAAATATATTACAGCATATCTGGACTTATAAAGGGCCCCATGTCTCAAATAGCTTAGGGCCTTATCAAGTCTAAATCCGGCCCTGAGCACGCGGTGTTCTACCATGCGAGTCATATTCCAAACAAAGGTCGTATACCAAGCAAAATTTTTCACGTCCAAACAGGACGTATACCAAGTTGGACTTATTCCACAGCGGACGTATACCAAGGTACCACTGTATATACTGCTCAAAAAAATTAAAGGAACCCTTTTTGATGAGAGTATAGCATCAAGTCAATAAAATATCTGGGCTATTGAGCTGGTCAGTTAAGCAGCAGAGCGAGTTGTTAATCAGTTTCAGCTCTTTGGTGTTATTGAAATTAACAACAGGTGCACTAGAGAGGCAAGAGATGACCCCCAAAACAGGAATGGTTTAACAGCTAGAGGCCACTGACATTTTTCCCTCCTTATCTGTTTTTTCTCTCGTTTTGCATTTGTCTACGGTCAGTGTCACTACTGGTGGCATGAGGCGATACCTGGACCCTCCAGAGGTTGTACAGGTAGTCCAGCTTCTCCAGGATGGCACATCAATATGTGCCATTGCCAGAAGGTTTACTGTGTCTCCCAGCACAGTTTCAAGGGCATGGAGGAGAGTCCAGGAGACAGGCAGTTACTCTAGGAGAGCTGGACAGGGCCGTCGAAGGGCCTTATCCCATCAGCAGGACCGGTATCTGCACTTTTGGTTAAGGAGGAACAGGATGAGCAATGCCAGAGCCCTACACATGACCTTCAGCAGGCAGGCCACTGGTGTGAATGTCTCTGACCAAACAATCAGAAACAGACTTCACGAGGGTGGCCTGAGGGCCAGATCACTGCCTGGCACTGTGGCGCACAATTGGCATTAGCCATAGAATACCAGATTTCTCAGGTCCACCACTGCCGTCCTGTGCTTTTCACAGATGAAAGCAGGTTCACCCCGAGCACATGTGACAGATGTGAAAGGGTCTGGAATAGCCATGGAGAATGTTATGCTGCCTGTAACATCGTTTAGCATGACCGGTTTAGTGGTGGGTCAATGATGGCCTGGGTAGGCATATCCATGTAGGGACGCACAGGCTAGGACAACGGCACCTTGACTGGCATTAGATATTGGCATGCAATCCTTGGACCCATTGTCAGACCCTATGCTGGTGCAGTGGGTCCTGGGCTCCTCCTGCTGCGCGTCAATATCTGGCCTCATGTGGTGAGAGTATGCAGGCAGTTCCTGGAGGATGAATGGATTGATACTATTGACTGGCCCCCATGCTCGCCTGACCTCAATCCAATAGAACACCTCTGGGACATTATGTTTCAGTCCATCCAACGTTGCCAGGTGGCACCTCAGACTGTCTAGGAGCTCAGTGATGCCCTGGTACAAATCTGGGAGGAGATCCTCCAGGACACCATCTGTCATCTCATTAGGAGCATCCTCCTCCCCCGATGTTGGCAGGCAGATATACAAGCATGCGGGGGCCATACAAACCACTGAGTACGATTTGGAGTTGCTGCAATGAAATTTCAGCTAAATGGACTCACCTGCCATCTCATTTTTTCACTTTGATTTTTGGGGTGTCTTTGAATTCAGCCCTCTGTAGGCTGATAATTTTCATTTCCATCAAATGATGTGGCATCCTTTCATTCGTCCAGCTTGATTTTTTTTCCCATTGAGATCTGATGTGTTTTCAAAGTGTTCCTTTAATTTTTTTGAGCAATTCATATCAGAGTCAGCCAAGTAACTTCACAATATCCCTGGGAATAGTTGGTGAGCCAATCAGGCAACACAGTTTAATTTGTGAACTAAAATAAACAAGTGCTAATGGCACTGCAGAAACATAAAACAGAAAAAAATGCTGTCACTTTCTTCCACTTAATGCCCCTTAATAGCTCATTTTAAGAGCAGGTCAGTAATTGAGAATTCTTTTCTCGTAAGCTCAGGTTCAAGAAATGGTGTCTCCTTTCAGAGTCGATTGAAATTTATACCACTGGGACTGAAAGAGGCGGGGCATTCTTTACATAAGTCATGTGCCCTTAATGGGCATCTTCTTGGAACCACGGGAGGAAGAGACACAACAGTTAGCAACAACAACTGCTTGTGTCCTGGAATGGCATTACCTGCTTAGTCTGAGACCCGAGGATGATCCTCAAGTGCCCATTTGTGACAATATACTGTATAGATCTTTTTACAAAAGCAAATCTCTCTGAACTGCTCCTAAATGCTTAGCAGATCTAACTACAAGTCCCAATGTCTGAAGATGGTCAAAAGACGAACTCTTGTCATTACTCATCTTTTTTCAAATCAGAGCAGAATTACTTGGTCCATTCCAGCTCATGTCTACTGGATTCAGTCAATCACAAGAAGACTGAGATGAGATGTTCACTTCACCATGCTCTCTCAACATGTGAATGCTCTCTATATTTTCTCTTTCTTTCACTCACGTGTGCATGCATGCTGGTGTAAGCACAAGCATCGATTGTTTGTACTCAAGGTCTGTTTTTACCTTGTGAATTCGCATCACCGTGAGGTTCTGTGTGTGCATGACATAAATTTCGTCAGCAGCCATGGCGCACAAACCCTTATGTTAGTGACCATATGCTTCCAGAATTTTGTGACAGCCTGCCTATTATTTCCAGAGCTAAGAATAAAAGTGATGAAGCGACCGTTTCATGTTATGCACCAAAAAATCTGGAATACTTTACCAATAGAGATACTGTATGTCTGGCTATCACAGTGGAATATTAAAAAAACTGCTAAAAACATGCTTCTTTAATTTGATTTTTTCGTAGCTACATTTTACGTGCATTTCTAATAGACTATACATGCACCGAACTATCATATTCTTTATTTATTTTCAATCATTATTAATTTCAACTTTTCTGTGCTTTCTTTTGCACCACCAACATATGACCAGGACCCCGTGCAGCCGCCTGTGATGCTCAAATGAGGGTGGGTGCCCTTGCTGTCTACAAGACCGACTGCAGTGAATCCTCTGGGGTTAAACCTGGAAACAATGAGGAATGACTTAAGAACATTAATGTTAGGTAGAATGCCCAGGGGGGTCTGGGAGGTCTTTTGGCCTTGAACCACTGCAGATTTGGTTTATTTCTATAGCTTAACTGGAGTTTTTAAAATTGTCTCTGTCCTCCTGGTCATCTAGTCTCATCATCAAACTCATCTTTCTACCTTTCTGCGAATTATACTGTATGTCTGTTTTATGTAAGTTCATATTGGTTTATTTGTTGTTACTTATTCATTATTATTCTTACCTAATTTTAATTTGTTTTTCTTTTCTTGTTAATATTTCTTTGTAAGGCACTTTGAGTTCAGTCGTGTATATGGAAATGTGCTAGAGACACAAATGTTGTTGTTTTTGTATTTATCTCTGTATTTACTGATTGCTTTAACGTTTCCATTTTCTTATGAGGTCCTAGTTGTTGCCATACAATCCATAAGTTGGGTGTTTGACTTCCCTCTTCCTTCAATGTTTTCCTTTTTTTTTTCTTTTCCCGGGCAGGATATTAAAATATTGTACAAATCTCCCTTGGTGTGTTCTTCACTGGCCTCTCCAGACCAAATTAAGGGGTCTCCTCCATAAACGACCAATTATTCGTCATCATCTGAGTTCAACTCTGCTATAGCGCATCTTTATGTGAAAGCAGCAGTGTCAGATCGGGGTAGTGTGACCGTAACTGGGAGAATAAAACTGAATAAAAAAAACAACACTAACCTTTACAAGTACCATACATTTACACCGGCTGTTACAGACTCAAATCAAATGTATGTTTCTATTTTTAAATATTAAAAATAAGAGCAGTTCACTTCTCAAAACAGAGTTGTGCGGGATCAAACTCATGATCTTTTGATTACCAGTCAGCAGCTCTTACCATTACGACACCAAAGCAGTCGTGTTAAAGATGTGTCAATGTCGCACCCTACAGTGGGTTCTTTCTCTGCAGTTATATTCTTGATTAAAAGCGCACTTGTTTTGTTATATTTGTACCTTTTGTGAAAGTGTTCATTTGATATTTGGACTTCAGGCTTCACATATTATATGCTTCATGTCAACATTTTGTCAATTATTACTAAAACATGAAAAACGTTTCTGTTTTAACAATGTGTTTACATAGATTGTTGTAGACACGGAACACACATGAAATGCATGTGTTCCAAATAATGATATAGCATTTACTCTAATCTATACAACTCTAAGCAAATGACATGCAGGTAAACAGACTTGAACTGAGAAAACTTTGTGCGGCAGTGAGGGTATGTGATAGCAGGCTGCTTGCTGCTTATCGGCACATTTACAAGACAAAATACGCTGACGGAGAGGTGTGAAGGGATTTAAGGTGGGACGGATTTACAAGTTTTTTTGTAGGCTTTGGTAATTCTAGTGTTAAAATTACAAATCAAACAATACAAACATTGTGATTAAAGTGCACATTGCAGACTTCAGATACGGGGATTTGCACACATTCCGGTCACACCATGTAGAAAATACAACACGTTTTCTACGTGGCTCCCCCATTTCAGTCTTCCATAATGTTTGGGACAATTGGCGTCACAGATGTTTGTGATTCCTCAGGTGCGTTTCATTGCTTCATAAGGTACCTCGGCTTGCTTCTACCCTTTGGGAGTCTGTAGTTGCCGTTGTTCAATATGAGGACAAGATTTGTGTCAATGAAAGACAAAGAAATTATTATGGGGCTGTAACTCAATAATAAATCAATCTGAGACATCAGTAGAACCTTATGGTTCCCTAAATCAACTGTTTGGAATATCATTAAGAAGAAAGAATACACCTATGAGCTCAGTAATTACAAAGAAACTGGTTGGTCAACCCTCACTGCTGATGACAAAAAAAAGCTCACTATGGTAAAGAAAAAGCCCCAAACACCTATGCGACTGATCAGACACAGTCTTTAGGGGGAGATGAGTGTGTGTCAGAGATGACCATCAACAAAAGACTTCATGAACAGAAACACAGAGGCCACACTGCAAGATGCAACACTGAGGATTTCCAGGTAACTAATTATTCAGCAGAAGTGTGTCAAGAAGCGCAATGGGGAGTCCTTTATACCAACAGCAATGCGCCTGCATAATGCCTCACAGGGGCTGGGACTGCAAATTCAGAAATTTCTTTCATTTTAATTTTCTTCTTTGTACAGACCAAAGTATTTATTTATGTATGTATGTATGTATGTATGTATGTATTTATTTATTTAAAGAGCTTCTGTAAAAAAGCCAAATTTCCTCCTGGGACAAATAAAGTTCTATCTATTGATGCCTAATTGGAATCTTTTATAATCTCTCTCTTTTTAGTAATAAAAAACAACAAAATGAGTCTTTTCAGAGGAGGAAACGCATTGAAGATATAAATATTTTGCTTCACTTTGTTATTCTGATCATTTTTTTATACACAGGAAGTTACAAATTGTCCCTGCCAGGTTACAGATGATCCCTATGACTTATAAATGGTCCTTATTGAGGGTTTAAAAAGGTTGCTAACATCTATCTATCTATCTAAAAAAAAATTGGTATTGGTATTCTTTTTGTTATTATTATTAGTTTCTTTTTGTCAAATTCACCTTATAAAAAATGCTATTGGAATTTGTGTTGATTAGCTACTTAAAGTCTAGATAGAGTACCAGAGGACCGGAATGCAAACACAAGGCAACTTCATTTCCCACGTCTGCACCATAAAGAAATTGCGAGGTTACTTCACATGAGATGTTTGTAAGTGACAGGACAGGAGATTTTACACGCCAGTCACTTTTCTTACCTGTTTCCATAGTGAGTGACACTAGGCAACTGATCGAATGAAGTCTGAAGACCAAGCAAAATTACCAGAATGCAAATACGCATCCATTTATAGATTTTTTTTGCTTCTCTGCAGTACAAAGAAACAGAGTGGGGACTTTAAATGAGCTGTCCATAAATGCCAGGAAGTCTTACTTTTGATCTTGACCGTTTCCATAGTGAATGACACTAGGCTAAAAATTGACTGAGAGCTGACAACCAAACATTTTATAAAGGCAAGGACTTCAAAAGCAAAGAAGGGAGGGATATTTTAATGCATCAAAGGGCATTTCAGTGACCCTTGTAAGTTTGGTGAAATTATGAGAAATACACTGTACATTGCTTTGTAGAAAGTAGGTGGATCAATAAAGGAGCTTACAAGAAGCAGCAGATACAGGAAGTGGTTGGAGTAAGCATGCTGCCTATGAAAAAAAAATCAAATAATTTTGTATTAAAACATCTAGTTTTTGGTCTTATGAAATAAATGGAATTGAAATTACTAAAAAAATATTCAACAGCTACAGTATATTTTGTAGGCTAAAGAGGAGAAAATTTGCTTTTAAAGTATAAACACAGTGAACCGTGTGCAGCTCTTTACTGCCTTTGGAATTAAAACAGATTTTTAAGAGGACTCCCACAAATGAATATACAGGAACAGCAAGAGCCATTGGCATTGGTGGGTTTTCAGATCCCTTCACTTTGTGCACACTTTAATGTGTTGTAGACTAATTTTAAGCAGTTCCCATTTGGGCCTCTCAATCTACACTCAATAACACATAATGACAAAGTGAAAACATGTTTTCAGAATGTTTTGCAAATCTATTGCAAATAAAAATTCTCATTCATATAAGTATACAGACCCTTTGCTATGTCAGTTCAAAAATGTGGTGAGGTGCATCTTAATTGCTTTAATTGTCCTTGCGATATGACTAGAACTTCATTTGCGTCCACTTGTTTCAAATTAAATTGACTGGACCCTGTTTAGAAAGGCCCACGCCTGTGTGTTGTGAAAGAAGTCACCCTCAGACACACAAAAAGATTTGGGGGAGCCACCCATATATTGTACCTAGCTGCAAAGGTTAATTGAAATTGCACAGATGTGCTCCGGAAGAGTTCTTAACATGAACTGATGAGTAGTGGAAAAGATGGCGGCTTTAAAGGCCATCAAAGGAAGTGATGTCATCTATGTTGGAACTGAAAGTGGCATCTTTCTTGGGGCCAGAACGGGAAGTGACATCTTACTGGGAGTCAGAACCGGAAGTGACATCAGTCTTGTCACCAGAACCGGAAGTGATGTCTTGTATGAAAAATCAGGCAGGTTTTCCCATGTTTGGTCTGCTAAGAAAATAGAGAAAAGTTTAGTGCGGCCCACCGCCCCCTGGCCTGTTGTGGAATTACCTTCTTTCCATCCACTCATCTTCCTCCTACTCGCACACGTGTATAAGGTCCACAATTCATACTTCATTTCAGGACAAGAGCCGAGCCATGAACTCAAAGGAACTCTGAGAAATGGAAGAAGTTTGGAACCAACAGGATTCTTCACAGAGTTGGTCATCTAGCCAAACTGAGGATCTAGGAAAGAAGGTCCTTGGTCAGGAAAGTGACCACGAAACTAGAGCTTCAGGAATCCTTTGGTGAGAAGGGAGAACCTGTCTGAAGGACATCTTATGGTAGAGTGGCGTGGAATTTATTATGCTTATCAATATGAATACATATCTTATATGCATTTTTCTTTATTGTCTTTTAATTCTATCTATAAGACTTTTGTTTCAGACTGTACTGGGCCGATTGCTGCTTTTTTGCAAGAGACTTCTTCAAATCAGCTGTGAGGTGAGGCATATTGTTAAGGACAAAGATGGGTAGTGATCTGCTGTCGCCCATAGCAGTGCCTTTGCTGGAGGTTAAAAATTAAGACAAAATATGTATTTTGAAATTTTTATTTCTTTTTAATTTTCTTACATTTTAGTAATTCCTGTGTATGTTTAGATTATAGATACATATACATACACACATATTTATCTGTTTATTTATTAACTTAATAAGCTTCTGTAAAAATCCAAATTTCCCTCTGGGGATACGTAAACTTCTATCTATCTAAGTAAATCTGTTCACATTATCACAGGATCATGAATAAAAGTAATGAAGAAAGGATTCACACCTGGCCTCTCTTCATAAATGTTCAATCACTTTTAAATAAGTCTACTATAACTTTTACTTCTTATAGTGAGACATGGTGAGGTCAGGTACTGTGGTATTAATTTTTTGCAGAGAACTGGATTACAATTCTTATTTCAGACCCTATTTTAATTCTAAATGGGTTTTATCTGATACAATCAGATGGAGTGGAAAAGGTAGAAGGGGGTCTGGATTTTATGTAGATGAGTAATGGAAAAAGATGAGATATTATAATGCATAGTAAAAGGTGAAATGCTGACTTGAGTTCGCCCATATTTCCACCTAATGGGATAAATGAAATCATTCTGTTTTAACGCTTATTAACTCAGCAACAGAAAGGATTCATTCAGTTAACAAAACCCTATTTAGAAATCATCTGACCCCAGAATGCAGGTGACTTCAACCAGGAAACTTTGGAAGTTACAAGTGTCTATCAGTTTGTTCCATTTGTGGACCAGCAGCTATTCACATGTTAAATACCTTCAAATGTAAACCTGTGGCTCAACTGGGAAGCTGTGACCACTCACTCATCTCACTCTCACCCACAAGCCCCTCATCAGATGGCAGCATAGCCAGAAGTTCATATGCATGTTTGGTGGGTTGATGTTGTTTATAATCATTATATTTTCCTTAACTTTGATAACTAAGTATTTTACTACAGTTTGCACTGTGTGTATGAGTGCATGTGACAAATAAGATTTGACTTGAAGTCACTCAGTCATTATCCAACCCGCTATATCCTAACACAGGGTCATGGGGGTCTGCTGGAGCCAATCCCAGCCAGCACAGGGTGCAAGGCAGGAACAAATCCTGGGCAGGGAACCAGCCCACTGAAGGGTACACACATACACACCCACACACCAAGCACACACTAGGGACAATTTAGGATCGCCAATAACCTAACCTAACCTGCATGTCTTTGGACTGTGGGAGGAAACCGAAGCAGACACGGGGAGAACATGCAAACTCCACCCAGGGAGGACCCGGGAAGTGAATCCAGGTCTCCTTACTTACTTGCTACTCACTGCGCCACCATGCCACCCCCTTGACCTGAAGTTTTGTTTACAATTTTCAAGCAATGTTTTGTTGTACCATTTAAACCTGAAAACAAATAATTTTATTCATAAAAATTATACGCATTATGGCTAAATTTAAAAATACATTTTTTGGCCAGAGATTAAATGTTTCTGTTTTGTAATTTTTAGCAATTCATTTCCGAAACATTTACTTTTATTCAGTGCACTCTTCTAATGGACAGTTAAGGCAATATCGGTATTTCTCTTCCTTTTTATCCACAGAAAAAAAAGAAAATAGTGTGAGATGTCCACATCAGTTATCAAAACCCTTTTAGCTTGATAAAAACAAGAAAAACAGCCATAACATGGCAAACAACGGAATAAGTGTCTCAGACATTGGGGCTACTAGTTTTAAACAGCAGATGTTTACTTCAAATATTTAAAGACAAAAAAAAAAAAACTGGGTTAACTGCCATTGTCCATCCTCCCTATACACTTTATTATCAACAGTAATGTTTTGGTCATTGAGCAAGTTTAGCTAGCAGCACACACATGTTTTAGGTCCTAAGGCAGCTGATAAGCTAATCTATACCTATGGCTCTATGTTGTAGCTCCAATCTGACAAACTTTCCCCAAAATAAAATTTGAAATCCTTGAATAATGTACAGTTAAATCATTTCAAGTCTTCCCGTTGAGATGTATAAATCAGGCTAGGACTTGCAAAAGTTTTGAATGAATGTTGTATAAGAGCATAAGAAATCTGACAAATCAGAGGGGATTATTCACTCCATCAGACTCATTTGTTTAGCTAATAGCTAAGCTGTCCCAAAATCTCATCCTGATTCTTCTTAAATGTTGTCAAAGTATCTGCACAACTTAGTGGTTTGTTCCCACTTCCCACAACTCCTTGTATAAAGAAGTGCTTCCCCAATTTAGTCCTAATTCATGTCCCTGTAATTTCCACGGTACGCGATTTACCATTCAGTTAAAAGAATTTGACTGGATCTACTTTACAATGCCATTGAGAATTTTGAAGACCTGGATTAGGTCCTCATGCAGTCCCTTCTGATCAACACTAAACAGGTTTGTCACATTACTACGTGTCCTTAAGTGCTGAGATGCACTTGTTTGCTCTCCTCTGCACAGCTTCACGTGCTGTTATGTCTTTCTTGTAGTGTGGTGACCCAAACTGCATACAGTACTCCAGATGCGGTCTCACTAGTGCATTATAAAGTTATAATGTCCCTCTTATGAACATATAAGATTGGAAGAATATGCTGCAAGAATTTTTCCATAAATAAAATTTTGAAATGAGTATTTTGTTACTCACACTAGTTACACCGTAATTACATTTCTTTAAGGTTGGGGTTGAACTTGATTATCTTGGTCATATTGATGCAACAAAGTGGTCAAGCATTTAGGATTATACTTCATGAGGCAATAATATAAATATTTGTCCTCAAGAAATCACAATGTTTTGTCATTTACTGTATTGTAAAGGAACAGTCGTGTGTAAACAGCACCACAAATGGATTCAAAACCAGTTTTTATTAATTTCTGTGATTTCCAATGTCCTTTACAATAAAGGGTGTTAATAACAGAAACATACTTTTTTATTTATTGGGAAAAGTGTTTAGACAGAAATTAATTACAAAAGTAAATAATAAAAAACAAATTAGCCATAGTTTTTCAATTTCTCGTTTCACACTGATATTGTTCATTTTAATTAATACTCTTCAAAGTATATAAAGTATAGACCTGGATTAAAATATTGGTAAACTTAGCATTGCATTCAAATAATGCATTTTTTCCTGAGAGTTATTGAAGTTCTTTTATCACCTGTATGTACATTTCTACGTTTTGCAGTGGATCCAAACAAACAATCTGAGGAAAGAGCTACATTTTTACTTACTCTAAAAACACATTCTAAAATAGCTTGCACAAAATTATTGGAACCCTTTAGAAGTCATTAGAAATATTTTAGAAAATGTGATTCACCGGGCTGCACTTTTTCTTTACGTTTTTAGAACTGATTCACTTACAGAGAAAACATACTTGCAGACAGATAGCAGTTTGGCAGTGCGTGGTTTAATGGCGGTATGTGCGAGTCTCATATCTCACGGTAACAGAAACCTTTAAAGCTCATTAATTCACTTTGTCATCAATTCACTTTGTTTCCCACCTTGCAGATCATTCACGGAGCAAGAGAATTCTGATGAAGACATTGATCACAGATGCTTTGTGCCAATATTGTTCTTTCAAGTTCAGAAATAAAGTGTGTTTAAAAGGACATTTCTGAGTTTCCTTTGTGCAATTCTAGACCCGAAATGCAACATATAATTGTATTGTAGTGATAATCTAAGCTGACCCATCTTAGTAATCACTCATTTAGTTGAAATGGTTTGTGGTACATTGTGTGTCACACTAAACATGAAAAGAAGGTGAAAAAGCAGAGAGGAGTTTGGGAAGGTAAGAAAGAAAATAATAGCCAAACGTGGTCAATGTGAAGGTGACAAGGCCTTCTCCAAAATGGTTCATGTTCTGGCGATCACTTTTGCCAATATTTTTACTAGTGTACAGATCTATTGGAATGCAGCCAATATAGTTGTCATATTGGGCCATTTTACGCCCAATTGGTGTGTTTCTTGGTGCGTAAATCTGTCACGCTGGAAAAATTTTGGCATGACTCTTCGCTTTGGGCTATTTTCTTTGAAATTGGGCAGAAGTTTGTAAAGACAAAAATGTCTGTTTACATTTCCACGACTCTATAGCCGATGAATCCAACTCTTTTTATTTTCCACACCAAACTTCTTCATTTTAAGTTCAAAATCTTTCAATTCCACAGGTAATTACAGTTCAATCAACCAATGACTTTGTAGTCACAGCTAATGTTTCCCAATAACTGATAAAATTGGACAATGCAGTAGGTATCAACCAATTTTGGCTAATGAGAGCAGTATGTCTAAAACAGATAACCAAAACTGAATGTCTAAAACAGGAATGCAGAGGTGGAATAACCTCAATACAAAATGCTTTTGAATTGGATCTTGTACCACATTTTGTAAATGTTGGGGAAAAAATTAAATTATTTAAAAAAATTGAAAAATAAATATATTGGAAGGTATGGGAAGATAATCTGAATCTAAAACAACTGATCACTTCTCTTCTTTGTGACAATATAAATGTTAAAGGCTGTAGTGTCGTTGGTAAACAGTGACAAGCAAACCTTCCTGAATTTGCTTTGCCTCGCATTTAGGGAAATCAGGAACTTTGCTGAGTTCGGCAAAATGTATTGAAGTCAATGGGGAAGAAGAAACTGAACTAGTTTTGAGTGAACTATAATGGTGCAATGGTCTTTGATGGCGAGGGAAGCATCTGCCAACATTTCTGGACCAATAATTGTGGCCAAAAAAGTCACCTGGGCTGTAAAGTATTAAATTTCAGAAAACATTTCTTGCAGACATGAAGCATGAATTCACTAAGGCTTGCCCCCCTTAGGTTCAACAGCAGGTACTCACCGAAAATTCACTCTGGTCCCCAACCCATAACAACATTATTGCTTGTTCACTGTCACTGCTACCAAAGAAATGCAACACTAAAGTACGTGGATTCCACACTCCATCTACTTTGCATCAATTGCACAGCAGCCTGGGTAATACTATTAATGGGGTCGACTCATATATAACCAACGTTACACACAAGTCCATTCAAAAAATGACTTTTAAGACACAAGCACACCAATACATTTCCAGTTTCCTTTTGTGTCCGTGTTTTGTGTTTAAATGTATTTGCAAGTTTTTCACTAATTTTAACCCACTGCTATGATGGGGAGGCTGCCACATCCAACATTGGCTATTATAGGTCTGTAATGTCACACTGGCCTAGCAACATAATCTTGGGGTAGTGGAAAAAAAAATATTCATCTAAGGCAGCTGCACAGTGAACTTCTAGGAGAATATTCGTTGAACAAGGTAACCGGTGAACATAGCATATTCGTTGTGAAAAACGCTTTGGTGAATTTCGCCAATCACCACTATTAATAAGTAATCCTTTCCTATTTGAATACTGCATTTATAATAAAATATTAAACTATGGCTGAGTTTATTTTAAAAGGATGGTTCCTGTGCAAACAAAATGTGTTGTATCTCATTATGAAGCCTGTAATTTTATTGCTTGGGTTTAGCAGTATCATACATTTCTCTTAAGAAAAATACGGTTAATGATTATTTCTGTGCTGAACAGAGAAGGTAAGAAACCCAACATTTTGGTGACACATCTGACGAAGGTCCTGCAGCTGAAATGTTGGGTCTTTTCCCATCTTTCCTCTTCAACATGGAAATAATCTTTAACTGTCTTTTCTTTGTAGGAGCAAGCCAGCAAAGCCCTTCACTAAGTTTCTGCTATGTTGTTCCATCTGAAAGAAAAATGCAACAAATATTGCAAAATTGGCTCTCATCAAATGTCATTTCCACCATTCAACAAATTTATTGAAAGATAATCATTTAAAAGCTTCACTCTGCAGGCCATACTATCTGGTGTACCTGCAGCATTAGGGAGAATTACTCTTCAAATCTGACAACCTTCCCCACCCACTCATGCAAATCAAGTATACATTTGCCAATCAGTGGGTTGACATTCAAGGGTGTTTGCAGCTTGGGGATGAAGTCTTGAAGTGTACTATCCAATATTAGACCTGATTTTGTAGGATTTGGCGGGATTTTGACTGTAAAATGCCTTTCAAATCTGCCAACCCTGGTAGCTAACATCCCAAACCATGGCCACAAGAGAAAACTGGCTGAAGATTGAAGAGAAAGATTGTTGAAATTATGCCAAAGTGATCTTTAAGCTGAAGGTGGAACAGTTTCAAGTTGTATCATCATGGAATAAGATGGTAGACGTCATAGAAAGACTGCATGTCCATGAAAGAAACATAAAAAGCTCAACTGGAAGTTACCAAAAATATGTTGTTTGACCAGTTTGCAGCACCTCAAACCCCAGACACCACCACAACGACACAAGTCTTGGGTGTAAACACAAGGTTTATTAACCACAATACTTAAAAAAGGGCTTCTCCCATGTTCTATAACTGCAAATGTTCTTTTTTTCTCTCTTTTCTCTCTCTTTCTCTCTCTGTATCATTTATTTTTTCACTCCTTCCAGGCAAGTGTTGTCCAGCTGTTTTCCGGAGTCTGACTCAGGATGAGGTCGAGCAGCTTCTTTTATTTTAGACCTGGGAGTACTTCCTGTGCTAGGGCATGGCCTGTTGGAAGAACTTCTGGGTGAAAGTCCTTGAAAGCAGGGATTGCAAATTTCCACAGCACCCTCTGGTGGTAGTCCCGAAACCCAACCTGAATTCCCCATGGGACTACAGTTCCCAGCATGGCTTGTAAGTGTCCATACTGGTAGAGCCACCCAGGGATGCTACTACCTAACCCTGCCAGGACACCAACCTACCTACTTCCAGACTGTCATTTTCTGCCAACTTCCTTCTTGAGCCTCCAAAGGGCTAGCCTAAAAGCTCGTGATCCCAGGTGTATCCTTCTAAAAATCGACTGATCTCACATTCAACCTTTAAATTCCAGGCTTGGGACCACTACGGCCATCACAGGCCTCCCAGCAAGACACCTCACCGAGCCTCGCTCCTCCGACTCCCACTCCCACTACTTGGGCTTACAAGAGAGCCCTCCTGAGCAACGGGTCACTCTTGCTACAATACCTACAGGATGCTCAACTGGAACAACTCTCTTCAGCTCTTTGAGCACAGGCCATATGCTTCTCCTCGGGGCTGTCTACATGGCTGCCTGCCTCCACACTACCACACACTGACGTCTTCCGATTCTGCCAACTCCATCAGCCTTTTCTCTGTGTCTTTGTCTCTTGTTCTTCTTCCTCCTTTCCTTTTGTGCTTTGGACCCCTTTCAAAACCCTGTGGGATGTAGTAAGTACAGCAATCATGACTCCGGTGCTAATGAGGGAGCAGGTCAGACCTGCATGTGCATGTGGGATCGTTCGCTCCTACATCTGTTTCCGGAGCCACTCTGCAATGCTACCTATACTCCATCCGAAAACATGAACATCTAAATCCACAAACCTGCTTTATTACAGAGAACCAGTATTTTTGCCCTTGCCCTTTTGTGTTATTATTTAAAATAATATGTTAGGTCATACATTAAAATCATAGTTCAAGTTCTATCAAGCATAAAATAAAGAATGGTGGATACCAAATACTTTTTTCAGCTTCAACATAATTCATAGAAAATTGTGTTTTCTTTTTTTTAAAGTAGAAAGGTACTGATATTTTCAGCAATATTTGAATATTACTCATTCGATTAGACTTGTTAAAATGTGTTACAATGATTTGCAACAGTGGAAGAAGCTGAAGTGAACCAAATTCTTTCTTTGCATTTATATAACTCTTTTCTCACTACTCAAAGCGCTCAGCAATTGCAGGTTAAGGGCCTTGCTCAAGGGCCCAACAGAGCAGAGTTCCTATTGGCATTTACGGGATTCAAACCAGCAACCTTCCGATTGCAAGTGCAGATCCCTAGCCTCAGAGCAACACTCCGCCAATTTAGTCTAAGTAAAGGAAAACACTAAACCTCAACCTTTACTGACTGAATGTGTTATCTATCTACCTATCTACAGTATTGTCACACATGTGTGCCAGAAGGTCATCTTCTAGGCTCACCTAAGGTATGTGATTCCAACCCGGGGTGAGAGGGGGCTCTGCCGCTAACAGTCTTGTCTCCTTTTTCCCTCACAGCCTTAAGAATCTGGCCCTGAGGGCAATGAAGCCAAGGAAGCCCCACCTCTTCCATTCCACTCAGTATAAAAGGGAGATGCTTCCGGAAGGTTGTGTCTCATTTCAGACCAGATTGTCATAGAAAGTGAGTCAGAAAGAGTGCATCCTGTGTACTGCTGTGCTCTCAAGGAGTGCAGACCGATTAAATGTCCCAGTTAGAGAGTACCATGAAACAGGTGTTTTATTTAATGTTTTTTCTGTTTCTAGAATTGAACAGGATTTTTCCCAGTTTGTACTCCAAGCATTTGGAACTTGCCCTGTCTAATCATTCACCCTACACTATCTATCTATCTATCTATTGTGAGGGACGGCAGGGGCCCATGCCCGGCCAGGACGCCCCTACTGCATATGTTCCGGGGGAGCCACCATGGACAGCGCAATACCTCCCCCGGGACGCTTGGTGGCAGCCTCCCTGGCCGATGTTGATTCCCCAGTCTCCCGCGTGGCTCCATGGGACATGGAGTCCTCCACAGCCTGGTTGGGAGCTGGGGTGGCCGCTAGGGGGTGCTGCCAAGACCCGGCTGGACGAGTCATCAGCCCCACCCGGAGGTGCAATTGGGACCAAGTGGTCAAGCACCTGGAACACTTCCGGCTGGGCTATAAAACGGGCCAGCCACCACCACTAAAGGGCCAGAATCGGGAGGAAGAAGACGAGGTTGCCTGAGAGGAGTGGTGGTGCAAGATGGAGAGTTGTTGGGTTTGTGTTCAAAGTGCTTTTGGGACTGTTTTGGGCCTGTGGGACACGGGAAAGACGTGCCCCACGGCTGAAGAGAAAATAAAAGCCTGTGTGATTTTTACACGTGCCTCTGCGTCAGTCTGTAGTCTGTATATAGTGCCTTTATAACACTATCTATCTATCTATCTATCTATCTATCTATCTATCTATCTATCTA
>JANRMT010062820.1:12736515-12769868 GCA_026402145.1 Polypterus bichir lapradei
TATATATATATATATATATATATAGATAGATAGAGAGAGAGAGATATGACAACAACACTCATATCAATGACAAAACAATTACATTAACAATCATGTTACGTTATTTTTAAAATATTTCCTTTTCTTTTTCATTACTTCTTTAACACACTACTTCTTCGCTGCGAAGTGCGGGTATTCTGCTAGTAATAATATGTGTACTCATGTAATTTTAATAATGCCCACTTGTTGCTGTGTAACCCCACTGTCTAGAGCTGACAGAGATAGAGCGAGAGACAGCCTGAGGGTTAGACAGGAACATGTAACATTCTCAAGCCTAATTAATCCAATTAGACAAAATCAGGAAGTAACTCAGAAGAGGAAGAATGATTAGCTTTGTTTTGAAATCTGAACCTTGCTTGTGTCCTTTATATTTTGTCATGAATGCATAGCCTAATTTCAGCACATCCATCTGAATATGTATTTCTTCTTCTTTGTAAAGGTAATATTTTGAAGGACAGTTTTGTATTTTGAAACTACCATCGCAACATATAATTTTGCTAATTTTCTGCCTACTGTACTTCCACTTGTTCAAGTTTAATTCAGAGGTAGGAAGATGTCTGAAATTTGCCCATCCAGCCCCTGTAACTTCATCTGTGTTGCTATACTGTAAAGTAATCTAGCACAATAATTAATGATGCAGTGGGTGTTGCTTTTTCACGGAGCTTGGGGAGAGCTGCCATGTGTCTCCTATAATTTGCATGTTCTCAATATGCGTGAGTGGAGTTGCTCCCACAGTCTAAAGACATGCTGTTAATGGATTTGTCTCTCTATTATAGCCAGATGCAAGTGTGCATGTGTGAGTCTCTTGTGGTGGAATGGCAGCCCTCACAGGCCTGGTTTTATAACACACATATTGCTGCCTGCATATACAATGACTCTCTGTAGCCAACTTCTCTGTAAGTGGTAAGAAAAAAATAAAATTAAAAATATTTTTTAAAAGCTCAATAAAGTTTGATTGTGGTATCCCCAGTCTATAAAAGGGCTCTATTTTATAAGATAACAACGCTGCATGACAGGTTTGAATCCTGCACAAGGGTGCACATTCCTTCTGTGTCTGTGTCACCTGGGTATTCAAGTTTTCCTCCTACATGATCAAAGATTTGCAGCTGAGAAATTGTGCCATTGTGGTACATGTGTGTGCCGTGTGAAGGACTGGCACCCTGTTCTGATCTGGTTCCTGCTTTTAGTAAGTCTTGCTGGGATGACCACTAAAGAACACCAAGCTCATTGTTATTTTCATGAAACCAGTTTGGGATGACGTTTGCATTTTGACATGGTGCATTATTGCTCTGGAAGTAACCATTAGAAGAAGGGTAAATTGTGGCCATGAAGCGATGCACATGGTCAGCAATGATACTAAGATAGGCCATGGCATGAAAGTGATGACTGATTGGTATTAACCCTTAAACTGCCACATATTTGGGGGTTAATGCACCCCTGGACGCCCAATACTTTTTTGCTGCACTTTTAAATAAATGTTACAGTTCACCAAGAAAAAGTGAAATTTTAATGGAACACATTTTTTTTCATGCAGAGAGCATCACAATTACTGCAACACTGATCATTTTACACACTGCCAATGAATTGTAAAAACTATTAAAAAACTACTGGAACAAGGTGCAACTGACGCCATTGATGAAATTCAGTAAATCACCGCGCCAACTGTGTTTGAACTGGCTGCACACAAGCACACAGAGGCCAACGCTGATGCTGTCAGGCTAGTCTAGTTCAGGGGCTGAATCCCAGGGACAGTGATGCTACAGTGCTGCTGGGGGCTGCGTGGTCATGAGCTGGCTGCTCAACAAATGTACGGCACGGACTGAACAGCTCCAGCATGCTGGCAAATTGCACTGGGAACCAACTTTAGCCAGTTGCAGCGTTCAAGGAATGTACGTTGCCAAATATACTCGGCTCCGGCATGCTGGCAAATTGCATTGGGAACCGACTATAGCCGGTTCTGGTGGTTTAAGGGTTAATGGGCCCAAAGTGTGCAAAGAAAGCATTCCTCAGTCTTTTACGCTACCACCACTAGTTGGGACTATTTACGCATGGCTGGATGGGTGTATGGAGTAATACTATTTGTATTGAAAATTTTGAACCCAACCATCTGTGTGCCTCCACAAAAATCAAGATTCATCAGACCAGGCAACGTGTTCAGCTGTCCAGTTTTGATGAGCCTGAGTCCACTGCAGCCTCAGCTGTGTGTTCTTGGCTGACAAGGTTTGATGTGTTGTGCATTCTGACATGCTTTTCTGCTCACCATGGTTGTTCTTCGTGAGTTACTGTAACCTGCCTGTCAGTTCGAACTAGTCTGGGCCTTCCTCACTGACCTCACTCATCAACAAGATGTTTCATTTGCAGACCTGCTGCTGACTGGATGTTTTTTGTTTTTCGCATCATTCTGAGTAAATTCTGATCCGTGTGAAAATCCCAGGGGATCAGCAGTTATAGAAATACTAAAACCAGCCCGTCTGGCGCCAACAATTGAAACCTCAGTTGAAATCACTGAGATCTAATTTTTTCCCCATTCTGGTGTTTGATGTGAGCGTTAAGTGATGTTGCTGAGCTGTACCTGCATGATTTTATGCATTGTGCTGCTGCCGCATGATTGGCTGATTAGATAATCAGGATATTTGGGTGTCCCTAATAATTTGCTCAGTGATTGAATGTATGCATGTATGACTTAATTTACATATAAAGAACTTGTGACGTATGAGTCTCTGTCCTGCACCCCAAAACATGAGGCTGAGTCTCAGTACTTTAGCAAAACCAGCTTTATTCAGCTTAAAACAGGAACAACACGGTTATTTATTGTAGCGAGATGTACCATTCTCCTATACACAGACACAGCAGTCAGGCTGGGTCGTGGGCAGGTTAGTGGCCAAGTAATCCTGTACCCTGCATTTGTAATATTCCTTACATCACCCATCAACGGCAAACTCTTATAGTGTGACTGCAATCGACTTGGATCTGCTTTAGCTGCGAGTCGCTGCAGTGTTGGGAACGGCAACCGATAAACTGTCTTCCACAGACGCTGCGATCACACTTCGGGATTGTCCTGTTGGGGGGAGTCCCAAAAGAGTTTAGAAACCTTACAAACTCCTTACCTGCAATCTCACATTCCCATATATTCTGTTGTCCGTGTCAGGAACACTTTTTGTATTATTTATTATTAGCCATATAAAGTCATCTAAAGTACATCCTGCTTGTGCATGATTCATTCAACAAAATTGATCAATTATTGTCTTACAGACTGTAAAGCAACATTTATTTTAAATATCTGAATGTTTTTTCATTAATAGAGATGTAAATTACAGTTTTCAAAATGAAATATCCCTTCAGCCAGTGGAAATCAAATACCTGGACAAGGTTGAGTGTTGCACAGAGCCTCCTCCGTGTGCAGCCCCAGGCAGATGTCACCTCCGTAGGCTGGTGCAGGATTGGTGCAGGTTCGAGTTCGCATATAGTGCCCGCCTCCACAGGTCACGGAGCACTTAGACCAAGAAGACCAGCACGACCAATCGCCATCCACTGAGGAGAAAGAAAGGAACAGGAGGACAAGACTGAAACATGGTTATATTTAGAGGATATTTATTTAACATATGCCTTCTTTTCCAAAGAAAATTTAGGTTATAATAATCTTGCAAAATTTTTAAAGTTCTGTACTAACCCCATGTGAAAATGTTGGGGTCCTCTGGAGAATTCTGCAACAAGTAAATAAATGAAGTTCTTTTGCTTTTCATCCTAACAAATTTCCCTTTGTTACTTGCAGATTATTAAATATAAACAATTTTTAATAATAGTTAGGTAACATAGATCAACACAAAATAAAGCAAGAGAATGATTTATGCTTTATATAATCAATAATACACTGCTGCTCAATTACAGAGACATAAATACCACTGAAGAAAAGAAAGTGTGTGTCTCGATATTTACTTTAGACCAGTATGACTAGATAAACTTGAGTCAAAGTAATGGAAAAGAACATTAACTATAAGGTTTCTATTCTGTGAATTTAATATTTCATACACTTAGTGAAAGGGGTAGCAGAGGTGCACTTGGTGGCACTGCTGCCACACAGATTTGTAGAACAAGTTTTAATTAGTGGCCCAGACACCTTATGAAGTTCAAAATTTGTTCCCTTCTAGCCCCCATGTCTCACTTCAATATTGCCTGTGCTTATTTCAATTTCAGCTCAATAGCTGAAGAGCTGCTTCTAATGTTCATTTACTTTTTCAAAGTTAACTTCTGTCTGTATTGTATGTACTGTACGTATATGCAGTATGTCACTCATGGGCGTCGGAGGGCTCCTCTAAGGGCCAGGGAAAGGTACATAATAGCCCGCCGCGACGAGAGGAGGGCTACCGCTGACTTTATCCTGTTCTTCTACCCTCACAGCTCAGAGAAGCCACCCGGCAAGGGCACTTAACCCTGCCCCTTACTGAAGTACTGCTATAAAGGAAGCGCTGGCAAAGAGAAAGGCGTCTTTTGCTGGGAGACCAGAACGAGCCACATGGCAGAGCACGTGACTCTCAAAAGGATTATTCCTGTGAAAGAAATCCCTGATCGGGATTTTCATTGCTTTCGTTTATTTTGTTTGTTTCGTCTCATGATGATTAAAAGAGAAGACCCGGTCAGTGTCCTAACATTCCAAATGTTTCCAGTCTGTCCTTCCACCGCCCGATCACAAGTAATATATACATATAGTCAGTCACACATGCTCACTTAGGTGGCATCTTCAGGGCTCCAACGAAGTAAGAAATGCCACCCCGATTAAAGAGGGGGAGCTGCTGTTAACATCATCTGCTTTTACACCTGCAGTTCAGAGGGACGCTAGCCGGAGAACTTCTGTTCCATTGAAGGAAGCCCTGTCTTGAAGGCTTCCAGATGCAGGCGTTCTTTACAGACTCACAACTGAGGAAGATGGAGCTCTGACTGACTCAGACGCGGCACTTAATCTCTACAAAGCCTTTTGGTTTATTTATGGCAGTAGCCGTTTTTTGCACATTGGTACCCTAACTCTTAATTTTCACTTCTGTCCTTTATCTTTACAATATACAGTACTCTATATAGTATCTAAATTGTATTCAGTGCCTCCTTTAGAAGTTTTCATATTTAATTGTTATGCACAATTGAGTTACAGAATAACAGAAAATATCTAAAATGGCATTGCATGTACTGTATATACACTGGTAAAAAAAATAAGGACATCAGATCTCGATGAACAAAATATTCAAGTGGAAAATCTTTACTGGGTAATACTGTGTAATTTGTTCAGAACAAAATGATATCTATAGTCAATGGAAACCAAAATCACCAACCCATTGAGGGCTGGATTCAACATCACACTGAAAATCAAAGTCAAAAACTGAAATCACGACATGTATGAAAATCATCATGGCAACTCATAATGTGACACAGTAGTGTGTATGGCCCTCATGTGCCTGTATGTCTGGGCATGCTCATGAAGATATGCTGAATGATGTCCTGGAGGATCTCGTCCCAGACCTAGATCAGGGCATGAGTGAACTCCTGAACAGTCTGTGGCGCTACTTGGTGGCGTTGGATGCACTGATACATAACATCCCAGAGGTTCTCAGTTGGATTCAGGTCTGGGGAAAATGCGAGCCAGTCAATAGCATCAATGCATTCGTCATTCACGTAAGGTCTGACAATGACTCTGAGGATTTCATCCCAGTACCTAACAGCGGTCAGAGTACCATTGCCTAGCAAGTGGTGGTCTGTGCGACCATCCAAGGTATGCCTCTATAGACCATTACTGTCCCACCGCCAAACCGGTCATGCTGGATGATGTTGCAGGCAGCATAACATTCACCATGACATCTCCAGACTCCTTCATGTCTGTCGCATGTTCTCAGTGTGAACCTACTCTCATCTGTTAAAAGAAAGGGGGCTAATGGAAGAAATAAAGAACAAGTATTGTTTTTACAACGTCACGCGAGACCAGGCAGTGAGCCATCATTTGAAACAAGTCCACAGGCATCTAACCTAGCAGTTCTTGGATTGCATTTGGAAGACAAGCATCATGTGATCCCAGCTCTTACAACAACAACATGCGACAAGCAGAAGAGGAAGCTCGCAAGCAGCAAAAAGACAGCAAATGATCCAAAGGCATATCCTTAGCGTGCGTTCAGCTGCCCCCACCCCCCTTCACAACACGAGCAGCATTATACGTCTGGCAAGAAAGAGATGTAACCACGCACAGGGCCGGAAATTAAGGACAAGTATTGTTTTTACAAAAATTTTTAAAGTAAAAGTGAAAATAATGCATATGTAACAATTCCCAAGAAAATAACTATCTCTTTAAGTTGTATATTGCCTGCCTAAGGTTAAGTCATCCCTGATGGAGGATCGCAGGAATCATGGGAAAGAGGGGTCCATTCATTGGATTAGCGCTATTTCAGATGTGAAATGGCCAAATGGGGGAGGCAGAGTGATGAATGAGGTCTCCCGGACTTAAAACAAATCCAAATCATGTTATGTGATATCTTCTAGTGTCAAATTCTACTCCGTACTTCTAGAATTTTTATTTTTATACTATATTGAGGATTTATTCTGTTCTATGTATTGTACTGTATTATATTTAACCCCCTGGTGAAGAATACATATTTATGTAAATAAATCAAAAACAAGGTATAAAGGTTAATCCTATTAATATTAGTACTAAAGCTACTAGTATGACTGCAAGGAGAGTGACGTCACTCTGCCATCAGTCCCTGCCTCTATAATGAGTTATGATCAATTCAATTTATTCTTGCATAATAGTTCTTGCTGAGTAAGGGAGTGATGCTAATGTCACAGGCAGCTGGCATACTCCTTTTCATCTTTCAATATTGATAGTCATGTACCAAGAAGGACTGGGCTGTAAGGGCACCTATTACAGCAAGGGTGGTGCAAACAGTCCAATATATTTGAAACAATAATGTATCCAAAGTTCAGTGCAAAATCTGCAAGTGAGGAAGTAATAATTAAAATATATAACAATAAATATTCTGTTAAGACCAAGGATAAAAAGAAGCTAGAATAAGCCTTCGAAAAACCCTCTGTCCATTGTGTTCTATCTCTCAATCTCATCCCGCCCCGCTCACACATGTCCCGGGTATGCTCAGCAGGGCAGAGACCCTTACAGAAATGGTCCTTTGACTCCCTACCTGGCCACCGTCCCTTGGTGTCCTCCAAGACACACCTCCAAGTCCTGGCCACCTCCAGGACATCCTGATCCCAGATTCATCTTCCCTATCACCTTGCAGACTTTGAGATGCTTAAGAGCCTTGATAACTGCTGCCCTCCAAAGTACCACAGGAGTGATCTGGTCCATCCGCCAACGTTTCCGCAGACTGCTTTGCTGCCATCTTTTGACTCTGGCTCCCAACCGATTCTGCTTTCCCATCTTTTATTCCTGTTACTTCCTCAAATCTTTTCCTTTCTTTTCCATTACTCTCTTCTGGCTCCCTTTATACTCCTGTGGGTGCGGCATCAGTGGATCAGGACTTTTTAAAATGAGTTCACGCAGAACATGTGAGCACAGTTGAAAACTTGCTAAGGGTGTGGACACTAGAGGGCACTGTCACTCCTCAACCCCAACACACAGACTCTATTTTTTATAAACTCTTCATAATGCTCTTTACCACCACAGCCACAATAAAGGCAATAAAGCACACAAATGGTTCTTTCTTTCTTTCTTTCTTTCTTTCTTACTTTTTTCCTCCACTCCTTCCAACAAGCTTTGTCCACCATCCACCCAACTCTGGCTCGTCGACTGGGTTTATGGTGGTTTCTTTTATATTGGCCAACCTGAAAACCTAGTACCACATAAGTCCTCCACAGCACCCCCTGGCAGTTCCCACAGCACCCAGCAGGTCTGAGATAAAGAACTCCAAGTCTCATATTACCCTGCAGGAATCTGGGGCACCGCTGTAATCCCGGGGAGCTGCCATCTAGCATCTCGGGGGAGGCAGTGCCCTAAAGTAGCTGCCTTCCCCCATCCTTCCATATCTAGGGCGTCCTAGTCAAGTTGAGCTACCGGCCATCTCTTACAAGGGTAAATTTCACAGGAACATTAGGAGGTTTGGTACATATAGGTGTGGAAGATGCTCTCATCTCCATGCTCCACAGAATCTATTCCCACTTGGACAAAGCCGGCACAACAGTCAGGATCATGCTCTTTGAATTTTCAAGTGCTTTTAACTCCATTCTACCCCATCAACTGGGGAAAAAGATCAAGGCTTGATACTCCCATAATCTCCTGGATCATGGACTACCTAACCAACAGACAATAGTTTGTGAGGCTAAGAGACTGTGTGTCAGAGATGGTGGTGTGTAATACTGGAGCACTCCAGGGAACCATCCTGTCTCCCTTCCAGTTCACCATCTACACAACAGATTTCCAGCACAATACCAACACTTGACATCTACAGAGATTTTATGATGACTCATCCATCATAGGCTGCATTAATAATAAAAATAAGTCCAAGTACAGGAAGTCAACCAGAAGCTCAACATCAGCAAGACAAAACAGCTGGTTTTGGACTTCAGCCTGCCAAGAAGCTTCTGGGGGGTAGAATGTGGAAGGGGTGCAGAGCTACAAGTACCCGGGGATTCACATAAACCACAAACTGGACTGGTTTGACAACATAGTGGCTCGGTACAAGCACCACCAGAGCAGACTGTACTTTCTAAAGAGACTCTGGTGTTTTGATGTGTGCAGTAAGCTGCTGGAAATGCTCTACTAGTCCATAGTAGTCACTGTGCTGCTCTATGTTGCTGTCTCCTGAGGAAGCAACCTGGGCACAAAAAAGCACAATGCCCAAACAAACATATCAGATATGTGTTCTCCATCACAGAGTGAAGCCTGGTCACAATGGGAACTGTTGTGCAAAAGAGGATGATGTCAAAATTGCATGCCATCATGAAAACTCCCCCTCCATCCCCATCAGGAGGTGCTGTCTTGGAGGATTTTAAGACACAGGCTCATTCTACCACAGTGGAATTGTTATCCACACAGAGAGCCGTAGACACATGGAATACGCTACCAAGTAGTGTGGTAGACAGTAGAACTTTATGGACCTTCAACACCCAAAGTTATTTTGAAAGAATTAAGTGGATAGGACAGGCGAGTTTTGTTGGGCTGAATGGCCTGTTCTTGTGTAGATTGTTCTCATGTTCAAGATTGGAGGGCTCAGCGCAGACTTCACTAGAGAAAACCCTGAATGGGGTAGGTGGCCAGTTGGCCGAGGTCTCCAGGACTGCGACTTTGTTGTTGTTTTCTCTTGTACAATTTTAATCTCCTCCATTATCAACTGGCCACAGTTCATCAATTAATTAATGGAGAGATATTGTTGGTATCCATTTATGTTTAATCCTTTTTTGCAGTACGTTTTAAAACACCATGGGTTTTATGTGTACCAGTTCTATATTATGTAATTAGTACAATCTAAACTTGTATTTTAAGTGAGAATTGTTCACAGTGCTTTACCCTGTCCACTTAGTGAAGAGTGCAACATATAAAATAATTTGTCATTATTGTTGCTGTTATAATAAGTAAAGTCATAGCTTTGTTGGCCTTGACCAAATGGCCACTTTACATGTTGTTAGCATACTATTATATTTTAAACACAAGCTGAAATCCAAAACTACTCTCTGCTGCAGACATAATATGTATTCACAGTCAGTAAAGCTGACCATCCCTTCATCTCTATGCCTTACATACTGTATGCAAATTGTAAGCTTACAGGACTCCCTGAGTCTGCTTTGACAACAAACTCTGAAAATTATTCATCAAAAGCAGGAAAAGCAGCTTTCAATAAATGGTAAAGTGAACCTGAAACAGCTGACAGTTTCAATAACAGATAAAGGCAATTGTCAGATACGCTGACAGTTCAATGTTCAGGGAGATTCAAGGAGCACACAAGAGTAAGGATACCAGAGGGAATTATTTGATCGTGAACTTTTACCTTGGGAAAAACTGAATCCTGTGGATGACCCTGAGCAAAACCTACATCAATGTTTTATTAAAATCTCAGTGTGACAGTGAGTAATATTCAGTTTTATGTTCCTTTGTTTTGAACAGCACTAGTTAATCTACAGTTTGTCAAGACCTCAAATGGAGTTATCATATGTGCAAAAAGGAAAATCATCAGTTTTTTACAATATTTTAAGCTGCTGATCCAAAGAAAAGATACCCCCAATATGGATGACAGTTTTATATACAGTAGATTCCAAAAGTATTCAGACCCTTACACTTTTTGCACACTTTATTGGGTTGTAGATTTACTTTTAATGGATACATTTGCTATTTTTGCCTATCAATCTACACTCAATAATACATAATGACAAAGTGAAAACATGGTTTCCTGAAAATTCTGCAAATTTAGAAAAAATCTAAATTCTTAAATTTTCATTTATATAAGCATTTAGATCCTTAATGCAGTACTTTGTGTCAGCTCCTCTGACAGCAGTTATAGCTTTGCGTCTCCATGGGTAAGTGTCTGCAAGCAACACTTGGATTTGAGCAGTTCCATTCTTCCTGGCAGATCCTCCCAAGCCCTGTTAGACTTGTTGAGAAGTTTCTCTAAGCTGCCATCTTCCGGTCTCTCCATTGATGCCTTTTGGGGTTTAAGTCTAAGCTTTGGCTGTGTAGTGCTGCCACATAAACAGATGTAATGTATTATTCTGGGCTTGTGTGGATAGTACATACAGACTGTGATTGACAGTGGCGCCCCAGAAGGTGGGATAACCGGTGTCCTTTTTTTTCTGGGGGAAATTTGCATTAACCGCACTGCTTTTAAAAAGAAGGAGAGGACAGCCATCAGGAAGATGGAAAAAATCTGACAGATCAGCATCTGCCCGGGCCATGAGAAGAGGTTCTGTAGCTCCTAAAGACCTGTTTGTTAGGTGGAAGTCAGAGATTTACTCCTGAATTGTGAATCTGGCATTCCACTGGACTCGGGTGAGCTCACAAAGACCTTATTTTTCTTTACCATGGCACAGACTCACTGTTAAGACTTTCACTGTTTGGGGTCGACCTCCAGTTCTACACTTCAGTCACCTGCTGCCAACACTTGTGCTGGAACTTTGGACTTGCATGTGAACTTCAGAAGGGGAACTGGGGGAGTGATGTATCCACTGTGTATATTATTTTTTATTTGCACGTATAAGGTTTATTTTGGGGAAAAGAATTGTTGTTCTTTTCTCCTACTGTCTTTTCTTTTGCATAACACATATCTCAGTGCTTATGGATATCTATTTTTTTCTCTCATATTATATATGTTCATTTGTCTGTGTGAACATTTCAAAAAAAGGTGTACTGCGGTGCGCTGCAGGGTGCAATATTGGCCTATCCTTTTCATCAGCTGCCTTAAAGTAGGAAAGGTGAGCGGTAATGATAGACCCGTTTCAGTATGGCGGGGAAGAGGTCTCATGCACTCTGGAGTGGGTTTTCTTCAAGGACCTCACTTTGTTTTTGCTTTCATCCTTCATTTGTTCATTCATTTTGCATTCATCCTTCCCTCAGTTCGACAGATATAGTGATTTGAGTTTTGCCTAAAGAGTTTGAGTTTTCTCTTGTTAGACTGTTCTTAGAGCCCTTTAAATGGTATGATATGTCCTTTACTCAAGAGTGGCCTTTGTCTAGCCACTCTACCATAAACACCTGATTAATGCATTGCAGCTGAGTTGGTTTTCCTTGCTACAGGTTGTTCCACCTCAGCAGAGGACTTCTGAAGCTCAGTTAGAATGAGAATCTCCCTATTAAATGGTCTTCTTACCCAACTAATAAGTTTAACCAGACTACCAACTTTAGGGTAAGTCCTGGTGCTTCCAACCTTCTTCCAATTCACAGTTATTGAGGCCACTGTGCTCCTTTTGGAAATTGTTTTAGACCCTTGCCCTGATCTGATCACAGAGGTCTACAGCAAATTCCTTGGACTTGATGACTTTGGACTTCATATGCCTCTTACTCAAGACTGACTTCCATCTAACCACTCTACCATAAACATCTGACTGTTGGAGTGCTGCTGAGATGGTCATCCTTTTAATAGGTTTTCCCACCTCAACAGAGGACTTTTGAAGTTCTCTTTGAGTGACCATTAGGTTCTTCATCATCTCCCTTGCACCGATCTATGCCCAACCACAATTTGATTGCAGAGGTCTACAGAAAGTTTTTGTCCTGACATGGAGTGAGAATTGAGGGACCTTCTATACACAGGTGTGTGTGCTTTTCTAAATGATGTCCAATGAGTTCTATTGCCCCAGGTGGACTCCAGTCAAGTCCTAGACACATCTCAAGGACAATTAAAGCAAACAGGATGCACCTGAGCACAGTTTGGAGCGCCACAGAAAAGGGTCTGAATGTTTAAGTGAATGAGAGATTTCACTTTTTGAGTTTTATTACATTTTTAAACACGTTTTCACTTTGTCTTTATGGGATTTTAAGTGTAGATATTAAGTGTAGGTTGATTGGCCTGAGTACTTTTTGAATATACTGTGTTTTCAGTCATGTCATTTTCTAACCTGCTTAATTCAGGCTAGGGTCACAGGGGGAAGAGGGGGTGCTGGAGCCTAAACTCAGCTAGCATAAGGCACAAGGCAGGAAAAATCCCTGGACAGGGTTAACACATTAACACACCGACACATGCTAGGGCCAATTTAGCGATGCCAATTCACCTAAACTGCATCTCTTTAGACAGTAGGAGAAAACCCATATAAACACCAGATTGACATAAACTCCACACAGGAAGACCCGGCACATGAGCTCTGGTCCCTTTACTGAAGGGCAACAACACTGCAACTGCACCACCGTGCCACCCTCTCTTTGTAGGTGTATCAGTTATTGGGCAATCAGTTCAGTACAAGGAGTAAAGGGCAGCTTCCATACTCATTTGTGGTTATCTGTTGTGTCTTCATAATGTAATATCTGTATGCCATCTTGTTGAAATTCATCATGCCGTTCATTCTTGGGACCTTTTTCTGAATCAAACTACCTGGACGCAACTGGAAAGATGAAAATGAGTCTACGACACACACATTGCCTGTGTTCCTGTTGGAACAGAGACTTGTTTGGTGATGTTCATGTGGTGCCTATGTCTGTTTTAAGAAGTTAAATCAGCATTCAGCGCTAAGTTAGGGGCTTCCCCTTCTTTAACGTTTGAGTCTTTTGGTTTCCACCACCTGTTTTGAGGTGTGTAAGTGTGTGTATTTTCGGACTAACATTATGCGCAAAATAAAATAATGTAATTTATTTTTCCAAGAGTGTCTACACCCTGCAGACCACTTTGAGCTAAAGGAGACTGCTGAATTTCTCTAAACTATGGCTTCTTACAGTTTAATGGTACTGTACCATTCGGATTTGTTTTCTTTTAATTTTATATTACAATTATTTGTTATGAGTGAGACTGCAGTAGCCAAGAACTTTAAAGCTTTGGTGTCTTGGGATCAGAATATTTGTTCTTTGGCATCTTCGTTGTTCTTGACATATCTCATCAGAACAAAAATTCTAACCTTTAAAAGCTTTATCAATTATAAATTAGGCATAGATGAAGAGTGCAATAGACTTTGTCTTCAGTGCTTTCTCTTTTGGCTCAGTACAATTAATGGCAAAAGCTGGTTTTAAAAGAAAGAGAAAAGACTAACTTGTGGTAAAATGTTAGATATCTTTGAAGGAAAAGATGTTTTGTAAATTATTCAGTGGAATAGGATGTTCTGGGATGTAGGGCAGCCCCTTGAATACAATTTTAATTTTCATAGTAATATTTGCCTCTATTTCAGCTACTTTCTTTTAATTGAGTCAGTTGAAAGGACATCATTAGTTATACAACTTATTCATTTTATTTTCATGGGTTAAAAATGTTTTGCTGCGGTGGGCTGGTGCCCTGCCCGGGGTTTATTCCCTGCCTACCGCCCTGTGTTGGCTGGGACTGGCTCCAGCAGACCCCCGTGACCCTGTAGTTAGGATATAGCGGGTTTGATAATGGATGGATGAAAAATGTTTTGAGCAAAGGAAAATGGTTTTTGAAACAAGGAATAGAAGAAGATCTGCATGTATCTTCACAAAACATATCAGGGAGAATATACTGATGAAGGCACCAGACAACACCGAGGGTATGGAATGATGGCAGCACGAGAAAGTGCTCAGTGACAAATACAAGCATGGCAAAGGTGGACAGTGACAGCTGCTAATATTGGTTATTAACAGAAAACTGGGTTATGAATTTTTCTTTTCTCAGATTACAGGATGCCAACAACCTCATGAATTGATGCATGTGCCAAGGCTACTGAACCACAGCAGAAAGTCCTCCCCAATAACTACAGAAATGTAAAAAATAAAGTAACACCATCAGATACAACAACAACATTTATTTCTATAGCATGTTTTCATACAAATGATGTAGTTCAGTGCTTTACAGGATGAAAACAGAGAAAAGAAAAATATAAAAATAAAATTAGGCAATGCTAAGTAACAAAGAATAAAGTAAGGTCTGATGGCCAGGAGGACAAAAAAAAAACAAAGAAAAAACTCTGGGGGCTGGAGAAAAAAAAATTCTTCCAAAATAAAAACTAAATGTCAAAGTAAAAGGAATTATAAGGAAAAAAGCTGAAAAAAATGTGAGATCTGCCTAGGTTTCATCTGTCCATCCTTCCAATCACAAACCTGATTAATCCAGTTTATGGTAAATGTCAGAGCACAAGAACCAGACCTGGGGTGGATGCCAGTTCTTTGCAGGGAATACTTAGAGATGCCAATCAACCTAGCAGTCACATCTTTAAGACCTGGGATGAAACTGGTATACAAATATAGATAGCTGTAGGCTAAAATATATTATATAGGTGTTGATTTCAGAAGTAATCTACAAAACCGGATCTCTAGCTGGGTAGCTGGCAGGAGATAACGAGTGCAGATAAGAGAAGAGCAAGGTCATCAGTGGAGTCCCTTCTTGTGATTTAGGTTAATGACATAAATTCTGGTATAATTAGTAAACCCGTGAAATTCACAGACACTGGGATGGCAGACGCTGAGGAGGCAGCAAAAAGAATTCAAAAAGGCTTGGAAAACCTTCAGAACTGGGTGAACACTTGAAAAATGGAGTTTAATGTAGAAAAGTGTTACATGGGCAAAAGGAACGTCAGTTATAAATATAAGATGGGAAACACTGTTCTACAGAAACCTCTGAAGTAATTTGTGAAGACACAACATTTTTATTGACTAGGCAATGTATAAAAGCAATCAAAAAGGCAAATAAATGTTAGGTTATATCATAAAAACTGTTGAATATAATCAAGGGACATTATGCTCAAATTATATAATGCACTAGGAAGACTAAATCTGGAGTGTTATGTGCAGCTGTGATCACCACAATACAAGAAAGACATAGCAGCACCTGAAGCTGTGCGGAGGAGAGAAACCAAGTGCATCCCAGGACTTAAGGACATATCCTACTGTGACAGACTTGGAGAATTAAACCTGTTTAGTCTCGAGCAGAGGAAGACTGTGTTGGGATCTCATGCACGTATTTAAAGTCCTCAAAGGTAATGATAAAATAGTTCCAGCAGCATTCTTTCAGCTTAAGTTTGAATAACATACTCAAGGACCTGAGTGGAAATTAAGGGGAAGAGCATTTAGAACTGAAGCACTTGTTTACTCAAATAGTTGTGGGGCTCCGGGATAAACTACTGAGGGATGGAATTGAGGCAAAAACCTTGACAACATTTGGGAAGAATCTGGATGAGATATTGGGACCTTAGCTATAACCTTAGCTATTAGCTAAACAAACAGGCTTGATGGACTAAATGGTCTCCTCTCATTTGTCAGATTTCTTATTCTTATATAAAAACACACAAACTCCACACAGACAGTGCTGCAAACTCTGAATTTTTGAGGCAATAGCACAAACTACTGAACCATTTTGCCACCAGTTAGGTCTAATATATTAAAAATAAATTAATTAATTAATAACAATAGTTGAATTTCTGTAGATGTTCCTTGGGTTTGAGTTTAGAAGGCTGTTGAGATTGCATCTGCACACTTTCCATGTGAGTTTAAAGTCATCTTAGGCATTGCACACAACACTCATACTAATTAAAGTACCACAAAGTGTATCCCTCCTGTTCCATTCCAGTTACAGGGCAAGTAGCAGCCAGGGACACAGCAAAACACAGAATAATGATGAGACATGTTCTCAAACTTCTCCATGTTGCACTGACATCCCTAAATTGCCACACCGTACAATCCACAATATGAAGCGAGACTGTTATTTTGATATCCGGCTGTCACTGAGCTAATTGCGTTACTGAAATCCACTTGAAAACAGCAGGAGAAAGTTGGACAAATCCCTCCGCACACTCGTTTTTAATATATTCTAGACAGATGTACAAGGCAAACTGAAAGACTGTCTAGTGTTGAGTTTAAATTGAGTGATACAGATGTCAGAACAATTACACAGGCTCTTTCTTCGTAAAGAAGCATTCGGCAGATTTAACATTGCGACTCAACAAATTGTAGTCATACTACGAAGACATGTGGTTGCTGTTAAATGATCTGTTTCCATTGTAAAATTCTGAACAATTAGCATCTTGAATGGATTCCTTTGTACATTTTCCATCATAATACATTTTATTCTGTGAGGCCACATGGGATATTCTGAATGTAAATCACACGAGCCATAATTCTTAATGCATACAGCGTTCTTCATATTTATTCACTGCCTTTTCATGTTTTCAGAAATAACATTGGATCTCTTTAGTACAGTGGTATTATGTACTACTGCTACAAGGATATTAGAGAGGAAAGCATTTCTTACAGGATATACTGAATTTTTATTGTATGCCACTATCATAAAGCAGGTTTTGTGAACCACAATGCATCAATAAATGTAGAGTTAAAATAAAATTACCAGTAAAAACAGAAAATTGCAATATATCTTTTTTGATTTTTTGATCAAAATGGCACTGTAGCTATCACCTCATATTTTCCTTTTCTTACTGGAATGCATTTAATGTGGAGTTTGCTCATTCTCCCCCTGTTTTAGTTAACTGATGTTAATTTATTATAACATGTGCAGAGTATCGTGGAAATGCTCACTTGCATGTGTAATCAACATGCAGCACATCACTTCTCTTCAGCACCATGATTAGTGAGTATCGCTAGTCAGACGTGGCAAGAAAAGTATGAGAACCCTTCAGAAATAAGAGCATTTATGTATAAATGTATCTAAAAATACCCTCAGATCTTCATCTAAGGTATAATAGTGAACAAACATGTTTGACTTAGCTAATAAAGTACAAATTATTGGATTGTTCTTGTAGATATTGAATACATCATTCAAACAATTACAGTGTTAGCTGGAAAAATTATGTGAACCTCTAGGCTGATGACTTCAACAAATGCTAAATGGAATGAGGAGTTAACAAACCAGGAGCCCAACCAATGAAACGAGATTGGAGTGGTGAAGAGCCACTTCGACCTATAAAAAAAAAACACTCAAACGTTCTGACTTTGCTATTCAGAAGAACAATCTGCTGTTGTGAAGCATGCCTTGCAAAAAATTAGACCTTCAGTGCCCTTTCTCTGTACTAAACTGACCAATCAGATTGCTCTGAGGGACCGAACACACAACCCTTCATATTTTATTATAATATACAATTGTAGATAGACAGTGACCAAAGTGCTTGAATTTGAATAATAGTTTATCAATTAATTTTAGCTGCAGTAAAATTCAGTAAAAGTTTTAAATCTCTTATTTTTATTTTTAAGAGACTTTACACAAATGTTTCTCAATTTAGTTCCTGGTTAGTATGTCTCTTTAAAGTGGAGTTTGTACATTCCCAAGTACTTCATCAATGACAGGTTGGACTGGTCTTATAACACAGAGAAGCTACATAAGAAAGGCTAGAGCAGGCTCTTTTTTTCTCAGGAAACTGCGCTCCTTTAATGTGGGAAAAGACATCCTTTACATCTTCTACAACTCTGTGATGACCGCCGCAATGTTCTACACTGTGGTGTACTGGATTGGTAACATCACTTCAAGAGAGGCACACTGAATCAATAAGCTCATTTAAAGGGCAGGCTTAGGTATGGGACACACTCTGGACCCCCTGGGTGAGCGAGAAGAAAAACTGATAGCCATTATGAAGAATGTTGCACATTCTCTCTGACACAATAGCATTGAGAACTTTTAGCCAAAGAATTATTCATGAAATGCTACTGGGGTCCTTCATACCTTAAACAATATGCCTTTATAATGCCTCGCTGTGACTGCTCATTATATTTAGCCAGTTCAGAAGTTTTCTTCATTTTTGTAATTCTTTTGCGTATTTGAGGGGGTGTTGTTGTTTTTTATTATTTTATTATAATTATTTTATTAAATAAGGTACTATCTATCTATCTATCTATCTATCTATCTGGTACACTTTTAAAATGTTCATAACCATCCGAAAATAAGTTTCACTTTACGTCAGAATCAATTCTCTCATGCTAATGTAGAGCATAACAGAGTGGCACTGATACCCCATATTCCTGCATTATTTCCCACAACGCATGCCGATGAACACAGTCATATGCTTTTTCCAAATCAACAAAACACATAGAGTGCTGCCAAGTGTGACGCAGCTGGGATGATGGTCAGCACTTTCAAGTCTGATGTCATAGTTCATTTTTAGAAAAGAGTTAATTGCCTCATTCGCAAAAACTTTGCATGGATTTGATTGTGAAAATACTGTATGTGGACACCAAAAAAACAGGAAAATGTGTACATCGTATAAAATCTTTTATTTATAAAACTTGGCCTGTGCACATTTCTATGCTATTTACTGTTTATATCACTATAACCTTCTAAGTATGTGTACTTGAACATGCCTCGAGCAACGCCATGAAACATCCATGTATGGAACTTGCTGATCAACCTCATTTATATGCAATTATGATGCTGCACAACTTCAATTGCCTTTCCCTCATGACACATCGAGACCCCGTCACCTGCATTCAAGGGTATCTGACTGTGCTGCACAACTGAGAGAGCAAGATCATATATGGCATTATAGCTCCTCTCCTCTGCATTCTGGGGGTCTGGAAAAGGAATAAGGAGTGGGTAGCCACTATCACTGATATTGCTGTTACAACAAATAGTACAGGCCATATGAAATACTGAGGGTTCAGCCAGTTACTTTACCAACAAGCCATTCACCACATACAGTACTATTACGTCTGTCAAAGGTACTCTGCCATAAAATAAATGAATCAAGGGCCGACCCAGTCCACTGAGACAAAATGTTTACTAGCCACATTATGGCATCACAGGTGACTTGTGCATTAAGGGAATATCACTACTTACGGTTAACAAAATCAGCTTAATTCTTGCTAGGAGTCCTTATTGTAAAATGAATACAGTCAGTTGCTACGATTACGTTAAGAGAACCAGATACTGCTGCAAATTGCCTTTTTATGTTTTCAAAACAATTTCATGTTTTATGTATGTGCACCCACTGCAAATGAAAACTGGATATAGTGCCTAGCTGGTCGGTAAATGCCTTCCAGCACAGTGAACATGATGGAGTAAAGCTTATTTGAGATATTCCTGACATGTCAGCCAGTTCCCCGAGAAGTGACATGTAGCCAATATAAACTGACGAAAAACCACAGTATTGGCCAAAGTAAAAGGGAACTAAAATACAGTCTGGGCATCATATTCATCAATTTTGAGGTGTAATATGTTTATCACGTCAACACATATTTCTAATAATGTCTCGGTGATTACGCATGTGAGTCATTAGCTGGTTTGGCTGCATTTCACTGCTTGATCAAGGGTGTTGTCAACTCCTAATTTCTCCAAAATGTTGCATACGCTTGAGTTAGGGTTGCCTTAAATATATACATGTTCCCCCATCAAGTTTTCTTTTATAAATCCCAACATTTACATCTTTTTGTGCGTATGCAAGCTTTATAAATGAGGCCCCAGGTGAGGGGGAACAACTGCCCTTAGTGGAGAAGTTCAGGTATCTTGTTTTCAAGTGATGTAAAAAGGGAGCGTGAGATTGATAAGCCAACTGAAACAGCAACTCTGTCCCATTCCATAGAGGTGATGTGAGTGTGGAGTCTAAAGACAAAACTCCTGGTTTACCAGTAGATGTCATCAATGTCCTCACATACAGCCATATGTTGAGAGTAACACCTGAAAGAATGAGATTGTGAATACGAGCAGCATAAATAAAGTTTCTTCGCAGGGACTCTCAGGGATATGCTTAGAGGTTCAGCTGTTTGGGAGAGCCTTAGAGTAGAGTCGCGACTCCTCTGAATTGAGAGGAGCCATTTAAAGTGGTATGGGCATGTCCCAGTAAGGGGAGACCCTGCAGTAGACCCAGGACATGCTGGAGGGATTATGGCTTGGAAATGCCTGGGGAGTCCTCAGGATGAAGTAGAATCTGTAGCTGGGGACAGCAAAGTCTGGCCTGACCTCCTTGGCCTACCATCGCTGTGACCCTCACCAGGCAAAGCAGTTTCAGAAAATGAGATGAGATGACATTTATATGACAGTTGGATGACTTGGATATTGCTGTGACTCCCAGCATCCTGAATGTGGATCCCATGCCTGGTCATTGCCTTTGTAGAGTTTGTGTCTGCATGGATTTTCTACTGGGCATTCAAATTCTTCTCTAACATCTAGAATGACATGAAGGTTGTGGCAACTCTAAACTGCCTGTTTGTGAGTGGACCCTGATGTCCCATCCAAGGATTGTGTCCGTCTTGCTCCCAATGCTGCTGGGATGGTCTCCAGACCCCAATATCCATGAAAGCAGGTTTGTGAAAAAAGAACCAAAGGATAAATTCATAGACAAATGTTTTAACAACAGTAAGGAATAAGCAAAACCTTCCAGGGTTAGTGATGGCCTATCCCCACATTTCAATCTCCTTTAGAAAAAATATAAAAAATAATACATGCAGAAGGTGATTAAAAATGGATAAAATAAAACTGTTTATGTTTCAGTAGACATTTTCAGAGTTACTTGCAATAATGGAAGTGCAGGCTTGTGTGCAGCCAAAATGATGCGAATGCAAACACAATGAAGTACATTTTTGTCACACATGAGTGATATGCCCGCTTCCATGCACTTCATACATTTTCAGTCTCAGTGGATGACCTGAAGAGGAGGGAGCATCTCAGATGTGATACATTTTCATGATGGACAGTCTGAATGAATGGGTGGTAGAGCAAAACTGCACGTTTGCTCAGAATATCCATCTACCCACCCATCCATTTTCAATCTGTTTAATCCACAGCAGTGTTGGAGGACAGTGGCTTAACAAAGCAGAAACTAACCCTAGGTGTGGTGCCCATGGCAGAAATGGGTCATGTCATTTTCTACCCAGGGTGCGCTTCTGGAACCTAACCCAGCCAGCTTTGGGTACAAGGCAGGAACAAACCCTTGACAAGGTGCTAGAAATCAGCAAGGCGAACACACCAAACACCCAATAGGGCCAGTTTAGCATCACCAGTTCATTAAACCTGCATGCCTTTGGACAGTGGGAGGAAACTGGGGCACCCGGAGGAAACCCACACAGACACGGGGAAAACATGCAAAATGCATGCTGGAAGGACCCGGGACATGAAGCCTAAACTCCTTACTGCGAGGCAGCAGCATTACCACTGTGCCATCAAGCTGCCTTGGAAGAAACATATTGTTTGTTAAGCAGTGTCATGGATCTTTGTTGTGCCAGAATTTCCTAAATGAATCAATCAGTTGTTATGGTAAAAGAACATGTAGATTCATGTTGTGTAAACTTTGTCATGTGGAATTATTAATATATACAGAGCTATGCTTGTATAATGTTTCGATAATTAAAGTTAATATGTATAATTCTTTCTTTAGGGGAATTGTAGGTTATAGAATTGTTTGACACTTTCTTAATAGATTTTTTATTAATGTTCATTAAAATAGCTCTGATCTGTTCTTGCCTGTCTCCCAAGTGAATGTTCACCCAACTCCCATTCTTTGACTGTCTTTTTCAGATTGATCTCCACTGGAATACCTGGATCAACTGGTCATTAGGGGTGAACACCACTCCTACTCAGGGTCCAAGAGTGAGTCCTGGTGAGATTCCCTTTGATTGAAATGAGACTACCTTGAGGGTCATTAATGTGTTATTCTTTTCTGGCTCTCTCCTTAAAACGATTTGCCATTGATACTCCATGTCTCTTAACTGGTCTGGGAGTGTCTAGCCTGGTCAGCTCAGCATGGCATGTTGTTACCACGATGAATATCAGGACAAGCAGAAGGAACATGATGATTATGAAATAATTCCGGTTAAAAATATGTATAATACAATACAATACAATTTATTTTTGTATAGCCCAAAATCACACAAGAAGTTCCGCAATGGGCTTTAAAAGGCCCTGCCTCTTGACAGCCCCCCAGCCTTGACTCTCTAAGAAGACAAGGAAAAACTCCCAAAAAAACCCTTGTAGGGAAATAATGGAAGAAACCTCGGGAAAGGCAGTTCAAAGAGATTCCCCCTTTCCAGGTAGGTTGAGTGTGCAGTGGGTGTCAAAAAGAAGGGGGTCAATACAATACAATACACAGAACAGAACAAATCCTCAATACAGTATAAAAATAAAAAATTTACAAGTATGGAGCAGAATTTAACAGTAGATGATATCACATAATATGATTTGGATTTGGATATGCAATGAGTTAAGTGCAAACTTGAAGACAGTGCACTTACAATTTATGCGAGCTCTGGTGATTCTCAATGCGGAAGCCAAAAGCCATTTGTAAAGATATACAAATATGGCACTTACAGTAAAATGCCACAGAAACCTGTAGATTTTTAAATCAGTAGGGTGGTTGCTCATAGATGATGAGAAGAAGATACAAATGGTACATTGTTATAATGCCAGAGTGGTAAGTCAATGTAATGGTGCAGGACGAGCATGCTTACAGAGGTCTATTTCTCAGAGTAAATACAAAATGAAACTGCAGTATTGATGCATTTGTTATAATGGGAGCCCCCCAAGTTTTTAATCTATACCATAGCATCTACTGAAAATGAATGTGTCCTAATCAGATTTATCGTCCAACCAGATTGTGAGTCTTGGTTAACTCATTTGTGAACGTAATTTTATCAATCTACTTTTATTTTAGTGAATATCAGACCTCTACAAACCTTTATGGAAATTTCAGACTGGTTGAAGTAAGGGCTAAAACCAAAACAAATGATGTCATTCCTTCACAGTTTAAACAGGTTTTGTGTATGACAAGATCTTAAATGAAAAAATGAAATTCATCCTTTTTAGGGAAAGTAACAATTAAAAAACCTTTAATACAATTGTTTAGTATTGATATGTATAGACTCAATCTACATATTACACAGCAAGACTTTCATACCTGGGCATGGAGTGATGTTGCACTCTTGGTATTCCAGAGAAGGTCCAAGACAGGGCATGCCTCCATATTTGGGTTCTGGATTGTTGCATACACGTTTGCGACTACGAATTCCTCTGTTGCAGTCCCTACTACACTGCGACCAAGCACTCCAGGATGACCAGGCACCATTTATAGTGTGGGCTGAAAATCTTCCTGATCTTAGGAGATCGCCTAAAAGTATAAAATAAGATAAAGGACATAATTTTATAGATGACTTGACATGTATTTAAGAAAAAAAATAGGCATATCACACGTTTAACCAGCAGTAAATGTTGCAATGATTTGAGAAAGCTAGAAAATATATATTTAGTATTGAAATAATTAAATGTTAACATATAAATCTTCAGTTATGGTACTTTATTTAAATGAGTGTCTCCTTACAATTCCAAAAGCTAAACTTAAAAGAAGTGGTGAGGCGGCCTTCTGCTGCTATGCACCTAAAATCTGGAATAGCCTGCCAATAGGAATTCGCCAGGCTAATACAGTAGAGCACTTTAAAACACTGCTGAAAACACATTACTTTAACATGGCCTTTTCATAACTTCACTTTATCTTAATCCTGATACTCTGTATGTTCAATTCATTATAATAACTATTCATGGTGGCACTAAAATCCGTACTGACCCCTACTCTCTCTTCTGTTTCTTTTTCCGGTTTTTCTGTGGTGGCGGCCTGTGCCACCACCAACTTACTCAAAGCACCATGATGTCCCAGCATTGATGGACTAAAAGCCAGAAGTCCACGTGATCATCATCATCATCAAGTCCTTCCGTGAAAACCATAAATACAAAGAGGACTGTTTCATTTATGTTAGGTAGATTGCCCAGAGGGGACTGGGCGGTCTCATGGCCTGGAATCCCTGCAGATTTTATTTTTTTTCTCCGGCCGTCTGGAGTTTTTTTTTGTTTTTTCTGTCCCCCCTGGCCATTGGACCTTACACTTATTCTATGTTAATTAATGTTGACTTATTTTATTTTCTTAATGTGTCTCTTATTTTTCTATTCTTCATTATGTAAAGCACTTTGAGCTACATTTTTTTGTATGAAAATGTGCTATATAAATAAATGTTGTTGTTGTTGTTGTTTAAAAAAATTACGTAGGAAGTTCATCTGAAAATCCTCCATATGCACACACGCTTAGTATTGTCATGTTACTGTAACTTAAATATACTAAAATGTATGTGTTAAATTACATTGTTACCTAGTTTATTATATGGGCTTAATGCCGTATCAAGGGTAAATATCGATCAAATATTAGGAAGTATTTCTTTAGACAGAGACACATGGAATACACGTAGAATAAGTTACCAAGTAGTGTGGTAGACAGTAGGACCTGTACCGATTGGCTAGACAGAGGGACTGAGCTGGGAAAGATGTGCAGCAGGTTAGGGTGATATAGGATAAAGATGGAAACGTACTCACAAGCGAGGAGAGTGTGTTGAGCAGATGGAAAGAGTACTTTGAGAGGCTGATGAATGAAGAGAACGAGAGAGAGAAGAGGTTGGATGATGTGGAGATAGTGAATCAGGAAGTGCAACGGATTAACAAGGAGGAAATAAGGACAGCTATGAAGAGGATGAAAAATGGAAAGGCCATTTGTCCAGATACCTATGGAAGCATGGAGGTGTTTAGGAGAGATGGCAGTTGAGTTTTTAACCAGATTGTTTAATGGAATCTTGGAAAGTAAGAGGATGCCTGAGGAGTGCAGAAGAAGTGTACTGGTGCCGATATTTAAGAATAAGGGGGATGTACAGGACTGCAGTAACTACAGGGGAATAAAACTGATGAGCCACAGCATGAAGTTATGGGAAAGAGTAGTGGAAGCTAGGTTAAGAAGTGAAGTGATGATTAGTGAGCAGCAGTATGGTTTCATGCCAAGAAAGAGAACCACAGATGCAATGTTTGCTCTGAGGATGTTAATGGAGAATTTTACAGAAGGCCAGAAGGAGTTGCATTGCATCTTTGTGGACTTGGAGAAAGCATATGACAGGGTGCCTCAAGAGAAGCTGTGGTATTGTATGAGAAAGTCGCTAGTGGCAGAAAAGTATGTAAGAGTTGTACAGGATATGTACGAGGGAAGTGTGACAGTGGTGAGGTCTGCAGTAGGAGCGACTGATGCATTCAAGGTGGAGGTGGGATTACATCAAGGATCAGCTCTGAGCTCTTTCTTATTTGCAATGGTGATGGACAGGTTGACAGATGAGATTAGACAGGAATCACCGTGGACTATGATGTTTGCTGATGACATTGTGATGTGTAGCGATAGTAGGGATCAGGTTGAGGAGACCCTGGAGAGGTGGAGATATGCTCTAGAGAGGAGAGGAATGAAGGCCAGTAGGAACAAGACAGAATACATGTTTGTCAATGAGAGGGAGGTCAGTGGAATGGTGAGGATGAATCAACAGTACAGAGTAATGGGAAATGTGGAAGAGAGGTGAAAAAGAGAGTGCAGGCAGGGTGGAATGGGTGGAGAAGAGTGTCAGGAGTGATTTGTGACCGACGGGTGTCAGCAAGAGTGAAAGGAAAGGTCTACAGGACGGTAGTGAGACCAGCTATGTTATATTGGTTGGATATGGTGGCACTGACCAGAAAGCAGGAGACAGAGCTGGAGGTGGCAGAGTTAAAGATGCTAAGATTTGCACTGGGTGTGACGAGGATGGATAGGATTAGAAATGAGTACATTAGAGGGTCAGCTTAAGTTGGACGGTTGGGAGACAAAGTCAAAGAGGTGAGATTGCGTTGGTTTGGACATGTGCAGAGGAGAAATGCTGAGTATATTGGGAGAAGGATGCTAAGGATAGAGCTGCCAAGGAAGAGGAAAAGAGGAAGGCCTAAGCGAAGGTTTATGGATGTGGTGAGAGAGGACATGCAGGTGATGGGTGTAACAGAACAAGATGCAGAGGACAGAAAGATATTGAAGAAGATGATCCGCTGTGGCAACCTCTAACCTCTAGGAGTAGCCAAAAGAAGAAGACAATGTTGCAGTTGTTCAGTTTAATCTAATTTATGTTTATTTAATAGTAAGTGCATAATATACATTTACAAATTTACACTGAAATAAATCACTGTAACAGGGACTAGAATTATGCTCAAGAATGAGGAAAAATCAATTGATTAACTTGCTTTGTTATTGTTCTTTTACTGCTGTTTTACTTTGTTGCTGTGTCGTATTTTGTGATAATTGTCTGTACAATGTCTTTGAAGTGCTGATAAATGCTTCAGGCACACTTCACTGTAAACCTCCTCCTGGGATTTTCGGGAATGCCATCACTGATAAGAACTTGTGCTAAATGCTGCTCTGGTGTGTGTCATTAGTGGTGAGGGGTTAGAGGGGCTGCAACTGAGTGTGAGGTAACACAAGTACACTAAGAGAACTGCTTGTATCTGGATGCATTAGACTTTTGAGTATGTAGTTTGCGTCAACACTCTATGATGCCCGAATCATGGGTTTAGTTATATGAGCTCCTTTTAGAGACGGGGATAACAGGACAATAAAATGGCAGAAAATGAATTAGAACTAGAAAGTGAGAGTTGACCAGAGATTGTCAGAGTCTCCTATTTTGAATATTTTTTTCTTGCCTAGAGTTTCTCTGTGCAAATTTTGCCATTCTTGCAGACTTTTGCCGAAATTAATCAGTTGGCTTCATTTATTTTTGATACTATGGTGATTTGCTCCCTGCTTGCTTCGCTCGCCAACCCGCTGGCCAGCACTATGTGCTAGCCTCTTTGTGGTTCTGCCGCTCGCGTATGGGGATGTGAATGTACAATTTAAACAGATTTTAATTTTCATGTGAAGTGTTACATTTGCATCCACATGACGTATACTGGCCTGTGATTGCATTTCGTTTCTTTCTCTCTATTAAATAAAATTACTTTTTGAAATGTTTGGCTCTGAGATTTGTTAATTGTCTTTGCAAAAGCTATTCTAACACGAAACTGTAAACGTTTTAATACGAATGGCATATCAAAATCTCCTTTGTTGTCTAATGTTATCCCCTGAAAATGAACTACATTACCTTTCTTGGATACATCCTTCTTTCTACAGTAATTTGTGCGGTGGAAGACCAGACGGTGTTGTAGATATTCTTCGAGATATTGTAAGTTGTTGTTTTCATCTTACGCATGATTACCACTAACTGTTTCAGCATAGTCTATTGATACGCGTTTATCCATTTTGCTGTGTTACCGATCAACATTTTTGGCGTAAATTCATTCGACTTCCTCATTTATAGGTGCTAGGACCATGTACTCATTTTTTCTGTTGATAACCCGTCGTGATGAAATTCTTCAATAAGATTTGGACATAATATGTCTTCTTTAATTGGGAACTTAAAGTGAGGAAAGAAGTGTGTCTGACAAAAGACTGAGAGGTGAGAGGACCATGGTCTTGTTTGAAAATGGTTGTAAGTAGGGCATGACTTGAAAAAATCTAATGGCAAAAGTCACCGTCTCACGGGACTTGCTTCCAAAGGTTGTAAGTATGACGTGACTTGAAAGAATCTCATGTTAAAAGTTTCCGTCTCGCGGGACTTCATTCCAAAAAGTCACTTCAAAAGATCACATCTGGTCGCAGGATAAAAAGTCTCGTCTCACAGAATTTTTTTATTATAACAGAGAGAAATAATACTGGTTATTATTTTGACTTGGCCCATTTTATCCCTGCCATTTTCCAACGGAGCTAGTGTTGATTCCTGTTGCCTTGACTATCCTGAAGTGGGTGTGTCCTCAGAGGTGGCAGCACCAATCATGATGCAACAGATTAATAGTTCATCAAAGTGAATACTTCCTCATCTGACTACATGGATTCCAAAACCCTTGATATCTTTTGAAATATTGTCTTCGTTTTGTTTCTCTGTTTTTTTTGGAATGTTATGCAGTCCTTCTTGAGTTTGATTTCTGTGTTGCGATTCTTGGCTTTGGTTACTGATAGATGTTCTCCTGGTTCTGTACCGTGCTTTGGTTTTTTGCCTTTTTTTCCCCCTTATTTACCAGTTGGCCTCTGAAATTTTGTTCTCTTTGGGCATAACAGAAATGTGCTCACCAGAAAGGAGGTTAAATTGAGAGTTCAAGTAACTACAAGATTCAGTGCTGCCTGAGTGATTGGACATCTAAATTATCTGGTTGTATAATATGAAATGCCACACTCTGTTTGCTTTTGTTAATGGCACTAGCTATTTGATGATAATATTTAAAAATGAAAACCCATTAGGGCTACTTTCCTGCTTGTACATTTTGCTTAATTCTATTGCCGGGGCTTAGAAACTACGTTCTCTTTTTTTTCGGTCAATCAGGGATAAGGGAAAGGGAAGGAGAACACTATTGATAGAGAAGCTACAGTGACAGTCATACCTGGATGAATTCTTAAGACAGTGGACAGTAATCCTGCATGTAAGTACGGTCTAACTGTGAACTATATATTACAGAAGGTTGGTCAATGTAAGAATAGGTAAACAGGAGTAGTGACAGAGGTGTAACATGGGGATTGATGTTTTACAAAGAGGTATCCCCAAAAGCGTTTTACACAATAAAACATTTAGCTCTGAGAAAGAGTGAGAGCTGTTATTTGTTTGTGCGATAAAATAATCACATATTATCTACTCTCTATATATAAAATCCTAAGCCTAAAAGTGCAACAGTGACGTTTTTATGTCATGTTTTTTGTCACACTTTAAATCAGGCTTATTTTAAAATATGTGTTTGGTATCATTCTTTTCAGCATTTATCGAACTTTAATGTGATATTGTTAGATTTTCAGATTCTTATTCCGTTTTTAAATTATAAAGTAAAAAATATCAAGAACGCACGTCTCACGAGATGGACTTTGTGCCAAAAGATTTAACCAAGCTCGGGGCCGGAAATAAAACACAAAGAGTAGGACAGCTGCTGAACAGGCTTTTAAATGTTCGAAGCAGCGCGCAAGATGCAGATCACGTGGCACAGCAACACAAAGAGGAGGTAAAAAAAAAACTGTTTGTTTCCCATTGTATCACTGTTTAAGAGGAAGTTTCGGAGGAGTGACCGCATCTCCTTGGGGTGCGTTCTGCCCCTCTTTTCACAACGCGAGTGGCAGAGACACTAAGTGGCTGATGAACGGAGCGAGCAGGTGTGTTGGCAAGCGGGGGGATCGCCCTAGTTATTTTATAAAAGTAAAATACATAAAAAAAAGTACAAAAACATAATGCCACAGAACAAAAATGTTAATAGAAATACACCCATTACATCCATATACAGTGTGAATTAAAGTGACCCCCATTCCCAGTTCACATGCAGAAACTAAACAGTGGAGCCCCTGCCACTCTGTTGGACTTAGCAGTTCAACTAATGTGGCTCTGCTAACATGACTATGCAGTTCTTATTTTCATACAGGACAGAAACAGCTAGAAACTGTGCATTAAATGTAATGATAAGTAAAACCAAAAAGGGACAGAAAATTCCTGCTGTTGAATCTCCTCATCCCTGAAATATAACACCTAGAAAACACATCTCCTTGACCTTAAGTATTTCTGTGCTCACAAAAAGGAGATTTCTTTGTAGAGTTTTTCTTCCACTCTTTTTCAGGACTCAGTGGATCATGCAAGAGGCTTGCCCCCAGAGACCCCTAACTCCAATTCTGAAGGAAATATCATTTAATTCTCACTTAAAAGAGGGTTCTGTTAACATGAAACAATATTTACAAGTTCTTCTGTTCCTCTGACATAAAGAGTGAGATTGAAATCATTCAAAAGAAGTCCACCTTGAAGTCTTCAAAGAACCCACATGGATCACTATATTTGGTAAAATCAGGCACTCTAAAGACACCTGGGTCGATCTGAGAGAACAGCCCCAGGAGTCATGTCAAACCCTAATAGTGATACCAAGATAGGGCTTAAAAACCCCGTAAAGTTAAAGTTGGGTTCTGGCAAGAGCTTCATTGATTGGAAGAGAGATACCAGACAAGACAAGATGCCAGAGGGGCTGAAAGCAGTACAGGAAGCTTTTAAGAGGAATGTTGGTGGTGTACTTAAGTGTGCAAGTGTCTTAAACACCCAATGTGATAAATGCTGGTAAATACTGTTTTGGTAGTCACAGTGGGGTAAAAGATGGTCTCTTACTTTATTTCATTTTAACTATTTTCATTCTTTTCATTTAATTCTTCCCTTGTGATTTACTTTTTATAATAAGTACTATTTTAGAACCCTTTATTAAGTCATTATGGATTAAGGGTTAACTAATGAGTGCTTCCTATCATTCACATTTACGGTCATTTAGAGTCCCATTCTGAAAGTAATGAGCCTTAGAGGCAAACCAGCTCTCAGGCACACAGAGTCACTTTAAAGTGTCCACTGGAAATGACATACACATCTTTGGGGTACTGGTGGTAAAGTAAAGTACAAAGAGAACAATTCACCCAGATGTGAGGAGGACATGCACAGTGAATACAGAAAGTGATCTGGGTAAGATTCAAATCAGGCTTCTTGGAGCTGTGAGGTACTGACATTGACCACTGTGCCAATATAATCTAATTGGCTATTTATATCAATGTGGCACATTGAAGGAGTTATTTTACACAATATAAATAATGCATAAAAACAAATGTACTGTATTATATAGTAGTAGTAGAAGAAGGAGTAGTAATAGTATTGTCATGCATACAGAGAACAGTGCACTTCTTACTTGCATGTCAGATCAACATGAAACATGTCACCATTCTCTTGTGGCATGAACAAAGACACTATCTCGTTCAAAGTTACTATCCATATGTTTCTGTTCACATATATAAGATTCAACAAATCACAGCCTCATTGAATTGTTCCAGGGGTGGCTGTGGGGATAATGTCCCTCTCTAGCATTACCATGTTTCTGCACAGGTTCACCTTGACTGTTCTGCCCGTGGCTGTTGCCCACCCAATACATTTACTGTGGTTATCTCCAGAGAGGTCCACTATTTCTTCCCTGGCATAATGATGTGCATTAATGCTGCAACCCAGAACCTTCCACATTCCTTCTAGGGGCTTTATAAACCCTACCCTTGCTCTGTGCCACCTTCTTCTGTTTGGCAATCCCTTGTTTAGTGGGCACTCCATCACAGTATGAATAAAAGCCACTATGGCAATTCCGCATAGCTACTTTTGGATTATCATTGGCCCGTATGAAAAAGAATTAGACAGAAACATATCTGTTGACTTCAATCTAATGTTTTTGCTTTCTTAGGTATAGAGAAAAGAGGTTTGAGTCTCCCATGGCTGTCCAACTTGTAGCTAATTAAAACTATTACAGAAAAAAATCCCTTAACATTAAAGTTTAATATGAATGTGTTAAATTTATATGGTGTGCTTTAAAGAGTTTTGGGGTGTTGTAATACATTTACCACAAAGTAAATACTCAAGAGATAGTTTGCTGTAGGTTTGTAAACCAGCACAACTGAGTAGAACAATGTTACCCTGCATTAAATTAAACTTAAGAACAACAAGTAACACATCTTTTCATTTGCAAAATGCAAATTAAGCATAAACAATCTCCAAGCACACTGTGGCAAATTGTGCAGAATAAATTGTGTGCCTCTGGAGTTTTGTGTTCGTAATTGGAATTTTCTGTTAAGTGTAAAGTTACAACAAATGTTAATAGGCTTTCCTGTCGACAAATGTTATCCTGCTGATTATTTCTGAAATACGTCCTAACACGGATCATTTTTCTCAGCACGAAAGTAATCATCTACAAAATCTGGTCAATCATCTAATCATAACAAAGCAAATCATCTGATTTGTAATAACCTCAGCTGGCTCAACACATGTTTGTTTAAATCTTAAAAGGTCAAAAGCAGGTTGAGTGATACATTTTGGAGCAATATTCTGCTTCAGACAGCATGACAGGAATTTAATTTCTCTGGTCATGCCTTTTTCTGGTTCTTCCAAGAGTGGATACAATTTATGTGACAAGGTTAAAGGCTTAATTTGCCACAAAGGACTAAATCTGCCTTTTCTGATCAACCTCAGTATGGAATGATCTAAAGTAAAGGCCAGAAATGTGTTCGGTCTCATGGATAACCTGCTGTGTTGCTTGCTTTTCTTGCCTTGGAGACTGGATACATACAAGGTCCCATTAGCTACAGCATACTGATTATATAGGCCTGATGTATGACTTGCCCTGAGCAATACTGATGTTCAGCTAAAAAGTTTTCCATTAAAATTAAATAAACGATTTTATGTTAATGCTGCAAGGATGTCTGCATATATGGAGACTCACAGCAGACATAACTAAGTTTCATCAGTCAGTTCACATTTATGAAACACGTCTCATAGTGTGTACAGTTATAAACAGAAGTCCATGGGTTTTGCCGAATCAGGAGCACCACAAGGATCAGTCCTGCTTCCTTTACACTTCACTTTCTATACCTCCAACTAAAAATATAACAGCAGATCATGTTACTTACAGAAATTCACAGATGATTCTGCACTTATGGGGTGTATTGATAAGGGGAATGAGACAATGGAGAGGACTTGGTGCAGAACTTTGTTTCTTTGTGCATACAGAACCGTCTGCAACTTAACATTAGCAAAACCAAGGAACTGCTTATTGAATTTCATTCCACCAAACAGCCTTTGCATCCAGTCACAATTCAATAAGTCGAAGTGGTGCACTCCTCCAGGTACTTGGCGGTCCACATTGATGACAGGTTGGACTGGTCTCAGAACACTGAGGGGCCATATAAGAATCCAACATCAACACGTCTGCCTCACTGGGACCGGGGCTGTTGCAGAAGTTTCTTTCTTTAGAATTTTCTTGCTTTATAGTTATTTTGGTGTTTGTTCAGACCATATTGTCTATCTATCTATCTATCTATCTATCTATCTATCTATCTATCTATCTATCTATCTATCTATCTATCTATCTATCTATCTATCTATC
>JANRMT010062820.1:12774407-12816221 GCA_026402145.1 Polypterus bichir lapradei
TCTATCTATCTATCTATCTATCTATCTATCTATCTATCTATCTATCTATCTATCTATCTATCTGTTACACACAGTGCCTTTCATACCTGTTTGTCCTACCTAATGTAGAAATCAATGATGAATTGGACACCAGCCCATAGCAAGCATTTTAGCAGCATATAATTAATTAAAGAAATATTAAATTGTATTTTCTAGACTATTTTTAGTAAGTTTTATCATATTACCAGATGTGAACAGCTAATTGCTGTAATTGTACACTAAATGTTTCTTTTTTATTTCACTGCGGTTACAAAATTCATTTTTTATGGTTATCAACCTTCATCATTTATATTATAAATCATCTACTGGGTACAAGGCAACTACTTGAGTACAGCAACGTGTACTCATGCAAGGACTTACACTGGGCTAATTTTGAGACATAAAAGACCTGTCATGCTCGTACAGTGCCTACAAAAAGTTTTCACCCTTACATTTTATTTTTACACAACACTGAATCACAGTGGATTTAATTTTGCTTTTTCGACACTGGTCAAGAGAAAAAGACTCTTTACTGTCAAAGTGACAACAGACCTCTGAAAAGTGGTCGTATTCAAGTACGAATATAATACACCAAATAATTGATTACAGAAATATTCACCCCTTTAATATGACACACCTTTAATAAATCATCACTGGTGCAGCAAACTGATTTCAGTAGTCAGAGAATTAGCTCAATGGAGATCAGTCTGTTGTTTCAGTTGATTGTCATATAAATGCACCTGTATGTCGAAGGGCCAGCTTGTAGTGAGTCAGTGTGGTGGTCTAACCTTCACAATAAAGGCAAAATAACACATGAAGCAACTCTCTGAAAAGAGGATGGAAAGCACAAGTCAGGGGATCGAGACAAGAAAATATCCAAGCCACTGAATATCCCTTGGATGGGTCACTAAGTGAATCCCCCACTTGTTTACACCCTATCCAATCTCACTGTTTTATGGAAACGTCACAGATTAACTAAGGCATTATTTTAATAACACATCTCAAATTCTAATTTAACACTGAAATGTGGAATAATTAGCAAATTTAAACTGGGAACAGTAATTAAAAATTAAATACATATAATAAGGATATTCAGTTTCACCTGCTTCAACAACACTGTTGTGCTTTGCGAATGAGTGACTGGCTATATTTGTTTTATATGTGTGACTAATAGGAGCGAGTCTTCTTTGTCTTTTGGCTGCTCCCGTTAGGGATTGCCACAGTGGATCATCCTTTTTCATATCTTTCTGTCCTCTGCATCTTGCTATGTTACACCCATCACCTGCATGTCCTCTCTCTCCACAGTAACAGGTAAATATAAAAAAAAAATTACGTTATATTGTAAAATTGTGGAATAGGAATTAAGGGATGTTATAATCAAACTGTGTAATGAGCTAGAGAGACCTCATCTGGAGTATTATGTGCAATGTTTGTCACCATGTCTCTCTAATATAAAAAAAAAACTTGCAATGATGATTTTTCTTGAGACGAGATGTGATCTTTAGAAGAGAGATAGAGAAACACTTTCACGTTCCGCGAGATGGACAAGTCACGTCACACTTACAACCTTTTGAAGCAAGTCCCATGATACACAGAGCAGGTTAGAGATAATGGAAGTAGGAAAATTCGAAAGTCTCATAAAATTGAGAGTAAAGATCACATTCGTGCAAACAAACGGAAAATATTACTCGGTGAAATAACAGAACAGTGAAAAGGAATCGAATAGTGTTTGAGGATGTCTGGGGGACAAGAGAGATAAGGCAGAGAGTCAAAAGCACAGGTGCAGTACAGGCTGTCATGCGGCACGGCAGCACCAGCAGCAACCTAGCAGCTGATCGAGCAAAGAAGAGGTAAAAAAACAACTGTTATTTGTTTCTCATTGTATCACCATTTAAGAGGGGTTTCGGAGGAGCGACTGCGTCTCCTTGGGGTGTGTTCAGCCCCTGTCTTCACAGCAGCGCATAGTGCTGGCGGGGATGGGGGGAGTGGTGGGTGAGCGAAGCGAGCAAGGGGTGAAGCCCCCTAGTTATATATAAAGACATAGCGTCACTTGAATCTGTGAAGAAAATAGCAAGTGCATCTCTGGACTAAAGAACACATCCAGATGTAACAGACTGAGGAAATGAAACCTCTTTATACAGATGAACCTGTAATTCATACAAAATAGAATCTGCTGTAAAACCGAGAGTTTCACTTTGCAAATTATTTACTGAAATGTATGGCGTTTCAAAATCAATTAAATATGTGCCATATTAAGAAAGATATTTAGCCTCTATCTGTATGTGTTTTCCTGAACTAATTCCACACATGTCTGCCTTCTAATTAGTGTTTAATTAAAATTGTCTAGTGAAAAAAAAAATCACATGTAGACGTGTTTTAGTTGTTCTGGTAGTCTGATGCCTACTTTGTCAGTCTTGATGACATTCTTAGAAATGCAGCTCCTAATGATGCATCAGAGACAAAGGCAATACTAGATGTACTTCTCTACAGCAGCTCGGATATGCAGATCCTCAGCTTCGGCTACATAAATCAAGAAAGAGGAAAGGGCAGTAGCCAAGTAACAGCAAGAGGTGCATTCACATTTAGCACATTACTGTGGAGAAAACACAATAATGGGCACATTGGTGAAGTCTGGAGTGTTTTCATGTGGTAAACAGGCTGCATTCCACATTAATAAAAAAAAAGCCCTACACATCTTTACAGTGATGTGAACAAGACAAATTAAAAATACGAGGTGTGGCAGAAAAGTAATGAGACTAATTTTTTATTTACCAAAGTTTTTATTTTTTTCAAACATCAATGTAATCACCTTCAAAGTAGTTCCCTTGGGCAGCTACACACCGATGGAGACGTTGTTCCCACTGTTGGTAGCAGCGCTGGAAGTCTTCAACCGGTATGGTCTTCAGCATGTCCGTTACACTCTTTTGGATGTTTTCTAAAGTCCCCGAAATGACGTCCTTTGAGGACATTTTTCAGTTTAGGAAAAAGGAAAAAGTCACACGGACTGAGGTCAGGTGAATAAGGGGGCTGGGGAACCACAGGAATGCGTTTTGAGGTCAAAAATTCTGTTATGGAGAGGGCAGTGTGACATGGGGTGTTGTCATGATGGAGCATCCATTTGTCTGCAATGTCTGGTCTCACACGAATTACCCTTTTTCTGAGCCTTTCATTGTTCACTCAACATTCTTAATGTTAAACGACGGTCTGATCTCACAAGAGTGTTCACACGTTCGATGTTTTCATTGGTTTTCGAAGTTGAAGGCCTCCCTGAACGGTTTTCATCTTCAACGTGTTTTCTGCCTTCCAAAAATGATTTGTGCCAAAGTGTTAACTTTTCAAACGTCACACTTGCCGATTCTCCAAGCTTAACACAAAATTTAATGGCACAACGTTGCTCCAAATTCCGCTGTTCCATTTTGCGTGACGCACAACCAAAAACACAACTTCGCTAATAGCAGTTACAAAAATCACGTAGTTAACGGAAGGAGTTGAAACTCGCACTGAGCTATGGGAGGGTACTGATACACGTGCTCTATCAAGGACAACAGCGCAGCGTTGCCAGATCACTTGCAGTGTTGCCAGTCTCATTACTTTTCTGCCACACCTCGTAAATCTCGAATTTACTGGTGTGCTGTAAATTAAACCCCCACCAAAACAAAATCTTTAAATAAAAAGAAAAACTGTATTTAATGAGTTTCATGATTGCAAAATGACATTCAAAAACAAAACTCGGCTGTTTCACTTATCTAGAACAGATCAGGCAATTGTGAATTAACCTTAAAACCTTAAATATCTGAAAAGGGGGCAAAACCATAAAGTAAAAAAAATATCCATACAAGTCAAAATGTTGATTGAAAGAAATTATTAAACAAATTAATTGAAGAGAAAATGTAAGATTAAACAAAAAACATAAATACAAAATTAAAAAAAGTTAGAAATTTAGGAAAGCAAAAATCAAAGATTGGAAAAACAAACCTAAAAAGTGATTGTCAAATATTCCAGGAACATGATACTAAAATGAAAATACAAAATAAGAAGCAAATAAAACAAATTAAGATAAAGTAATAATCATGAAGTCCATGGTTTCAAAATGCTAGAGCCAAAAATTCTAAGAACAAAGCAAAAACAAAGAGAAAAAGTATGAAATGAAATGCTGAAAAGAGAGCTTAATGTATGAAGAACAAAGAGCGTGTGGTACTAAAGGAGAGAAATTAATGAAAAAAATAATAAAAAGACCAGAGGACGAGAAACAAAGCTAGAATCGTAGCCTTTTAGCAGATGTCAAAACCAAACTGTGTAACTAAAATCAAAGTTAAAGAAACAGCTTAAAGATCTGCAGCAAGGAAAGTTTTTAAAAAAGGATTCGCAAAATAAAGGTTTGTAATTTATCTGCAATCTCGGATGAAAAGAAGGCATTTTAACCCACCGTGCAGGCAACCTCATGCGTTGTGCAGTTCCTGTTAATTTCCCAGGAAACTAGTAAACAGTCACCACACTGACACTGAAGTCGGTGTAAAAAATATTTTTTAGGATTCCAAAAAAATGTAAATAAAAAAGTTACAGATTTGGGTTCTTCATATCTGAAAATCCTAAGAAGGTGTGAAATATAATTAAAAAAAAAACTGCAAAAAATTAAAATGGAAACAGCTCATGATAGAGAGCAGAAGAAAACAATGCAAAGATAATGCCAGCGAAATAATGCAGTGGATGAAAGGACTTTAAGTACTACAGGGTGCTACAGGGAAACCAATTAAAGCACCAAGGGGCTTCTTCCTTAATTAAAGGTCTCACCCTACAACAATCAAAGGCTAAATTACATTCAACAGGATGTAGATGGGAATGAATCAGACTAACAAAAGCAGCAGGGAATACAAAGAAGAAACTTATAAAATATTAAAAGCAGAAACTAAAGCCGACAGGTTTTTGGAACGAAGCAGTCTAGAATTTATTTAAAAATTTCAAAGCTTTTTTGTTGATCCAGCAGAACTCCCTCAATAAAATTGTAAATGACATAACTGGAAATTAGGGGCAAGTGCATTTATAACTGAAGCTGGCAGGTGGTTCTTAACATAAAGGGTCATGGGAATCTGTACTGCGGTGGGCTGGCACCCTGCCCAGGGTTTGTTCCTGCCTTGCGCCCTGTGCTGGCTGGGATTGGCTCCAGCAGACCCCCGTGACCCTGTAGTTAGCGGGTTGGACAATGGATGGATGGATAGATGGAATCTGTACAAATCTAAGCCCGATGGACTGAATGGTCTCTGTTTGTTTTGCAAGTGTTGTCATGTTCTTATGTACTCACCATCCATGGAGCATCCCGTTGTTCCATCACTAGAGCAGTATCTCATCTCTATTCGCTGTCGCCCAACTTCCAGAAGACTGGGATCTGCCAGCCTCGCTTTGCATGTGTACCTGAAGCGCTGTTCATAATGCCCTCCGTTGTCTGATATATTGACAGGGGTCCATGGTGTCCATGGAGTAGTCTTCTTCATTTCAGGGCATGACATGGAATTGCAGGACTGGTACTCCTGTTAACAAGTGAGAATTGACAAAACTTAAAAATCGCAAGACCCTCAAACAAAATGAGGCATGTTTCAGATTAAATTAGTTTCCCATTTTAGTGTCAAGCTCAGCAACATCCGCAGCTTTCTTTCTGCCCTTTTGCTGGCTCATCTGAAATATTTCTATTATGCTATTTGCTGATCATAACAAGTAGCAAACAACCCAGGCAGAGAAGGTCATTGATCAAGCCTAATTTATAACTAGAACAGACCCAAGAAGTGAATAATGAAGAAAGCCAAGAAATACCTTTGTATGACATTTTCAATTTAATATTAAATCAAAATTCTTAACTAACAAAAGAGCAGGTCAGATTTTACCTTAACAACAGGCCTGTTTGAGGTCTTTGTAATAATCTTTTTATGAGAAATTATTTCCTCAGTAGTGATTACACCTTTTCTACAGTAATAATAATTATTTGCACTGCATTATGACAGTTTAAAATGCCATTAGACAATATTCAGTGTTTTCTTTTTTTAAAAAATTGCAAACATATTGCAACAATGTTTAGTCCACACAACATAATTAACAATTTCACAAATAAAAATAGTTTTATTGTTTAGTAAATATTTATGATGAATGAAAAAAGAATATTTAGCCTCCCTACCCAATTTTCACTGCATTTAAAAGCTTTAAATGTCATATACCTTAAAGTTGGGATTTGTACACATTTAGTTAGCTTTGATTTCAGTATATAAAAAATGTTCAATTAATTAAAAAAAAAAATTTCAGTGGGATACAAGACTAGGACTTAGAAGGGAAGCTCCAGGAAATTCTGAACATTTCTGCCATTGGCTGTAACTTATCATTATTATTCTTTATTTGACAGGTGCCTTTATCCAAGGTGATGTAAATCAATATAGAACAATAACTGTATATATAATACGCTTAAAAAGTACAAAGGTGAGTACAAGATGCTTACTAATAAAATTAGTCTAACGGTTTAATAAAAGTAGTCTTATAAAATATATATATATGCCAATGGGTAACAGTCAATCTGGTCGGTACAGCTGTAGATATCCAGGAGGAGAAGAGAGGTGTGAAAAGCTTAAGCAATCCCAAGATGCTCAGCAAAGTGATACGTGTCTTACAAATGACTGAATGTCAGGGTATTAGCTAATCAAATGAGGCAAATGGCCCAAACAGTTTTCTCTCATTTGTTAAGTGGCTTATGTTCTCATTTCAGTAGACTGGAAGCAGTTCAAATGGTCATGAGAAGCACACTCCGCAGCTTAAGGACAGGCACTATTACTATTATTATTTTTACCTGATACATACAAAACTTCTCAAATGTGACCCTTCCAGTTCAGGGCTCCAGGGGGGCAGAGCCTATCCCAATAGCAGTGTTGTGCAGAATAAAAGTATTTAGTTATGAATACGGAATATGCGGTTCTTAATGTATTTAGTTTTGAATTCTGATTGAATACTAAAAATGTATAACTTATTACTTTAGGAAGACTTTTCAAATACTTCCAGGTATTGATATATAGCCTAGTTTATAAAAACAGTATAACAAGTTAAAAATATTTAAATTAAACTGTGGCCTAAAAATGCACTCCAGTCTCACATGAAACAGAGCTCTGCTTTTATGTTTATCACAGACAAGGTAAAGTTTTCCTTTTCAGGAAACTTTTATTAATACAACTTGAATATTTGAAAAAAAGTGACAATAGTTCAGAGAATGTTTTAGTCATTTCACATTCTTGAGTTCTTCCACTTTTAAGAATCAAGCAGTTTTCACGTGGCATACTTATGCTTAACACTAGAATTACCAAAGCCTACGAAAAAACTTGTGTTGGTCGATACATTTACAAGACAAAAGACGCTGACGGAGAGGTGTGAAGGGATTTAAGGTCGGCCGGATTTACAAGTTTTTTCATAGGCTTTGGTAATTCTTGTGTTAAACAACCTGCCAACTAAATAATTAACTAAAATATTAGTATTTACATATAACCCACACTCATCTTCACGTACACTTATAATCAAATCAAGTGACGTCACTTTCAAATGATCTAAGAATTTTATTTTGAGAGGCAGTCCTTAGAATTTAACAGATTGCTTTGACCTCGTTGTTGTTTTTTTGGAGCCACAGAAACAAACGGTGAACGTGCAACCCCTCTTTAACACACTGGTAAGTTTAAACTCCAGATAATGTGATCTGCACTGTGTGCCTATGTCTTATCTGGTCAAGAAAAGCCAACCACAGATCACCATTCACTGTTTAAATCACCTTTCAAGCTAAAATAAAGCACAAGCGGCCAAAAATGAAACAAAGTAGCGTGCAGCAAACTGTTTTACATTTCCTCTGCATCTATAGTACAGTGATCAAAACATCAAAATAATTATCTGGTAGTTGAGTCATGGCAACTGGACTTGTTTCTTGTTATGTAGATATGTTTCACTGCTCATCCAAGCAGCTTCTTCAGTCAAAATCAAAATAATTACTTAACTGCTACTTGTTAAGGCTCAAATAAATATAAATCAACAAGTAACACTTTTAGAAACCTGAGTCAAGAGAACAAGATTTATTAAAGAGTGTAGCTCTCCTAAGAAGCAAATAGAAACAGCCAGAATCAGCAGCATGTCGCAAGCCATTTTGCATCTACAACAAGTGCTAGGCTTCCTTAAAGAAAATCTCATCCCCCAATGGTTGAACGTTAAATTAACCAGCTACACACCCAACACAAGTAGCGAACGAATGAGACAGAAGGTGAACAAAGGTCAAACAACGAGTGCTGGAGACAGACTGAGGATCTGTGAAGTGTCAGGAGACTACAGTCACTTCATTCATGTGGATTCAGCTCAGCGCACAGCATATTCAAGCTTTGATTTTTGAGATTTTCTGGATTTTTTTTTTCATTTTCAATCTGCAGCTGATTGAATCTTTGGATATGGAAGGCCAAAGGTACATGATTTAGGAGATATTGGTTTAAAATTATCCATCCATCCATTATCCAACCTGCTGAATCCAAACACAGGGTCACGGGGGTCTGCTGGAGCCAATCCCAGCCAACACAGGGCACAAGGCAGGAACCAATCCCGGGCAGGGTGCCAACCCACTGCAGGACACACACAAACACACCTACACACCAGGCACACACTAGGGCCAATTTAGAATCGCCAATCCACCTAACCTGCATGTCTTTGGACTGTGGGTGGAAACCGGAGCGCCCGGAGGAAACCCACACAGACACGGGGGGAGAACATGCAAACTCCACGCAGGGAGGACCCGGGAAGTGAACCCGGTCTCCTAACTGCGAGGCAGCAGCACTACCACTGCGCAAACATGCCGCCCGGTTTAAAATTATTTAGTATTAAATTGCATAACGTAACCGTATTCTTCAATACATGCTTAGAAATGTGCCGCAAGCTAAATCCCAAATACTTACTTTTTTATTCTGAATACGTAACACTAGTACTTGTATTCTGGTACAGGCCAACCGTGCCCAAAAGTCATTTGCATAAAGCAGGAAACCACATTTTATAGGCTCAGTTAGGATTGTGACATAAAGAAAGTAATGCATTATAATTATTTTTTATCACTTCTCTCAAATTGTAATGAGATTACTTTGTGGAAAAAGTAATCATGTTACTAATTACACGTGATCTTGAGTAAGTGTGACACCATGCTCATAGGACGCATATCTGGGGAGGATGAAAGCCACTATCTAAATCAAGTGGACTGGATGGTAAAATGGTTCAATAAAAACTCTCTCACTCTGAATGTAAAAAAGACCAAAGAAATGATATTTGGACATTTTAAGAGACAGAAATCTGTATGTTCACCTATTGTAGTTCTGGGAGAGGAGGTAGAAATAGTGACTGAATATAAATACTTAGGAACTTACCTAGATAACAATCTTAACTGGAATACAAATACAAAAAAAGTATTCTCTAAATGCCACCAGCGCTTATTTCTCCTCCATAAACTCAAACTATTTAAAGTAGACAATAGAAGGACAATGTTGTCTGTCTATCGCAGTCTGATCCAGTCTGTGATCACTTTCAGTTTCATTGCCTGGTTTAATAGTCTGAAAAACCAAAACTCAAAAAAGCTCCAGAAGATTACGAAGTATGCAGCTAAGGTTATTGGGGCTGATGTAGATGATTCGACTAGTGTGTGTCAGAGGGCGATGTTAAAGACACTGGAATTCATCTCAACTGATGACAGACATCCATTACATGTAGAACTAAAATCATCAGTAAATCATCAAGGATATTCGCTTTGAAAACCCACACAAATCACTCCAGGAACTCCTTTCTTCCTAGTGCTATATGACTTTTCAATAAGAAATATCGGAGGTAATGATTAAGGTTTTGATATATATCCTGTAACTTTTTTTTTTGGTGTAAATATGTCTTATATATCTGCCTTACCTTAACCTTTCTTGTTTCTATTTGTCTGTTTTATTTCATTCTGTCTGTTATTAGATGCAACTGAGAAGGCAAATTTCATGTCTTCTTGTGTAAATATGACTAAATAAAGAAACCTTAAACCTTAAGAATGACAGGATCAAGATAGAATAGAATAGCTAGAATAGATGGCCGAGATACTTTGAAAATCTGTTGATTAAAGAAATCCAAATGAAGGGCTTGTACCAAGAATAAGTAGGGAGGAGTTAAAGGAAGGGATGAAAAGAATGAAAAATGGAAAGGCAACAAGACTTGATAAAACAGAGAAAGTGAGGAAGCCCTAAGTAGAAGGGGATGGATAAGTAAGTAAAGTAAAAGAAGATTTGAAAGAAAAGGGCCTGACTGGGGATGAGGTGCAAGACCGAGCTGTATGAAGAAAGTTGATCAAGCACGTCAACCCCACAGGGAAGAAGAAGATAAGTGCATAAAGGTTCAGACATCTTAAAGTTTTACTGTGCTGGTGGCATCCCCAAAGTCCAGAGGTGGTGTGGGCTGCATAACAGTTTAGAGGTGTAAGCATCACAATAAAACTGACTGCGGCTCACATACAGCAAGGTGCTTGTCTCAATAGTGTTTAATAGAAAAAGTCTCTAATTATATCAAGGTAAAGAGGAAGTTCTGCTAATTTGCTCATTAGCCTATCTTTATTTAACTAAGAAACAAAATTGCTTGGATAATCTATTAAGCTTTAGAGTACTTAGAATGTTCATCTTACAAATTGTCCACAGTAATGGTGTGTATATGGTGTCAGTTTCCGCTTGCTTCCATGGTGACAGCTATCTGGGAGATAAGTATTGCCAATAGGCTGTTAGTGGAATGCGAAGAAATGCTAGATTTTTTTAACCTTCATTAGGCATGTAAAACATTAAAATGGTAACACTTTTTTTCCAGCTACTGACTGCCAGACCTTGAAGATCTGATATGAAAAGACTCTTTGTTCATTCATCAAGAAGTCACTGAAAACAGATTTGAATGTTCAGGCTGTACTCTTTAAAACTAGAGTATCTGTTTAGGGAGCCCAAGGTTAAAAGACACAAAAGGATTTCTATTGTGTTTTCAGAAGAAAAATGAGTCTGTCAAGCAATGTCTGTTTTAACTGTGTTACTTTGTAATTATCTCCATTCATTAATATTTAACAACCGGAGATATCAGCATCCCCCTGTTAAGAAACAAATAGCTCTAATTCAGCCTTTCTTCAACACAAAGTCAAATGGTTAACCTCTATTTACAAAACATCTATCTTATTGATCATTCTAATGTATTGTTCAGCATTTGACTTTCCAAAATTAGGGATTGTCTATTTTGGATTTGTTTTTTAAACTAAATCTAATTTATAAATAAATGAATAAAGAGCAGAATGCTACCTTACATAACATCCAAATTATCTGTGAGTAAAAATTAGGATTTCTCTCCCCTATCTGAATCTATTTGAAAATCCTGTAAGTGGTACGGTAACAGCTGATGGTGCCAAGAGAATTACAAAATGGTTGGTTCAGCCACTCAGTCAAAAAACACATATTATTAAAAATCACCCAGCAAGTAAAGTGTTTAAGTGTAACAGGAGAATATGGTAATGAAGCACCTAAGAAGAAAAAGTGTTAAAAAGGTGAGTAGCGGGAGAAAATGACCAGGAGTTAAGAAGCAGAAAGGAGCAGGCTAAAGCATGGTCAGATAACCAGCAGTGGTCTACAACCAGCAAGACAAAAAGACCAGTGTCAGGGCAAAACATCAAATTTATTCTGGTGAGTGGACAAAATTTAACACAATTTAAGACATCAAATTATAATTAAATTTAGTGCAAAGAATTGACATATGAAAAGCTGTGTTAACGTAGCTGAAAGTTACACTTTGAGATGCTGCCAAAGCTCAAAAACACCTTGGGAAGGTTCCTCGAGAACTGGAGAGTTTCACTTGCAAACTCCTCACCAGTTTCTAACTAAGTTCATTTGTCAGTTTCTCGAAGTTTTGCAAGAAGATCAGTGAGAAGCCAGAACCTCTCTATACAGCATGTACTGTATGTATGTATATGTATGTATTGTGATGATACACATGGGCTGGTGTCCCTGTCAGGATTAGTTCTGATCCTTTCCCAGCTGAGAGGCCAGTGTGATGCAAGGATAGGGGGAGACAACCTAGCAGGGCTACATGCTCCCCCACTGTGCTAGGTGGCAGCATTCCAAGGTGATATTACCCTCGAACACCTGTGAGGCATGCTAGAAACTATAGTCCCATAGGGCAGCCTTGCTGGGTGCTGTGGGTGTCACCAGGGGGTACTGTAGGGATACACGATCCCTACATTGTGGGACTTCCGTTTGACTCGGAAGTACCTCCAACAGGCTATGCCCTAGCATCGGAAATGCTCTCAGGTCCACTCGACCTCATTGAGGCAGGTTAGAGTCGGAAATGGAGAATAGACAAAGCTCACCTGGGAGGAGTGGAGGATAAGAAATAAAGAAAGAAAGACAGAGGGAGAAATGTGAGACTATGTGTTCCGTTTTCCCTAGAGTTAGGGAGGACAATCCAGGAGACCAATGACGTTACTTCTGCCCAGAGCCATTCTGACCCCACCTACCACTTCCACCTAGAGCCGCGGACTGACCTCTCCTGCCCCTTCCACTTGGAGCTGTAGAGTGACTTCACCTGACACTTCTGCTTTGCTACAAAAAGCCATCAACTACTCAAAGACCTTGTTATTCCCTAGTCATGAGCATGTCTGGATGGCAGAGAAACAGTCTTGTTATCGTAAAGTGTTTCTGAGTGGCACCAATAACGGCGTGTCTACGATTTATTTATTTACTATATTAGTAAATCTTAGTTCAAGATGGACAGTTTGTATTGCTTAAATTATGAAGAAAAGCCGACAAAGTAGGAGTTAAACAACCGTCTTTTGATTCTCATTTGTGTTGTGCTGAATTTCCATTCTTGATCACACCTCACCCAACAGAGCCCTTTTTAAATTACTGTAGATAGAAGCAGCACATGGCATTTCAACAATCTGTTCTTTTTTGGGGGTCCTACTGGATTCCAGAATTGCAGTAAATCCTTTCTGGGCTGTAACCGTGAATGCTGTCATGTCTGACTCATCCTCTTAGTTTAAGGTGGACATTCCATAGTGCTTAAATTATGAAGAAAAGCTGACAAACCGGGAATTAAACAATAACACTTTGATTCTTCTTTGTGTTGTGCTGCACTTGTAGTCTCGATCAAGCCTCATTTAACTCTGCCCTGCATAAAGCGCACGATACTCGTTATAAAATTACAGTTGATAAACACAGTATGTGGTATTGCCTGGGTAAGTAATGTTAAGCCCGGTCATTTTGTCTGCTTCTTTGAATGTTTCACTTGCTCTGAGCCAGCAAGTAGCACTAATGTGCAAACTGTAGCACACAGGAAAAACAAGAAAACCCACTGGCATCCCCAGGGTCAAATTTTTGGGTTCCAAAGAAGTCTACCTATTTTGGTTGGTCCTAGAGAGGAACTATCCCAAATTTGGTGCAAATCAGTCAAAGGTTATAGGATTGTATAGGGAACTTCAAGACAGACAGATAGACAGACATTCTATTTTATATAGAAAGAGTTTTTGATGTTGTATCTAATGATTAGTATTGCATCCATTATTTGCTGTTGGATTTGTTTATGGCCTGAGCTGTCATATTATTCCCACAACTCTGTAGGTGACATGCAAGTGAGAATCTCGATATATTGTACTCATATGACAACAAAACTTGAACTTATGCTTGCATTTGAACAAATGCTGCACACAAATTGAGCAGTAATCAATTTAGCCATTTACTGTGAATTATTAATTTTAATTATCAGTGCTAAACAAACATGTATTTTTAAACCTCATTAATCAGACAACAACCCATTTAGTATTTGTTTCATTTTCCATGTTTCTCAGTGCAAGTCTAAAAAGAAATCAATGCGGCCTACCAATGATCATTAGTTGGATAATTTAAGTTATTAAAGACCCCAGTCAACCATCACACAATTCTTCTAGGTACATGATCACACTCTCCAAATGGTGTTTCCATTCAGGCTTATCCAGATGCACACATGTGAAGGAGATCTGTATTATTTGATTTAGCTTCATTTTCATCTGAAATGTATATTTATATGATTTTTTTTTCTGTGGAAATGAACAGGGATATTAATAAAGGTGAGAAAACTAAACCTCTTGCCCTTCATTTTTATTTAATTGTAATTGGCGGTGATTGCTTATGTTCTGATTGTTTCCACTCCCTAAACCTCATCTGTATTTTTTTCTTTTTTTTTTTTTTATAAACCAAGTTGTATTTCAGCGTTGATGATTAAGGATCATTATATGTGCTCAGAGATTTTAATCAGTTTTTGCCAGACTTTCCGGACTGGTGACCTATACAGATGGCTCTGAATTAGTCTTCTAATTAGGCTGCATATCTAGCTGGAGCGGTGGGCATTGGGTTCAAGTTACTGACACAAGACATTCGTCTAAAAGAGCCTCTACTACCAAGCTGCCTGTCTCTCAAGCCCTAATTTAATTCATAACGCAAGGGTATCCATTTATTCCAAGTTCCTTCATTAGGATTCCTAACAGGAAAAAGTGGACATTTAATAAACAATGAAACACATCTGTTTCTGAATTTGGACAGCTGGCACGTCTTGTAACAGTTAAAAATTTGCCTCATGGCTTTTCTTATTTTACAAATCTTGCTGCTTCGTTGAGTTTGTGTACTCTACAGTATATATTAGCTGTATCTTCATACTGAAAAGCCGAAACTTTACATTTCTTCAATGTGTTTTCATTTGGCTATGTGCCCAGGTGAACATACTGAATAGGCAGCTAGACAATGTGCTGTGATGGCAAAAGATATTGGCTTGAGCCCACATGGTTGCAGGCTCAAATCTCCTCACTGCATTATGGTAAAATCTTGAGCATGTTTACTAATCTGGCACCATGACAGGATCAGATCTGAATTTTACATGCTGTAGAGGTGAAGTCATGACCTTTTATTAAAATGTGTAACAAACCGACTGGAAAAGAAGCACAAAGTGTTTAGCGCTGCACCATCAAATGGACTGTGCTTACTAAAGGAAAGGCTGCAATTCAACTAAGACTGAGCTGCGCTCATCTCTGTAATGAAATGCATCAGTAAAGGTGTTGGGCTGAGTGCCCTTACATCACTGTAAAATTCCTCTTGACAGTGGACAGAAATGCAAAAAAGGGAATAAAGACTGAATTTAGTTAAAAAAAATATATATTAAATATATGGCGGCATAATAGCAGAGGTTGATTTTATAATGCTTGTACTACAATCAAGCTCTTGGGTGTGTCATTTGTCTGCATATGAGTTGAGTCTTCAAATAGTGAGAGTGAAAAGCACCAAATTCCTTGGTGTGCACCTAGCAGAGGACCTGATGTAGTCTATCAATACCTCCTACATGACTAAGAAAGCACAGCAACAACTCCACTTTGTGTGTTAGCTGCAGACAGTGAGCCTTCCACACCACATCCTCACTAGATGCTACTGTATATGGGTGCCATTGAAAAGGTCCCGACCAGCTGAATCACTGTCTGGTATGGGAACTGTAATGCAACTGATCTCAAGTCCAGACACTGCAGAATCCATCATCTTGTCTTCCCTCCTATTCATCATGGACATGTTGACAAAGCACTGCATCTGTAAGACCTTCATTATTGTGGGGGATGCAGTCTCTTTTCCCCTTTTCCATCTGGCAGAAGGTATTGGAGTCTGTGGACCAACACTGCCAGACTTAACAACAGGTATTCAGGCTCCTGAACACAATGTCACCCCCCCGTCCCTATGTGTGCTCCCTTATCATAGGCTCATACAGTATATAAGTCTGTTCTGTTCTGTCCTTGTCCATTGCACATCTCCAATCGATTCAACACTGATTGCTGCTTGTCAATTTGATGTCGGTTTGTACAAATGTTCTTCGTTGTTCTACATTCTTTTATGTAAAATTAACTACCACTCTGTATTATTATATTGTCATATTTAGAGGGTGAGGCAGAAAGGACAGACGTTGTTTACAAAATTACAAAATTGTTAATTTTTTCTTACAAAGAAATTTATTGAAAGATTTGAGTTCATATTGAAATAGCATTTGACAATTTGTAGGGATGGAAATGCAGGTCTAAATGCAAAATACGCCTTACTGAACGATTACTGAGGCCAAGTTCAGAAGAATGCTTCTGAGCAGATCGACTTGGACTATGCATCAGGGCTAGTAGTATGCTTTCCACATTTTCAGGGGTACGTGCCGTTCGTGTAGCCCCCGGTGGTCTTTTGTTCATTAGTGTACCTCTTGTACGAAATGCTTTAACCCAACGTAGGATAGTGTTACGAGCGGGAACAGCTTTATTTCTGTGTATATTGAAATGGCAACGAAACTGATGCGGTAATGGACTGCGGTAATGGATTGGTTGTTCTTGACAAAACAGTCGTACGCAAAAACGCGGTGTTCTATCGTCCACGGCTCCACGGCTTCAACTAAAAAGAAAATAAAAAAATGCTAAGACTTCGCAAACCTAACGCCACCTACCGCACATCTGTCACTTTACCCAGTGGTGAGTTCTAGCCATTTCAAAGATGTCCGTCCTTTCTGCCTCACCCTGTATTATCTAAATATTGCACTGTAGCCCTGGAAAACATAATTTTGTGCCACAATATAATATGTGTACAGACGGTATGAAAATAAAGTCCACTTGACTTGACTTGACTTTATTTATGGGGCTTCTTACTACTGATATTTTCTTGGGTAAAGATGTTATTCCTTTAATTACTGGTTGATAATTTATTTTTTGTGATTCTTCATCTTTTTTTATCTTTCAGTTTAAAAGTATACCCATTTGCTCTTATTTAAGGAATACTCAATAAGCACTTTGAGTAGTGAGAAAAGCACTATACCTTATAAATGTAAAGAATTATTATTATTAAAAGGTGATATTTTTTATATGCTACTTACCCATGTAGGTTGTAGTGATGGATGAGAAAAAATGTTAATTTCATGTTTTATTCAGAATGAAGATAAAAAAAATTTCTGATATAATATGTCCCTGGTAACCAATGGTTAGACAACAGCAACAAAATATCAAAACGAGAATGAAAAAAAAATCTTGCGTTACTCATGTTGCATAATCCACATGTGAAGCTACCTAGTCATATGCTCACAATGTCACAAACACAGGCATTCATTCTTACTAAAAAAATGTTAAATAAGTTACTTCTGAAAAACACTCTCATCATCTAAGACAACACACTCAGAGGTGAACGAGCATTTGAATCGTGAATGAGCCTCTTGTAGTTTGTAGCCCAAACCTCTCATAGTTTGTAGACCTGCCTCTTGTTGTTTGAAGACCTGCCTCTCGTTGCTACACTTATAATCATGTCCAAAACTCAAGTAACTCAGGATAACTTAGCAGCAGTGTGTGAAACTGAACGGGCGATTTCATCTTCTGCTTGTTGAATCATCTCCGATACACACAAGTCTGAACCATATTCTCTTCCTGATAATTAAATCTTTAGTTGTACACGTCTCTCAGTGAACTTTGTATTGTTGATATTTTGTGAAACACAATTTATTTATAAGCTGTTACTCTCTCTGACTTCAATGAGGTGTGGGGGGGACAGCTCTTCAATTCAAATTTTCAGACTGAGTGAGTTTCATTTTAGTTCATGAAAGCATATTCTGGAAGTGTCTTTTTTAACAATATTTAACAATATCCAAATCGTGAAAAAATACACAGAAATATTACAAAAATAATGATAAAATGAATATCCACACAAATGCCCAAATGCAAATCATGCAAACAAAAATTTTGCATATCCAGAAATTCTTTACTCATAACAGTTTTTATTCACTTGAGGTTAGATTTGTCTAATTTTAAGACTTAATGAGGATGGGATGATTATTAATTGCAGTATATCCTGAAGTGTACTGTACGTCCATAAAATTGAAAATAGGCACACTTACTTTGTTACACGGCTATATATAGTAAATGATCTGCACCTTTCCTTCTTTACTTCAATGCCCCTTGGACTCTGACTGATTAAATCATGCCAATTAGTTTAGCTGATGAGCAAAAATGCACGCAATCAGATGTAATCCAGACAAATGAAGTAATATTCAAGTCCAGGAGGACATCAGTCTTTCACGTGTGTAGAGAAAATATTTTACGATGGTGTCAGGAATGGAAATTAAGCAAATCCTTCCTGCATATTATTAAATCATGAAGACCAAAGTAATAAAGGCAGCTTCACAGTGATCTGAATGGTCATAACATAGCAATCTCAATTGTGCCTAACCCAGTTTAGCCCTTAATTCAATTAAACTTTAAAAGAGGTCAACCACACACACCAACACTTGCACACACACTCACACAAACAGGGCAACGTGCCCATTCACCTTACCTGCATAACTTTATGGAAGGTTTAGGAAACCCAGTGTACTCAGACACAGGAGAGATTGTATAAACTCTTCAGGGACAACAACAAAGCATGAGATTTAAACCCAAGAGGCAGCAGCCTAATCACGCTACCAATGTGAAGACTCAGGTCCAGCATGGCTGTCTTTTCACACAAGTTTAAGGACATCTTTTATTGGCTAACTAAAAAAGATTACAATATGCAAACTTTTAGGCAACTCAGGCCCCTTGTTCAGGCAAGATCTGGCCTGAGTTGCCTCCAAAGCTTGCATATTGTAATCTTTTTTAGTTAGCCAATAAAAGGTGTCATTTTACTTGACTTCTCACTACATTCATAATGGCTAACGCGGCACAACACTCTAGTACCACACACAAGTTTAATGAAGCAATGCCTGTCCTCTCAGCTCAATATGCACCTTCTGACTAGTGGCTTTGGAGTGAATCATTAAAGCTTTCTGTGGTTTCTGTACACTTTGCTGCTTCATTGTGCATCAGTTAGCTGCCTCTCATTACTGAACTCGCCTTTGCTTCTGCATGGACTGTCAGTTTGAGATTGACAAAAATGACATTAATAAATTAGCTAAACAATCACCTTTTTTTTCAGTGTGTTCCCCCACTGCTGCACAACATTAATAACAGCATAACTGTTGAGAAGGACAACCTATTCCCACTTAAACGCCTCCCTGAATTTTAAAAGTAATGGTTTACAGTCATGTACTGTAGAGGAACCAGGGGAAATCCTTTGTTTTTAAATTTGGTGTGTCCCACATTATCTTGACAAACAACATGGACGTCGTGTAACTGTTATGCAATGGGTGGCACACATCTCCACAGACTGAACCAGTTTCAGAAGTCTGCTGGCTTTAAGTGTGGTTACATTAAGACGTGTATAAAAGGAGCAGACAGCCTTGCTGGCGCCCTGAGGTTATCTGTTTTGAGAGGTTTATTGACAGATTTGACAAGGAATTTTCATCTAATGTAAAGTGTATTATTCATTTATTTTCCAAGTCCAATTTCCATTGTGGTGGTGAGTCTAACCCTGCAGCACTGTGGCCCAAGGGATAATTACATTAAATTTGAGCTCTTTAAGGAATAGCCAAAGAAAAAGCCTTTGTCTTTTTATTATAAATTACAGCTGTTAATAACACTTTTAATGTGTGCAAGCTGACAACAGCATAGTATAGTATAGTATAGTATAGTATAATGTAGTGTAGTATAGTATAGTATAATGTAGTGTAGTATAGTATAGTATAATGAAGTGTAGTGTAGTATAGTATAGTATAGTATAATGTAGTATAGTATAGTATAGTATAGTATAATGTAGTGTAGTATAGTATAGTATAGTATAGTATAGTATAATGTAGTATAGTATAGTATAGTATAGTATAGTATAATGTAGTATAGTATAGTATAGTATAGTATAGTATAATATAGTATAGTATAGTATAGTATACTGGCTTATGCAACAGGATAAGATACTAAGAACTTAAGAAATCTGACAAACAAGAGGAGACCATTTAGAACATCAATCATCATTTTATTTAACTAATAGCTAAGCTGCCTCAGTATCTCCCTTCTCACAGGTTGTCGAGGTTCCTACTTCAACTACATGCCTCAGTACTTTGTTCTGCATTCCTGCAACTCTTTTACAGGAACTTACTGTAATTTAACAGTTAATCTCCTTACTGTTATACCATAAAACATCAGGGCAGGACCGAGGCCATGACAGATAAGAGAAAAGACAGATAACAGAACAGTTACTTTCAAAATTTTATCCTGTAGATTAGCAAATGGTCATATTTATTTACAAAACAAAATCTAATATAGTATTAACTAAATTAATTAATTTGTATAATATTGTAACGGCCAGTGTTAATAAGGAAACACAACTCAGAGGTACTGGAGTTTTCCACATTTTACTTGGAGTCTTCGTTCCATAACAAACGGCACACTGTCTTATACTCCATTGTCTGGATTACGGAGCAGACCTCCAAAAAACAAAAGAAAGCTTTCCCTACCAATCAGTTACATTAAATCTGTAAGTTCTCTGTAAGTCTAACCACAGAAAAATGAAGTGTTAGTACAGAAAGCAGACTAAATGATAAACTAGCAAAAAGTTTGGCAGGAAGAATGGTTAGAAATTTAAATGGTAAAACAGTCAATTTTCTAAACTTTCACCTTGCGTAAAAAGTGGCACCCTTTGTTTATCATGGTGGAAGCACACCTGGTATAGTCTGTTAAAATAGAATTGGATATGTTCTCTGTGTCTATGACAAGCTTTAATAAGTCAGCAGGAGGAGTGAGAACCGGAAATGTGGAGAAGGAGGAAGAACACGGTCACCAAGAAGACCTATGCCATGCGATGCAGCAATATAACCTTAAGAGACTAAACTCCACACACATTGGGTGTGTCAGCCATCATCATCTATGACAGCTTCTGAAATATCCTGTTTGTATCATTGACTTTGCCACATCAATTTACTTTTATTTGCTTTCGCCTTTGGCTCATTAAAAATATTTAAGAATGTTAAAGATGATAATGACTGAATAAACATGTATTGCCTGCCCCCTCCTTGCTTTTTTTGTTGCTCTATCTTGCTGTCTGGTGTATAGAGAAACGAGGAGACATCCTCCAGTAGGGGAAGTGAAGCACAGTAGCAGTCAATTCTGGGTGCAGTCAGATCCATAGTCTCAGTTCCAAATGCACTGCAGCTGTGGGCCGTGTCTCCTTCCAGGCCAGGTGAGTACAACAATAAGAAAACAAGAGTTGGAGTGGAGGACGTATGTCCTATGAGCTTATGATAAGGGTGCACACACAGGGACGGGGCGTGACATTGTGTTCAGGAGCCTGAATACTTGTTGTTAACAAAGAATCCAGGCATGGGAATAAAAGACGGCATCCAAAACACCGAGTTAATACATAAATGGATGTGTTTGAATGTAGTTTTGTGTTATATGTTACATATAGGCATGGGAATAAAAGAATCTACATTTTAGGTTAAGGTCACCCCAAAACCCTTCCTTGATATAACAAAAGACCAAGACCAAACCCTGGCTGCCACACTGGGTTGCCAGATTAGAAAATTAGAAATACGGGACACTCTTAAAATCTCTCTCTCTATTACTATATATAAAAATTTATACATGCCCCCTACACACCCAGACTGATATACTGTAAGCTATTATGTAAAAGTAGAGACATAAGTTAAAAACATAAAGCAAGGACTTTAATGGGTTATGAGGAAAACAGTCAGTCAGTCAGCCATTGTCCAACCCGCTATATCCTAACACAGGGTCACGGGGGTCTGCTGGAGCCAATCCCAGTCAACACAGGGCGCAAGGCTGGAAACAAAGCCCGGGCAGGGCGCAAGCCCACCGCAGGGCACACACACCCACACTAGAGACAATTTAGGATCGCCAATGCACCTAACCTGCATGTCTTTGGACTGTGGTAGCAAACCAGAGCACCCGGAGGAAACCCACACAGACACAAGGGAGAACATGCAAACTCCAGGCAGGGAGGACCCGGGAAGCGAACCAGGTCTCCTAACTGCGAGGCAGCAGCGCTACCACTGCGCCACCGTGCTGCCCATGAGGAAAACAACTTTTTGAAAATATTTATTTAATACAGACAACAGAGAAATATTATTATTTAATACAGGCAGTTAGAAAAAAGAAGTTGGCTGTGGCAAGTAGTAACAACACACTTTGTTGACACCTTATGTTGCAGTGCTGATACAGAACTGCACAGCAGTGCAGCTGGAGAGCAAAATGGTAAGAGTGTCGCTGTCCTCAGCCAACCATAGCAAATGAACAAGTTTGCAAGCAGGCAGCAAACACAAGTTTTCTTGTTACATTTGGTTCATTTTCATCAAGAGAATCTGAGAAAAGAAAGTATAATTACTTATAAAGTTACAACTAAGTACCGTAAGAAGGTAGGAAAAATATATTTTTATTATGTAATTTGAAAATGAACTAAATACAGGACATTTGAGTGTCCCTGAAAGGTCAGTATGGGACAGGGGACAAAATTATCAAATATGGGTCATGTCCCGTATATAAGGGACGTCTGGCAACCCTACACTGGGCCCAACTATTACAAGGCTGGCACCACAGTCTGTGTGTTTCATGCACTTTTCCACCAAAGCACAACGAGAACTCTCCCTAATCCAACCTTTCTGTCTGATGTCTTTAATAATAATGTTTTCAAGACATGGACCGTCATCATCAAGTTCTTCCATGTGAAGCCTGAATACCATGAGGACTGATTGAGGTCATTTATGTGAGGTAGAATGCCTAGAGGGGGCTGGGTGGTCTCGTGGCTTTGGAATCCCTGCAGATTTTTTTTTTTTGTTTTTTTCTGTCCTCCCTGGCCATCAGACCTCACTTTTATTCTATGTTAATTAGTATTGCCTAATTTTATTTTTTATATTTTGTCTTTTTTCTCTTTCTTCATCCTGTAAAGCACTTTGAGCTACATCATTTGTATGAGAATGTGCTATATAAACACATATTGTTGTTGTTGTTGATGTCCTGAACAATAAATCAGACACATTGAGCTGTAATGTCATAGGATATTAAGATGACATAATCATCCACATTCGCATGCTGCACTAGCAACAATGGCATATGCTTTGAACACATGCCTATTTCAGTAAAAAAAAAAAAAAAAAAGATTTGTCTTGGGGTTCTTTTGCTTCAGCCTGCCATAGCACCACTACAGAGTTATTGCTTCTCTCTACTATACAACATATAAACATAACTCGAGGCAATCACTTGCTATCAAGGTCTATATATCGGATACTCAATGGGGACACCCACTGTTTGGGTTACAGAGAATTCAGAATAAATGCTAGAGGTTACTAAGCAGCTATACAACCTCTCAGTCTTTGATCTGTTATACATCCTATTGCATACAAAAAAAAAAATAGATAACCCTTAGAATAAAAATATTATATAAGAGTATCTGTGAGCGATTTGATAAGGATTGGTCCAAAATACCAGATTTAAAGAGGCCCATTTTTATAGTGCCTATCCACTTATACCTGACTGGCATACATTACCTTCTGTGGCCTCTCACCAGTCAGTCAGATAAAAGGCAGCTAATAAAGTGACTTTGCCTGAAGCACTGTCATCTGTATTGCAAATTCATAGTACATTTTTTGTTTGGCTGCACAAGCAACAGAATTTATCAGTATTGATTTTTAAAATAGGCCTTTGCTAAATCTCAGTGTAAATATAAAAATGCCAAATTCATGCCCATGAAAGTGCTAGAGCTGCCTTTATTCTGAAAGACTGCCTACGTCTAGACGAGCCAGTTCATCAATGCAGATATATGCAATAAGGTTGAATAAGAATAATCCTAAGCTTAATTACCTACTGTTCGAAGACATCTTAAAATCAACTGCTGACTTGATATTTTTTTAAATGGGAGCAGTCTATCATTTTGACAGTCATATTATACCCTTGGGCATACATCTCCACCCCACTGTACTGAAAAGTGCCTCTCTTTAAAATCTATTTAAGTTACATTAAATCACAGGCTGACTATGGTTTTTAATAACTCATTTGTTCATGCAGTGTCCCAGAATTAAGGTGAAGACCTGATAAAGAACATAATCAGTGACTGTTTTTTAACACAGTATGTTAAAGCACCAACGTTGGGGAAAGCCTGTCTCGATTTAGTGTTTTGTAATAATCAGGATAGAACTGAAGGTGTAAAGGTGATTGAACTGCTAGGGTCAAGTGACCATAATATAATATACCTCTCAGTGTCTTGGAAGATGAGGATGCTAGGAACAAAATTGTTAAGTTTAACTTTGGTAGAGCACATTTTGAGCAGATGTGGCAGAGTCTGGGGAGGACTGACTGGGATAAGCTTTTAAGTGTGGAGACCATCGAAGATCAGTGGAACAGGTTTAAAAAAGTTTTTCATGTAATGCAGGCCATGTAAATACCTAAATTTGGAATTAGTAGGAAATAAAAAAAAACTCTACTGTGGTTTAATTAAGAGTTAAAAAATAAACCACAGATAAAAAAACAGTTGTATAAGGGTTATAAGACAAATAACTCCAATGTGAATCATAGAGTGTACTAGGACATGTGGACAACCATTAAGAAGGATACTAGGAAGGCTAAAAGGCAATTAGGGAGAAATATAGCAGATAAGGCGAAAGACGACCCAAAGAGATCCCTTCAGTATTTTAGTAGTAAAAGAACAGTCAAGAAGGAGGTGAAGTGCATTGGGAATAGTAAAGAGGAATTAGAAAATACAGACAGTGAAATAGCAGATGGTCTAAACTTGCATTTTTCTGAGGCCATCACAAATGAGGAAGTGGATAACCTTCCAGCTGTAAACGGGACTACTAAGGAGGTACAGTAGAAGTACTGCTCAGATTAAATAGGCTGAAATCAAACAAATCACCAGGGCCAGATAATATTTACTCTTCAGTTCTTAGGGAGGTAAGCAAGTACATACAGTATATAAACCCTTGATGCATATTTTTAGGAAGTTCACTGCACACTGGGGAAATTAAGAAGGACTGAAAAATGGCAAATATCCCGTTATATAAAAAGGGTGACGGGACAGATCCAAGCGACTATATGCCAATGAGCTTAATGTGCATCACAAGTGAATTAAAGGAATATAATTCTTCAGGAAAAGATTGAGCAACACATCGCAACAACAGGAGTTTTACTGAAAAGTTAGATTAGGTTCAGATAAGGGAAGCCATGTTTTACTAACATGTTGGCAATCTAAGAAGAAGCAACAAAGGGATATGATCAGAGTGGAGCATATGATATTATTTATCTTGACTTTTAAAAAGCATTTGATAAGGTGCTACATGAAAGGTCGGCATCAAACTAAAAGAAGTGGGAGTTCAGGGTGTGGTGTGTTGATAGGTTCACAATTGGCTCACACACAGGAAGTAGAGGGTGATGGTGAGTGGAACCTTATGAGACTTGGCTGATGTTAAGAGTGGTGTCCAATAGGGGTCAGTGCTAGGGCTGCTGCAAGTTTCAATATATATAAATGATTTGGATAGGAATATAAGTAACAATCTGGTTAAGTTTGCAGATTATACCAAGCTAGGTGGATTGGCAGATAAACTATAAATTGTTGCATCATTACAGAGGGAGAGCATACAGGCTTGGATAAATTTGTGGGAAATGAAATTTAATGTAAGTAAATGTAAAGTATTACACGTATGAAGTAAAAATGTGAGGATTAGACATAATGGGAATTATGAAAATTGAAAGTACACCTTATGAGTATGAGAAGGATTTAAGAGTCGTAGTGCACTCAGCATTATCAACTGCCAGACAGTGTTCAGAAGCCATTAAGAAGGCTAACAGAGTGTTAGGCTATATTGTATGGAGGTTCTGTTCAAACTTTATAACACACTGGTGAGGCCTCATCTGGAGTATTGTGCGCAGTTTTCGTCTCCAGGCTACAAAAAGGACAAAGCAGTGCTAGAAAAGGTCCAGAGAAGAGTGACTAGGCTGATTCCTGGGCTACAGGGGATGAATTATGAGGAAAAATTAAAAGAGCTGAGCCTATACAGTTTAAGCAAAAGAAGATTAAGAGGTGACATGATTAAAGAGTTTAAAATTATGAACAGAATTATTCCAGTTGATTAAGACTGTGACTTTAAAATGAGTTCATCAACAAAACATGAACATAGTTGGAAACTTGTAAAGGGTACATTTTGCACAAACATTTTGAAGTTTTTCTTCAGACAGAGAACCATAGACACATGGGATAAGTGACCAAGTACCGTGGTAGGCAGTAGGACTTTAGGAACCTTCAAAACTCGACTTGATGTTATTTTGGAGGAATTATGTAGATATGGTTGAAAGCTTTGTTGGGCTGAATGGCCTGTTCTCTTCTTAATCTTTCTAATGTTCTAAAAAGGAATGGCACCATCTTCATCCTGAAAAGGAACAATTGTGGCCAAATCAACTAATGGAATGTTACTTTATTTCACTGGATTTTTCTGTTTTGGAGTGCAGAAAGGAAGGTTGTGAAGACAGACCTGTACTGGATGTGGCATTAAAAGGGGAACAATGGTGTAAGAGAGTTGGGATGAGGGTGTGTGTTCAGTTACAAACTTACTGGTCATTATTGTCACATGAAACTCTTACTTGTATGTGCTGGGTTCATAAAACACCTTGCAGTGCAACTTGGAGTCATCTTCAGTGATGAACCCTGTGTTTTTGATCTTTAAGTATTAGACAGCCTTACCCAGGCAACCCAGCAGGGTAATATCAAGACCCTGCATGCGTCCAAGTAGCGTGCTGCAAACAGATTCAGCTATCCTGGTCCAAAGCCACTTAAAAGCCTTTTCAGCAGCTTCAGGAATGTTCTTGATGGCTCTTCTGTTGTGCAGAGCAAATATGCCAAGGATTTTCTGGGTTTGAATAGGACATTAGCCTGCAAAGCCTCTATAGTTTCCTGGCCTTCCATCCCTTGCTCCAACGCTCTTCATACTTGGTCCACTTCCTTTCATGTGCTTCTTCAATCCAATCTTCCCAGGGGAATGTGAGCTCCAGCACAACCATCTGCTTATTTAAATGAGATGCAAGGACCAAATCTGGCCTAAGTATGGTGACCAAGATGGTGTTAAGGAATTTCAGCTAGGTCATTCTGGAGCTGCTAGTCTTGTGCTGTTGTTGGCAGGCCACCTGATGCCCTAGGTTGGTGTTGTGGCTTCTCCCCAGCTTTAACAAAAGTAATGAGCTGCTCAGAAGAATTTTACTGCTGATTTCGGCAGATTCCTGTGCAAATGGCATCTGCCAGTGCCCTTAGCCCTTGTGCTGATCACCATTCAAAACATTGCTATTCATTGGTGCCATGATTAGTGAGTATAATCACCTTATATAATGTTTAATTAAGAAACATATGGTTAAAAAATAATCTCAGAATTAAAAAGCTTTCAAACTGCAAAGATTTAAGTAACATTTTGGGATAATTGTGTATTGGGTATCACTACTGCCTTATGGACCTGGAGGTCTGAGTGTAAAACTCTCGACCAGTTGTTGTCTGTGTTGAGTTTACATATTCTTACTGTTTCAGTATGGGCTTTCCACCCATATCCTCCAAGATGTGGTTATTAGGTTAATCAGTATTTCCTAATTGGCCACTAGGATCATGGTTGTGTGCAAGAGTGGTCTCTGCAATGTACTGGCACAGTTTTCAGTGTCCTGTACCCTTGTGCTGTATTGGCACTAAGCAGGTCTCAGAGTGTTCTGATTTATTAAAAATATGTTACCAAACAGCACTCACGCAGCTTAAAACAATAAATCTTAAAGAAAATGAGTGTGGCTTTAATCTCAGTGTCCTACAGTATGTTTTTATGAATAATATTTACAAGAAGAGGAAAGACTGGTTCCTTTATTACCCTGTGCCTTCCATTTGGTGGTTTAGATTGAGGATATTGAACTCATAAAACACCTCATCTCCCGTGCTGCAAAAGATTTTTTGGTTTTGCATTTTTATATTTTTACTGTGAGGATTGTATTTTTTGATTTCTCTAGTGTCTAGTGTACCATCCAGCCATTCCTCAGGAACATGCAGGTGGATAATGGGCTATCCGTCCAGCAGATCAAAAGACTGTGAGGCTCAAGGATTGTGACTATAAATAAAACACCAGGGGTCTCATGTATAAATGATGCACACACCCATTTCCACGCTCACATTCATATATATATAAACTAAACTTTGCATAAAGCCACGAACAACCACGGCAATCAAATTTTAACAATCACGGCAACCTCACACCGTAAGTGCGCAGGTTTCTGCTCAGTTTTGCAAACAGGCAGCACCCAGCGTCAAAGCAGTTTCTGTGTGGTTCCCATTCTTTTTTAGATTCGCATCCATGGCATGGTCTTTATCAAATACACCAAAATTAATTGCATATTGTTTACAAATTTAATTCACTTCATTGTAATCATTCTATAACTATATAATGGTGTACAGAATGGACAAACCATTCCAACTACCATAGCTGCTTTAGCTCTGTCAGAAGACATCACAAGTAGAAGAATTAGAAGAGAGTGCATATTTACAGCTCATACTGATTTCCTGTCCCATTATGATGACTAGCTTCTAAGTGGATTTAGATTTCCAAGAGCTATCCTCTTGAAGCTGTGTGCTGTTATAATGCTAGGATGTATACGTGATACGCATTAAGGTACAGTATGTATATTACATTTTACAGATAAATTCTTAACTTAATTTAAATAATGTATACTGTTAATAATTAAACAGGTGGGGGCACGATAATATAATGGAAGCGTTGCTGCCTCGCAGTAAGGAAGTCATGTCCTAGGTGTTCCCTGCCTGTAGTTGGTATGTTTTCCTGGTGTGTTTCCTCTGCAAGCTTTGGTTTCCTCCCAAAGACATGCAGGTTAGGGGATTTTTGGATTCTAAATTGACATGAGTTGCATATGTGTGTCCTCATGTTTACCCTGCGATGACCTGGCGCCTATTCCAGGCATTGTTCCTGCTGCACTGCTGTAAGTACTTAGGGGTTCATCTCAATGACAGGATGGACTGGTAATATATCACAGATGGTCCTATACAAGAATGGCCAGAGCAGACTGTTATTACTTAGGAGACTGTGCTCCTGTAATGTGGGTAGTGATATTCTTTATATGTTCCACAACACTGTGATGGCTGCTGTGATTTTCTACACTGTACATTCCTCCTCTACTACTCCTCCGGTCCTCCTGGGCATCCCGGCTGGCTACCACCCCCAGCCACTCGCCACTATATATATATATATATATCCAGACTTTGCTATTTCTATTTTATTTTAAACTTTCCTACTGGTATTATTATTCTTTAATAAATACCATGTTGCTTTTAAATTTCTATACTCTGTCTCTATATCTAGAGTGACTGAAGTAATAAAGTAAATATTAAGAGCACCCAGAGCAGTTGAAAGCTGCCATACGCTCTGATCTGTGGGGTTTATCAGTCTGAGGAGGGGAGCTCCATTCAATAGAGGGGAACATTACGTAAAGTAAGACATCATTAGTTGATAAATGGTCTATAGCCAAGGATATTGAGCCTTTGTTTAAATATAAGAAGACCAAAGTAATATTTCGGTCTTAGACATACTTAAGACATCATACATTGTTTATGCCAATGATAAATAAGTCTTTCAAAGTGCTGGGGAGTGACGGGCTGTGTATGTGTAGTTTATAAGGCACTTATGTGGTTAGGGTCTGTGTGTATATCTATGTACTGTATGTGTGTGTTCATCTTAAGGAGCAAGAGTAGACCAATCTGGGAAGTATCTGTAATACGTTAGAATAGTGGTTACCAAGGTTCATCTGATAGATAGTTACTGATATGAAATATGACTTTAACAAAATATTTGTGTATGCCACATGATATTAAGTGAATAACAGATGCATTTCAGTGAGTCCTTAAAGCCCCCATTCTAAACCGCTACCAACAAGCCAAAAGATGATTTGCAGAGATGCAAGATTGATGGCATAGTCACATGCAGTCCTTGAAAACACAACTAGTGACATATCCATCTTTTTGGCAGTCAATTTTCTGGATCTCTGTTCTCCAATACAGGGTCATGGAGATATTGCACATATTATGGCAATGCTGAATGGAGGGTAAGTAGCAGACCTGGATGGAGTTCCAGTTCATCACAGTGGATGCTAATATACACTCTCACTCATAGCCGGCATATAATGCATGTCTTTGGGGGTGGAGGGAACCAGTGTCATTTGGAGAAAGCTCATTTAAATAAAGGGGAAACACATAATATCCAAATAGGCACTGAGAAAAAGACTAATGGATGAACCCAGGTCTCCTGATCTGTGTGCCACCAATGATTTATGTGACAAAACCAGTCTTGCAATTATGTAACCTTACACAGGTAGTTAGTATCAATATGCCATTCAAACTAAAAGAAAAGAGAAATCAGACTAAAAGAGGTGGGAATTCAGGGTGCAGTATGTAGGTGGGGTACAAAATTGTCTGAACCACAGGAAGCAAAGGGTTCTGGTGAGGTGAACTTTTTCAGAATTAGGTCATTTTGTGGTGTCCCCTAAGGATTGGTGCTGGGGCTTCTTCTATTTTTAAAAAACATAAATGATTTGAGTAGGAATATAATTAAGAAGCAGGTTAAGATTGCAGATTATACCAAACTAGGTGGAAGGGCTGATAATGGCAAATCAGAGAAATTTATAAAGCGGTGCTTGTTTAACATACAGGCTTCGACAGATTTGTAGCAGATGATATTTAATGTAAATAATGGTAAAGTATTAAATTTATGAAGTAAAAATGTTAGATTTGAATACACAATGGGAGCTTTGAACCTTTTGAAAATCCACCTTATGAGAAGGACCTAAGAGTCAAAGTGGACTCATCACCATCTACACTCACCCAATAGTATGTTAGTTCATATATTGTGATATGTGGAGAACAAGTTAAGGGAGGTTATGCTTAAGCTATATAGTGCACTAATGAGGCCTCATCTGAGGTACTGGGTTCAATTTTGGTCTCCAAATTACAAAAAAGACAGCGTTAGGGAAAGTTCAGAGAAGAGTGATTAAGCTGATTCCAGGACTATGAGGAATGAACTATAAAAAGAGACTGAAGGAGCTGAACTTAAGATGGGACATGAATGAAGTGTTTAAAATTATGAAAGTTTTTACTTTAAAATAAATTATCCAACAAGAACACATGGACATATTTGGAAACTTGTTAAAGGCAGATTTCATATAAACGTTAGACAGTTTTTTTTTCACATAGATACACGGAATACAATACCAAGTAGTGTGGTGGACAATACAAGTCTCTACTTAAGGTTATTTTGGACAATCCAAATGAATAAGATGGATGAGCTTGTTGGGTTGAATGGCCTTTTCTTATTACAACTTTTCTAATGTTCTAATGTTCATTACTCCATTTTTATCTCATTAAAGGATTTTCTTTGAGTCTACGTCATTCGGACAGCCCTCTTTATGATAATGCAATACACAAGTAGGGAAGCTGTAAAAGTAGAACAGTAAAATCCATTCACAGAACCAGAACAGTTCATAATATGATATGCCTGACACCCTACTAGAACATCTTCAGACACCAGATATCTAAAAAGAACCCCATGCCAAAAAACACAGAAGCCACCTAAACCACTTGGCCACCCCAAGATTGACTCATTTAATTAGTGATGGGATTTTAGCCCAGGCCAGGGTTGGTTTCTGCCTTGTATTTGATGTTATTGGGATAGGTTTGCCCCCCGTGACCTTGAACTGGATTAATCTGGTTTAAAATTAATTTATTTGATAGATGGAAATGTTTGAGTATAGTGGAATGTGCAGTTTCTGGAACTTCTTTCTGTATTTTGAAAAAGGAAAAATAATCTCTCTGTTTACAGCTAAACTATGAAAGAAATGCCAGGGGGATGTATAGAATTTATTATAGTATATATATATATGTATGTATAACAGTCATCATGCCTAAGAGGTTTTAAAAATGTTTAGAATGCTTATGACATTTTCTTTTTAAAGAAAGTGAATAAGCCTGCTTGAAAATAGGATTGAAATAATAGGAGACTCATCGGCACTGAAATCCTAGCTGATGCCAACATTGTTGAAGCTTGCTGGGCTCCGAACCCTGAAGGCATTCCATCTTTACCACTTAGGATTATTTTTCTACTGTAATTCTCAAAATACATTAAGACTATATTTAGGGGGAAAAAAAGATTTAAGAATGTTATGTTATGTGATGTTACCAGCTGTCAAAAGTGCTCAAAGAACAATGAAGCCTCATCTGTGTCACTGTAAGTTGAATACAATTTAAAAGCTTATTATCAGACAATGTTTTACACAGTATAGGTAGTGAGAAACTACAAAGAAACAGTGAGAGGTTACTGTTGTTACTCTGTGTGTTTTAGATATTGTTGCAAAGCTAATATTGTCTTTGATGCACTCATGTTTAAAGATGCCCTCAGAACGCCAATGTGCCAAGGATCTCTAATTTTGCCTAGTGGTCTTCTTCTTTGTCTTCACCCTTTCCCACTTGTAAGTGTCTGCTCAACCTTCTCCATATAACTCGGTTCTGCACCTCCTCCTAAGTCAGACCCTTTTCCTTCAGATCTTTTTTTCTATATTCATCCACCTTATCTTTGGCCTCCCTTGCTTTCTCTTCCCCTGTACTTCCATTCCCATCACTCTTTTGCCAACATATTCACTGTCTCTCCTCATCACATGTCCATACCATCTCAGCCTGCTTCCCTATACTTTCTTAGATATCATTCCCACTTTTGTTGTACCACTGATTGTCTTATTTCTTATTCTGCCATTTTTGTAACTCCACATATCTATCTCAACATTTTCATTTCTGCCACATCTAACTTCATCTCCTGCGCTCTCTTTACTGCCTATGTCTCAGCTCCATACACCATTGCTGGTCTTACCACTGTCTTAAAAACCTGACCTTTAACTTCCGCCTTAGCTCTTTGATCACAAAATACTCCTGATACCTCTCCCCAATTGTTCCATTCACACTGCACTCTATAGGTTACCTTTGCATCTAATTTTCCATCTTGGGGTACCACTGATCAAAGATATTTAAACTTATCCACTCTTTTCAATAGCTCTCCCTGCAGGCTAACATCTGAATCCTGATCATCATTAAACCTCACATATTCTGCCTTCTTTCTATATTGCTTCGGTCCTGTATCTTCCTTCTTCATTCTTCCAGCTTCCTCTTCACTTCCTCTTTTCTGGTGCTACGCAACACAATATCACCAATGGAAAGCCTGCACCAGGGGAATTGGTCTTTCATCCCATGACTCAACACATCCATAACCAGATCAAAGACATAAGGACTTAAGATAGATTCCATGTGCAGACTTATTCAAACTGGGATCCTGTTTGTTAACCCAACACTGTTTTTTACCTGAGTCCTCACTTTCACACACATATCCAGGACAATCCTCATACACTACTCTGTTCCTCCTTCCTCTGCCATGCACAGCTCCAGACCTCTTGACATGGCCCTCTAGCATAAGCCTTCTCCAAATCAATAAACACCATATGTAAACCTTTCTGTTCTTCTCAATGCCTGTTTCAATATAAAGAATGCATCGGGTGTTCCTCTTTCTGGCATAAAACCAAATTGATCCTTCTCAATGGTGGTCTCTTCCCTAAGCCTTCTCCCTATAACCATTTCCCAGTTACATACATTTCATTGTATGTGACATTCACTTTATCGTGATTTAGTTTCCACAAAACTTTCTTAATATCTTCCTTCTCCTTATAAATGGGTACAATCACACTGTTCCTCCACTCTTCTGGTATTCTCTCCTGTTCATAGATTTCACTGCACAACAAAGTTTTTGCTTCTTGAACACTGTTGGGTGTTTCTTATAGATCTTTGGGTGGTGCTGATCACGAATATCACATCAAAATGTACCCATCACATACCGTTTCAGAGAAATCTTCAGTTTTGTCATAATTTTTTCTTATATTTGTATTCAAACATTTTCGCTCCCGTAAGTGACTTATCAACAACAGTTTGTGCAGCCTGGGCATGTCCAGGCATGGAATCAAGCCAGGTTGGAAGCTATTCTGTGGAAGTTGACATCCTGGGCAGGTCTGAACGTGTTTGACGCTGTCTCAGCATGCTATAAAGGTGGCTTGCATACACCGATCCTGCTCATTTGGTTAATATACTGTAGATAGTCAGTGTGTATGTAAAGTATCAGTATAGTAAAGTATAGTATCTGTAGCAATATAACAGTAAGTAAGCTTGATGCTATAGATGTTTTGGTGTCGGTGATATGTCTCGTCAATGTCGTAACAGCTGCCATACATTCTGCTATATATGTGCTGAATATACACTTGCGCCTCAGAGACGTTGGATGACTGCTCTTGTGAAGAAAGCTTATCATCTGTATTTCGACTGCAAAATTGGTGATCAAGACAAGGAATGGGAGCCTCACATTTGCTGTGCGACATCTGCTGTCATTCTGACAGCCTGGCTCAGAGGTACTCGAAACACGATGCCATTTGCTGTTCCAATAATATTGTGAGAACAGAAAGACCATGTGACGGACTGTTACTTCTGTCTGACTAATGTGTCTGGTTTCTCTGACAAAAACAAGAAGTCAATTGAATATCCTAATCTGCCTTCAGCAATGAGACCCATGCCACATGACGACAGTCTTCCAATTCCGAAACCACCAGAGGATTGGACCTTAGACGAACCAGATGAAGAGACTGCAATTCAGGGTACTGACAGTGACATTGACCCGGATTTTGAACCGTGCTCATCAGGCAATCCACGTCTGATAACACAGTCCAAATTGAACGATTTGGTCAGAGAGTTGGGTCTATCAAAAGCAAAAGCCAAGCTGCTGGGTTCGATACTGCAGGAATGGTGTTTGCTGCCACCATGTACGAAAATTTCTGTGTTTCAAGGCCGACATCATGATATAACCAAATTGTTTGCACAAGTTGACAGTCTCTCTCTCTCTCTGTTGTGACACTGAAGGATTGTTTCTCGGCCTTCAGTTGTGATCACATCCAGGAAGAGTGGTGGCTCTTCATTGATTCGTCATGTTAAGCCTGAAAGCTGTTCTGCTACACAATGGCAATGTTTATCCTTCAGTACCTGTTGGCTATGCAGCACACATGAAAGAAACATATGAGAATATGGAACTGTTGCTGAAGGACGTCCAGTATAGCTGGTACAACTGGAATATCTGTAGAAATCTTAAAGTCGTTGCTCTGTTACTACGACTGCAGCTCGGCTATACAAAGTACTACTGCTTCATCTGTGAATGGGACAGCCATGCCAAAGAGTCGCACTATTCTCGACAGAACTGGCCACACAGTAAAAAGTTAGTTCCAGGACAGAAAAATGTGGCACATGAATCGCTTGTTGACCCGGCAAAGATATTTTTGCCTCCTCTTCACATAAAACTGGGACTCATTAAGAATTTCATGAAAGCACTGAACAAGGAAGGCAAAGGTTTTCGTTATTTAAGACAGATGTTCCCAAGAAAAACTGACGCCAAGATCAAAGAAGGCATTTTTATTGGCCCCCAGATCAGACATGTTATGAGTGACAAGCAGTTTGAAGATCTATTAGTTGGGCCGGAAAAACTTGCCTGGAAAGCCTTCAAAGATGTTGTTGACCATTTTCTGGGCAATTACAGAGCCCAAAACTACATTCAGCTGGTAGACAAACTTCTCAAAGCATACAAGACAACGAAGGGCAACATGTCACTCAAGATTCATTTCCTCCACTCACACTTGGACTTCTTTCCCGCAAATCTCAGTGCTGTCATTGACAAACACGATGAAAGGTTTACAGGACATTGCTACGATGGAGAAACGATACCAGGGCAACTGGAATCTGTCAATGCTTGCTGACTACTGTTGGATACTGCAACATGATGCACCAGACATTGAGTACAAAAGAAAATCAGGAGCAAAACACTTTTAATTTTGTTGAATTTAATATCTTATACGAAACACGAACGTGACTAAATACATTATTGTCAGTAAACATATAAGTATGTCCATTTCTCAGAGTTCCTATGTGATGCAGTACACTATACTTGTGGATACCCAGTAGGTACCTGTCACAGTCAGCAAAAACTTTTCAGGAAGCAAGGCTTTAAAAAAATTGTTGTGCAGTGTTTTCTGCAATGTATCCATCAGCATATCAACTCTCTTTTCTCCTAAACTTTTGCACACTTCTGCTGGTATTTCATCCACTACCGTTGCCTTTCCATTTCAGTGCCTCCTTTACTTCCTCCCTCCTTATTCTTGGTTTTAGCCCTTCATTTGGGACTACAACCCAAAATACTACCCTTGAATTTTCTTCGTTAAGCTTATCAAAGTGATGTTGGGATTATATAATTCTAGAATTCACAATGAATATTTCAAAGTGGGTGGTACGGTGGCGCAGTGGTAGCACTGCTGCCTCATAGTTAGGAGACCCGGTTCACTTCCCACGTCCTCCCTGCGTGGAGTTTGCATGTTCTCCCCGTGTCTGTGTGGGTTTCCTCCGGGTGCTCCGGTTTCCTCCCACAGTCCACAGACATGCAGGATAGGTGCATTGGTGATTTTAAACTGTCCTTAGTGCTTGGTGTGTGTGTGCGCCCTGCGGTGGGCTGGTGCCCTACCCGGGGTTTGTTTCCTGCCTTGCGCCCTGTGTTGGCTGGGATTGGCTCCAGCAGACCCCCGTGACCCTGTAGTCAGGATATAGCGGGTTGGATAATGGATGGATATTTCAAAGTATGTCGATGCTTCCTAGACGTTGAAAGCCCTCAACATGTTACAGACTGTATATTTAATTTTAAGTTTTTAAAATTTCATTTTCAATTCAAACTAACATGAAAGGCTCTCATGGGTAAACGTGCTTAAGTTTGGTCCTGGAGGCCTGTAGTGGCTTGCAGATTTGTAAATTACCACAATTCCTTAATTAGAAGCTAATCCTTGACAGTAGTACTGCTCTGCACCAAAGTCCTTCTGAACAAAAGAAAATAAAAATCAGTGTACTTTATAGATTTAGGTGTGCTGAATCCATTTCTAAAATTGAAATTTTTTACCATTTCTGCTAGATATCAGAATAAAAAAGGTTTCTTTTTAAATGTTACGTTTCATTCATGGCTTAAGTATTTTTCATGCAAAGAATATTGTTTGAAGAATATGTTGAGTTGAAAAATGGCAGTCTTTTTTGTTCTCAATGTTAGTTCAGGTTAAATCACCCAACTTCAAGTATTTGCTACACATTTTTGCTCTCATATGCAAGGTCGGGTTGATCTATCGATTATCTCAACCAGGTAAACAGGTAAGAAAATGTCAAAAGAATACACAGCCTTCCTTGATTGAAAGAAAGAAAGAAAGAAAGAAAGAAAGAAAGAAAGAAAGAAAGAAAGAAAGAATTTCTAGGGACTAGAAAGGAGATAAACTGTGAGAAGCTAGTTGAGGAGCTTCTCTCTTCCTAACTAGCAAATGAGTGCAACATGTCCTTAAAATCCATTCCGTATAATCTCATTTGGAACATGGGAGCGATCTCTCTGATGAACATGGGGAGAGATTCCATCAGGGCATTACTCAAATGGACAGACATTATGGTGAAAAGTGGAGTGTGTCTGTGTTAGAAGACTTCTGTCAGTCATTCCACTGTCAAACACCTTCAGAAGATTATAAGAGGAAATAACTTACCAAGTGACTTTTTTGTAAGGAATAATTATATTTAAAATGAGTAATCTAAATAATCCATCCATCCATTGTCCAAGCCCACTTTATGCTTAGCAGGGTCATGAGAAAGGTGGCACCCATCCCAGCAAGCACATTGCATATAGCAAGAACAATCCCATGGACATGGTGCCAATGCATTAAGCAGGGGTGTCAAACTCCAGTCCTGGAGGGCCACAGTGGCTGCAGGTTTTCATTCTAACCATCTTCTTAATTAGTGACCAGTTTTTGATGCTAATTCACTTCTTTAGCCTTAGCTTTAACACAACAGACACACACGTACACACACACACACACACACACACACGCACACACACACAAGGGCCAATTTAGTGTTGCCAATCCACCTAACTTGCATGTCTCTAGACTATGTGAGGAAATCGGAGCACCTGGAGGAAACCCACAAGGACACAGGGAGAACATACAAACTCCATGTCGAGTGCACCTGGTACACAAACAGAGAATCTCCTTACTACAAGGCAGTAGTGACACATCTGCAACATCATGCCAATTCCATACAAAATAATATTTCATAAAAATAACATCTCAAATAAGAATGTACTGTACATTAGCCAGGAACAAGATTCTAGGTAAACCATAACATTATTGTTTTTAATTTTTTAAAATTCATTTTAAGCCTTCATCTCTCAAACACTGAGCATGATAGAGTAATTCTAGATTTAGCACCCTCAAATCCTAAGGCAACATTGAAAATCTTTGTCAGTGGCATTTTTTTTTTCTGTAGACCAGTATAATGGAACCTTTTTAAAGTTTTAGCTTGTTAGAGTTTTGTTTTTGTCATGACAGGTTATTGTTATATTGTAGATACCATTCATATTATGTGTGGCTCAAAGCAGATACATCAACAGCAACATTTATTTCTATAGCACATTTTCATATATAGGATGTAACTCAAAGTGACACAAAATGTCAAAGAGACAGTTACAAGAAAAGAAAAACAAATTCAATTTAGACAAGAATAATATGAATAATATGTAAACCAAAGATAGATAAATAATGAACCAATCCATTAGAAAGATATATAGTTAAGTGAAATAGAGTCCTTTAAAAAGAGATTTCTAAACGACAGCTCTATGATAAGGTCAGGGTGGACAGAAAAAATAATAATAATAAAAAAACTCCAATTAAGTTGGAGAAAAAAAAAAACAGAAAATCTGCAGGGCTTCCAGGCCAAAAGACCATCCTGCTCCCGCTGGACATTCTGCCTAACGTAAATGTTCTTAAGTCGTTATTTATTGGTTCTTTTTAGGGTGTTGTCACAAGTTGGTGAATGCGCTTTCATTCAGACCTTACAGGTGGCTCATACATGTGTAAATGGGACCAAGTTATATGGGGAACTGCTGATTCCTTTGTCATTTATATAACATCATTAATTAGCAGCTGGTTAAGACGCAGTTAAAAACAATGAAAGTAGACGTTAAATGCTTAAGAAAATTAATTAATAGCAAGGAACTTGAAAAAGTGGTTGAAATAAAAGAAAGCTTTGAATTAATAAACTACATTGGAACAAAAATAGTAACTGTCATGGCTCAAGAAAACCAAACATGAAGCCCTCTGTATTAGGAAAATGGGACTGGTTGATGTAATGGTAATGGAAAATATCTTTATAAATCTTTAAATAACATTACTGCTAATAACATGCTAAAAAAACAGATTTATAGGCTATAGTGGACTTGCTGCTGTCCACATAAAGACTAACGTGATGCTGGGACACATAGAAGCCAAAGAAGGGTATTGTCCAGTCATACAATACACGTGTGATGCCTCATCTAAATCGTGCTGTGTAGGTTTAGTCTCGAAATTACAAAATGGTAGAATAGCACTGGACAAATCCATAGAAGAGCAGCTGAACTTGTTTTGTAAATGCTGAATATGAGTTACATGTAAATGAAAATTAATCAGAGCATCAGAGGAAGAAGGAAGAGTCACTTCTATCTAGAGCAACCAGAGCTAAGGAGCATCATAACTTTCAGATGGCATACAAGAAAACCTAACTAATACCAGCCACATTATTCTGGAGGCCATAGTTTTTTGTTTCCTTTTTCATTTCATATTCTATTGTTTTTGTTCACACTTATAAGTAAATGGGGACGGCTGAGTTAGGGCCCCAAAATTTATTTTTGCTTGAGATTGTCGTACTCTCGGACAATCACAAATTGCTTAAAAATATGAAAGAAAAGACAGGTTTAATTATTACTTTAACAATTAGTTCTTCAACTGTGAAGGCACAGATAAAAAGCTGGTTAAAGGTACATTTTATAGAAATATTGGAAACTTTTTCTTCACACAGAGAACTAAATTGCAAAAGTTAAGTGAATAGGAACTGATGAGCTATGTTATGCTAAATGGCCAATTCTTGTCAAAATTATTCAAATATTCCACTTATGTTCCTATTACTGAAACTGCTAACCTCCTGGGTATGAAAATTGGCTTAAAAATAGAAGGTGCATTCGTCTGTCTGTGTTACTTGTAATTTTTTAATGTCCTTGTACAACATTGTAGTTTGGAGGCCTAATGACATTTCACCATAAGCTTGTTATGGTTTAGCCAGAGCCTCAGCCTGGCTCAGGTATGTTTTTTTTTAATTAAATCTATTGGTCCTTCTTTAAAAATGATTTTGCATACTGCGTTATTGATTATGTTTTGGTTTTCATTCTTCCTGTGTTTCATTTATTGTATACTAGCAAAATACCCGCGCTTCGCAGCGGAGAAGTAGTGTGTTAAAGAAGCAATGAAAAAGAAAAGGAAACATTTTGAAAATAACGTAACATGATTGTCAATGTAATTGTTTTGTCACTGTTGTGAGTGATGAGTGTTGCTGTCATATATATATATATATATATATTTATATATATATATATATTTACACACACACACATAAACATATATATATACATATCTATACATATACACATATATATACACACACACATATATACATACATATATATATATCTACATATATACACATACATATACATACACACATACATACATACACACACATATATACACACAAATACATATATATATACATACACACACACATATATAAACATATATATACATATACATACATATCTACATATATACACACACAGCTATTTCGTATCAGTGCAAGACGCTGCTTGTTAAAACGGATAACTCCCGCTCTTACGTGCAAGTCTGCGTGGATATTATGAACTATCGTATTTGTTCAAGTTCTATTTACATTTTAAATAGAAGGAATTTTTATTTAGTCAACAGAAATATCTTTGGTAGGAATGGTAAAAACAGACAGGAATATTATTCCTGAATAAATCAACTCAAACCTTAAACAACTTATAATATTTTGCTCTCCATAAAAATATATCCTGTCTAAATTATACAAGTTAGAAATAAAGTAAACGTTAAAAGAACAAACATTCAAATTTCTTTACTCATGTAATTTTATATAAAAAATAAACTTAGATTTTAAATATCCCAAAAGATTTTGCTCTCCATAAAAATATATCCTGTCAAAATTATACAAATTCAAATATGAACATGCTGCATAACAAAACCTGGAAATATAAATAAAATGTGTTCCTTTCAGCAATAACAAATCAAATCATTCAGTTGTCTTTGCTCTTATGTCATTTTAGAGCTGGACGCCTGGCATCTTTTTTTGGCAACAAGTTCGTTTATGTTTGGTGTGAGGTTCTGTGTTGTGGAGATTCTCAGGATGGACTGCAGGTGCTCATGAGTGAGGCGACTCCTGTGTGCTGTTTTGTTAGTCTTCATCACTGAGAAGAGCTTCTCACACAGATATGTGCTACCAAACATGCACAAGGTTCGAGCCGCATGTAGACGGACTTTTTTTGTTCTTCAAAGTCACTAAAGCGCCGTGCGCTCAGTTTATCAGCAAAGTGCATATTTGGGAACACCGTAGTGACGACTTGGTTCAACATTACTTGGCAACAGGGAAAGTGGGGCAAGTTGCACTGGTGCATTTGTGTCTCCCATAAAAGCAGCTTCACTTGAAATCACTTTGTGATTGTGCACGGGTAAAAACGTCCGCTGAAGTGTCAGATTCTTATTTAATTCTTCTGCTTTCTGTATCTTCTGCATTGCATTCAGGTCTTTCAGGTTACCCTGATGTTTTGTCTCAT
>JANRMT010062820.1:12833146-12862387 GCA_026402145.1 Polypterus bichir lapradei
TGGGCAGAAACACTTCCGGGTCAGGAGATATAAAAGGACTGTGGGAGGAATGTTTATTATTGGTTTAGTGTGAGTTTAATGAGTATTGTGGTGGAGAGTGTGCTTTGTGCACTGTGGCGACAAAATAAAGTCAACTTGAGGACTTTTACCTGGTGTCTGGAGTCGTGGACAGGGGTTCAAGGGAGCGAGAGCGCCCCCTATCGTTCACAATATATATATATATATTGTGGAGCTGACCCGGACACAGACAGGCAGACATGTTGTAAATCACCACCACACGTATTTATTTACAATTATTTACAACTATTAAGTCACTCAGACTCAGTCCAATTAGTGCACAAACCCCAACACACAATCCTGGCCACAAAAATGCCTCTCTTCGGGCCGCCTCCACTCTCTTCTGCCTCGTCCTTCTTCCACCCGACTCTAGCCCTGAATGAAGGGAGACGGCCCCTTTTATATCCTCCCGGATGAGCTCCAGGTGATTCCCGACACTCCTTCGTTGGCCACGCCCCAGCGTGGCGGAAGTGCCGGCTGTTCTCCCGACAGCTCTCCGGGTGTCCTCTTAAATCTTCCCCCCAGCACTTCCTGGTGTGGCGGAAGTACTGAGGTCACAAGTCCCCAAGGCATTGGGGCGCCTCCTGGCGGTGACCACGGGCCCCTACAGCAAACCAGGAAGGCGGCCCCCACGTGATCCCAGATGGGCGCACGCCCACTTCCGGTCCTTCAAGGCGTCCCGGCCGGGTCGTCGCCCCTGGCATCCTCGACACTATATATATATATATATATATATAGGAAACAGTAAAAGGCAGTTGCTATGGAATGGCAGCACCAGCAGTCCTATGTGGTGAGTGTGTCTGTGGAAGGACACATTGATATGCATGATGGTACATTTTGTGCACCTACATGTGGAAAATATGCAGTATGTCACATTTTTTTAATAAACACACTGCATTCCTCTATAGTTTTATGAGCAGTGGCCATAGAATATACTTGATTTACTGTGCACTTTACACAAGTGCATTTAGGGGATATCTTCAAGGCTCCTCAGAGGTAAGCACTTCCTCCACCAGACAAGAGAGGGCGCTGCTACTGAATTCCCGTTCTTCTCTATCCGTAGAGGAAGACCAAGAAGACTCCAAACCATGCCTCCAAAGCTTTCCTGGGAGTTCACCAATTTCAGGCCGAGTATATATATTACTAGTGAGCATTCATTTTGGGACCTTAATGCACAAGAGACAAAACTCCTATACTCTATACTAGCACAGCTACACTCTTGTACATGGTAGTGAGTATTCTTTGTTATTTCAACTTTCTGTTTTGACCAGCATTAAATGAGGTTTACTTGGGAGGTACCCCAAACCCTTGATTTGCAGTCTGTCCAGACAACTGGTATGATACAGATGACCTGCATTATGCGGCTATAGAAATAATACAGGAAAATGCAAAAGTGTGAATATGTCTTAAATGTCCAGTCTTCAAGAGAGTCCTTTAGAAAACCCAGCATGGTCTCACTTCAATCTTGGAGGCATGGATGCTCTAGAATGTTATCCTGAGGTTGCCCTTTAATTTTCAGAGACCTTGTCCTTTAACTGCTCTTGGTAGTTGGTGCTGCCAATGCAAATGGGTGTTCTTTTATTATTAGAGGCTGTAGGTTACTGCTTTTGTCTTCTTCTGTTCAATTGTCATCCTTACCAGATTCCTCTTTTATGCAAATTGTATTACAGATTGTTTAAATTAAACTGATCCTGGTTATTAATATTTGGAATATAGTTTTCATTTATTAAAAATTAAATTAGATTATTTAATTTACAATCAAGCAATGATTTTACAGACGTAATGTAGTTGCCCTAACCTTGCCGAGTAATTCAGGCACTAACATGCTGACTTCAACAAAGAAATGAAAAGTGAGCCAAGTATAAAGATCACAAAAGGGAGATTTCAATGAAGACATAATGCACATCAGACACCCTAAGGCATACGGATTCCAATACTGCAGATATTATTTCAAGGATGAACTCTAAAGAGGACTAGGGATGTAAATCAATGTGTTCTTTCATTCTGGCAGCATTTTATTAGAAAGATTTGGGTTATTAATGAAAAGATGATTGGTGACCATACCAATAAACTAGGAAAGGCAATGCCAAATGTTCTTGTAGACATATAAGCATTCAATAAGAATGGCAATATTTTACTCTGCTGCCCTTTAAAATGAATCATTGTGCTTATGCCAAGTAAAGTGAACTAAAAATCAAAAACATATTTGGCCATGTAATTGAAATGAATTGAAAAAAGACCAGCTGATCAAAAATAATTTATTGAGGATATGTTCAGAAAATTATTCAAACTATTAAACTAATCCAAATAAAATGAAATCAGCAGTTATCACTGGACAGGATGCCAGGGCACTTTAGGACTCACACAAATCTACACCAAAGCAATTGATTTCTAGATTGGGTTGACCCAGTAGAATTTCTCTGGAAGAGAGATGACAGCACGCAAACCCCATAAAGGAGGTGACATAAGCTGTGACCTGCTAGCCGGGATTGTGTTTGTTGAATAGCTAGTGTAGCACAGCCAGATGTATAATATAAAAGTCTAGAGATAACCATGAGTGAGTTTCACTTAAAAGAGGGATGGAACAATTAGACGACTCACTGAGCGTCACATTTCTGAACCAATCCTAGGGCTCATGAAGGTGCCGCTCAAAGTAGGGGCTGTGATTTTGAACTGCAGAGAGGATTGGCGATCTTGTTAACCTGGTCTGACAGAGTGCCAGCTTCTGATTATGTTAAAATGTCTACAGCCAAAAACTCTACAAACAGACACCTTTTAAACATATACATGTGTGGAGAGCATACTGCATGTGTTAAACATAAACATAACCTTTTACAAGACAGAACCTTTCTGTAAAATCATATTATATATTGGCATGTGATGAAAGTGAACTAGTGGCTAAACAGAGAAATACACTGCCACTGTTGAAGAAAGTATTTTTTGTAAAATATGATTTCCAACACAAAAAAAAGAGACTATGCCTGTAACTCTTTTTATTTAACAAATTAAGAAAATTAACTTCGATCACCTTCAATATAGTCCCCTTCTGAATTGACACACAGCTTGCATACTTTGCTGCCAACGTTCAAAGCAATTCCACAGATCATTTTCTGAAAGGCTGTTGAGGATCTCTGTTATTTTTGCTTTCACATCTTCTACTGAAACAAAATGGGTTCCTTCGAGCACCGACTTGTGCCATTCACAAATGCGTGCACGAGACATGCACCGTTCACTGTAAGCCTCAGTCAATAATTGAGAAGTTTCCATTGCAAATTTCTTCAGTTTCACAAGAAACTTGATGTTAACTTGCTCTACACTCTTACACTCTGACATTTTTTGAACAAAGGTAAGAAAACGTGTTGTCACACACGTGCGAATAGGAGGAAGCTGTATGGACCAAGTGAGGGCAATTCCACGCCAGGCCAGGGGGTGGCAGGTTGTGCTATACTTTTTTCTGATGTCTCTGCAGACAAAAAACAGGGAAAATCTGTCTGACCCAACTCTGAAGACATCACTTCCGGCGCCTACAAACACGTCACTTCTGGTTCCGGCACCCCGAAACACGTCACTTCCGGTTCCGACGCTCAGAAGCATATCGCTTCCAGTTCCGGTGCCAGGAGACTCGTAACTTCCGGTGGCGACCCCAGAAAGACATCACTTCCGGGTTCATCATGCCACTGGACATTTAAAATCGCCATCTTTTCTAACCATCCTCAGTTACAGTTATGGACTCCAGTCCATGCACATCAGTGCTATTTTCAAACCCTTTTTGCAGCCAGGGAAACTATACGGGTGGCTGCCCCAAACCTTTTTGAGTGTGTCGAGTCTAATCATTTCACAATGTATATTTGAACACATGTCGACTCGTAGTGAGTGAAGTGACTGAGTTGAGCCTTTTCTCACTCTGACAAGTTTTTTTAAAACCATCTCTTTGTTTTTTTTCCCCTTCCACTCTTGGTTCCCGAGCTATAGGGTTAGTCTCGGTTTTTTTTTTATGTTGGACCTGATAAGCATTCTATGTGAATGGTGTGTCATAACACCCATTCTAATTCATAAGGAAATCAAAATGACTGCCTTTAAGGGAGATGATAATGAAAAGCATCAGGAGGTGCAGATTTCGATACTCAAAAACCCTGAATCAGTAAATGTGTCTAACGACTCTGAAACGACTTCAGCAGAACCCAGACGAGGCTGCACAGCATCCATCATCTCATGGCATGTCTAAGCAAAGGGCGTAAGTTAGTGTTGTTGTTCAAATGGAAATGCAAACGTGCCCTGCCAGAATATAGCCGCAGCATTTTAACATGTAGTATAAATGCAGCCCACAATGCTTTTCTAAAGTTTCTTTCCTGTTTTTAAGCCATACAGTGATGAAACAGTCAAAATGACAGGATGATATTGTGGCAGACAGAAGTACTCCTCAACACTTGGGGCTAAGTACCTGCAGTGGTCCAAGTGTGTGTGTCCGTCTGTCTCTTCTGATGCTGTACTCATTATATTGAACAAATGAATCATTAAGCCTCAGTTACGTGGTGCTACCAACCCCCTGAATTGATAGCAGCAATCTTTCTTTTCTATATTCTGTCAGCGTTAGGATTTTCATTCAGTTTCTTTTGTTCTCACTTTGTCTTTCCATAGTTATTTTGCATTTTTGTCTGATACTTGAGTAAAAATGGGATAGTGTAGCCCCTGTACGTTTAGAATGTACAAACAGAAGAAAACTGAGGACAGGTTTTTAGGAAGAAGCCCGGTGGACATAGCTTTTGCAGTGTCAGATTTCGCCACTGTTCACTAAAAACTTTTTAGTGAGTTGTCCCCAGATGTGTGTTCTTGTTCGAGAAGCATGTCGGGCCCCAAGAGACAAGAACAACCAAGATAAATTAACATTAACATTGGCATAGCCTGCTATTCATTCCTTTATAAATATGAGGGTGGGAAGGAACCAAAATAAGACAGAAACAAGCCTTGGCCTGAAAGCCACAACATAGACATAGCCATGTTCATTTAGCAGTACTAATTTAAAGTTAATTAGCTTGCAAAAGAGAAATGTCTGATTATCCAATTGTTTTCCAAATTCCAATACATTCGTGTGAATGCATGTGCACCTTGCTCAAATTCTTGCCTGCCAAAGCAGTTATATGACAACTGGCATGTGCCCTGACTATAAATTGCGTGCCTCAGTAAATGTCCCAGTCCCTGGTGTCAAAGCTTTTAGACAAGCGTACTGCAAGCAGAATTCCTGGCTTGAAGTGAGGCTGCAACTCTTTTATTTTCTGTAGTCCTCAGAGGTTTCCTACTGAAAATGTCCACTCTTTAATAAAACAGCAAAATTGTGAACATTCATTGGCCAGCAAGCCTTCACATTTGGCTTTTTTATTTCCTCCTTCAAGGGGAACTGCCAAAAGGTTGGTACTAAATGTATGTGATTGGCCATTATCGTAAGTTATTCATTGAACTTCTTTCTTTTATGGTTTGAACCCCTAGAAGCTTAGTGGATTTGTATTGTGTAAAGAAGAGAGCTATTAAAATTGTACAAGCAAGGTTAGCATATTGCAGCTGTATGTAATTTATAGATCTATAGATAATATAAGTAATTTAAAAATAATCTTAATCTGTGTAACATGACATTTTTAAGCTTATTACCAACATATTTTTAATTGAACATGCACAGGTTTATAAAGGCATTTTACATGCCATTTTTTAAACAGTTTAAATGACATATGCTATAGCATGTAATGTGAAAGATACCAGAAGAACCAACCATATGCTTCACTGATGGACTGATGGGAATTCTATTAAAGATGCTGTTGTTGTGCCAACAGAACCAAAATTCTATCAAAATGATTTAAAACTGAGAGGCAGAGACTGTTTTTTTTTTGTAGTCAAAGACACAAAGGGAAACGATTGAGCTATGAGTGCAAAAGTAAGTGAAAATGAAAGGAGGATCAAAAATGCTAACCCTTTTCGATTTTTTTGTTTGAAGCAAGTTTTTATACAAAGTCTTTCTTATAAAGTTTTAAGTTTAAAGGATGTTCTTTATCTTGCAGCTATCTTTTATAACACCAACACGAAGATACCACATGCTGCAGAATTCCACAATGTGTCCATAGTTCTGAAATGGAGGTGCCTATACCGTAAACACATCAAATGGCGATGCAATGACATCACTAAAAGATCTGTCATGACTTAGCCAGGGTTTTATCCCTGGCTCATGCAAATTTTTATTTTATGTGTTATTCTAAAGTTTTGTTATAAAGGTTTGTATCTACACCCTGTCTAGGGATTGTTTCTGTCTTGCACACTATGCCTGCTGGGATAGGCTTTAGCTTCCCAGCGACCCAGACCTGGGTAAATTGTGTTTTCAAAGTGGATGGATAGATGAGTGGATTATATATTAGGTATTATCAGTCTTGTTTTTCATTTCTTTATTTATTTAATATTATTTTTTTTCCTTTGGTGTGTAATTACCATGGTTAGTTATGTGCCCTGTCCCCTTAAGATAGAGTTTCAGGGAGCACCATGGTGCTCAGCTGGAGGACCACTCCATAAATAAAATATAATATATAATTTATAAATCCAGGCAAAGGCTCAGGTTCTCTAGATCAGCAATGAGTTTTATAGTGGAAGTAATAGCAAGTACTTTGTTTTGTTGAATTTTCTGGTATTTGATTTTTTCTTGCTCTGTTTTTTGATTTTGGGTTGTGGATTTAGTTTATTTAAGGGTTATATTTTTAGGCCTGTTTTATTTTTCTTCTATTTAATTATTCTTTATAATGAAAAAGAAGAGACAGAGTTTTTAGACAATTTCACCCTCTCTTTTAATTAATCTTTGGCCCTTCTGAAGATAAAGGAGTGTTAGGCTTTCCCCTTTTTGTAGCTGAGTAGGCCAAAGGCTTAGCCTGAGTTTTTGGTACTGTGTGGCTGTACAAACAACAGTAACTATAAAATAATAAATAATAAGGAATATTTATTAATAACAGAGAAAATCACATGTAAAACAAAATACACATATAGGGTGTTCCAAAAAACTGTTTACAAATTGATTAGATAATTGAATAAGAAGATTCCTACCGTATTGCAGCCTGGACATTCATTTCCATTCTCACAGGTCCTACGTCGAGCTTGTACGCCGCCCCCACATGGAACTGTGCAACGTTCCCAAGCGCCCCAGCTTGACCAGTACATATGTGGAGGACAGGGCAAGTGTTCATTACAATATCTGCAATGAGAAGAGGAAGCCAGTTAATATCAACTTCCATCTTTACTGTTAGGTGAAGATCTTATGTTTCTATAGGGGACAAGCTGGAAACTGTCACTTGGGATTTTCAAAGTTTGCGTTAAATTGAAATTGTTTAAATGTACAAGTGTTAGTGAGGCTACAGTTAAAAGGCATACCTTGAGTGACCACAGTTTAATTATTTGTACAAGCAAATCACCTATCATTACGTTTGTCCCAGGGAAAGTGGCCAATGTACATCTTTTGAAAAGTTTACAAATCGTCCATTCTGCCATCCCAAACCCTGGAAGGTCTGAGGTTTAGGGAGGTGTAATGTTTAACTTAAAAAGTGTAAATATTTAAAAAAAAAATCTATATATGGGAACCAATAGTTCAAGCGCCACTATGTAATAAAAATTTACAAGAAATAGAAGACCAGACTATGAGGACTATTTCAAACTCCATTGGTGGACTTTGTGAGGTACCATATGCTTCTAGTACATCATATTGGAGGTAATCTGTGGCATTCCTTGGATTGTTACTCTTTCTAATTAAGGATTTGATTATGATATAGTTAGTAAATCTGTAAAATTTGAAGATGACACAAAAATTGGTGGAATAGCAAATGCAGAGGAAGTTGCAAAATAAATTTAGAAAGGCCCAGACAATCTTCAGTTGACTAAATACTCTCGAAAAAAATCCAGTTTAGCTTAATCAAGTTTGAACCGATACAAAAAAGGGCAAAAGGAAAGCTAATTATAAAAAGAAGTAACACCTCAAAAATGATTTATGGGTTTACCTTTTCGGCCCAAAAAAGGGGAGCAGATAAAAACAACAATAAATATCACAAAGATAAAGTGAATGCCCCACAAGAAGGAGGGTTATCATAAACCACAAACTTGATCACAAAAAGGGCGACAAGAATCTTTACAAATTAAAAAAATATATTACAAACCAGGGTAATTAAAGAACAAACAGTTTAAAAGAGCCAAATGATTAAAAACAAAGAGTTGCCTAAAAAAGTAATTCACAGTAACCATGTGCCAGTACATTAAACAGAAGTCAAAATATTAAACAGAGCTAAATATTACGGAAAATCCAAAGACACAATAATGATAAAGAAGAGAATTTATCCACACCATGCACATACAATGTACCTTGAAAGGCTGCATTTTCTATCAGCCTTTATTGTACTGGGTGCAGTCCTCTACTGGTGATGGACAGTCCTATGTTTTGGACTCCCATATTTGGCAGATGTCATGAGGCCTCCAAGAAGCTCCACAAAAAGGCAGACCAAAACCTTCACTATCTAGAATTTTTTCTCTGATGGCCAGTGCAATTCTCTAAGCAGTGGTTTTCCGGGCTGGTAACATCTCTTCACGAGTGGCCCATTGAATTAACAAGCTAATTTAAAGGGCAGGCTCAGTTGTGGGACACACACTGGAGCCCCCTGGAGATCGTAGCGAAGGAGAGGATTAAAATGAAACTGAGTGCCATTATGAACAATCCTGTACATCCTCTCTGTGACACACCAACACTGAGGACTTTCAGCCAAAGAATTATTCAGCAGAAGTGTGGCAAGAAACGCAATGGGGGTCCTTTATACCAACAACAAAGCGCCTGAATAATGCTTCACTGGGACTGGGACTGCCAAGTCAGATGTTTTCTTTCTTTTTAAAATTTCTTTCTTTTCAGTCATTCTGGTGTGTGTTTAGACGATGCTATGCATGCATATATATATTTATTTATATATCTGTTTATGTATTTATTTATTTTAAAGAACTTCTATAAAAAGCTATATTTACACTTTGGGGGAAAAAGCCCTATCTAGTGATAAAGTACATTAATTATAATAAATAAACATAACAGTATTAACTCAAACATATGATAAATTTTTAAAAGCAACAATAAAAGGGAAAATAATCACAAGCCAGGCAATCAACCCTGGCTGTAAAAAGAATAATACCCTGCGGTCTTGTCATGTGTAAAAAGTGAAAAATTGCAGCATAAAGCAATATATTACATAATCTGTTAAAGAGCAGAAAGCTCACGTCTGACTAGTTTGTCTCCATATGTAGGATACTTTTTGAATATTTGGGAGATTGTTACCATGAATGAGACAAGAGAGGATAAGGAAAATGGGAGTGTGGATCATATATCTCATAGAAAGCAGAATGATTAATCATCTGGTTTCTAAACATGAAGATGATCGATTTCAGGTATTAATACGCACAATACATACACATAAGCACACTGTTGCTTGTTTGGTTTATATTTAGGTGTGCATTCCATTTATCATCCATTCCATTTATCTTCTTACTCTGTTTTATAATATAATGTAAGAATTTTTTCGATACAGAGCCGAATTCACAGTCCCTTCAATTATGGCAAGTCTCCCAGTGTCCATGGGCCTCTTGCATAATGCCATGCATAGAATTCACATTATAACATGACGTAAGCACAATAGTGGAAATGTGCTTACGCACAAAAAAATGTAGATGCATAAATCTGTGCGAACTCCAGCTTCCACGTTCTTCCGCTACATAAATCCTGGTCAGTGTGAAAAAAAAAAGGCACACAGTGGGAAAAAATCACGAAATGTCAACTTTAATCTCGAAATTTCCAATTTAATCATGTAGTTTATTTTGTCATTAAAGTAGAACATCATAAACTTAATCTTAAAATTGTTTAATTTACTAGTTTCTCAAATCTCATCGTAACTGAAGTAGCACGTTAAATGCTTTGTTTTATATTTGATCTTCTATGTGCTCTATGTGTGTGAATCACTACGTACTTCTGGGTTTTCTCTTCCTCCGACAGGACACAGAATCCATTACATTCGTGATATTATAGCTCTCTGAATAATTAAAATACTGAGATGTATACTTGATATCATTTTCATGATGATAGGAGTTAAAGCATGTTATTAAACATGGGAACACGGTGGCGCAGTGATTGTTCATGTCTCATGCAAGATGCTTGCTGCGCCAAGCGCGACCTTCAATGAAATACTTTATTGTAGCGGTACTGTCTCTTTCAAACGTACTAACCTCCAATTCCTGTCCTTATTTTTCTTTCTCCCAATCGCCATACAATCAGCTCTGTAATAGACGTTAAGCCATCTGTAAGCTTAGAACACCGATTCTTCAAAACTTTTAAGGAATATTGAAATATCTTCATAGTACATATTTAATTATTCTATCCATCTCTCCTTCCAGTGTCACGTCAGCACCTGCAAGAGTACGGTGTGAGGCAGGAACAATCTGTGAACAGAGTGCCAGCAGCTCGCTAGCGCGAAGGCACCGTGTCCTCACATTTAATTATTAACAATATAGATTATTAAATGAAGTTAAAGTTTTATCTGTATAATATAATAAACATATTTTGCTGCATTTCATCTTAAAAATGATATTGTCATCGTATGTAAATATGCGCTTTATAAAGTGGCTCAGGTTGTGCAATATTATAACTGTATCGCAAGTTTACAGTGAGGTGATTGTACTTATAAGTACAAACAGTTCTACAAGGAGCAGTTGATGGACTGATTGATTGCGTTTAGAGCTCTTGGGATGGAACTGTTTCTGAACCGCGAGGTCTGTACAGTAAAGGTTTTGAAACATTTGCCATGTGAGAGCAGTTCAATAGACAGCATGGCTGAGGCAGCGTGTGCTTGATGCTGTATATCGATAATTCTCTTTCCGATCAGCTGCTCCGAGTGGTGCAGTGAGAGTAATATGGGAAAAGATGATCCGCTATGGCAACCTCTAAAAGGAGCAGCTGAAAATAGAAGAGGAAGGTGCAGTGAGAGTAACAACACTAAAGCAGTTATGGTATTTGGAATAGTTTATCCATTCTGTGGACCATTATATTGTTACAGATTAATTACAATCAGATGCATTAAACTACTAAACAATATGCGGTTAATTTCAGTGTATTTATAAAGCCATGTCAGGGATGTGGATCTAAAAAGGAAAGAGTAACCACACAGGAACAGTAGCACTGCTTTGAAGCTGGGTGCCGCCAGTCTGTAAAACCGAGCGCAGAACTTGCGTATGCCAGAGTATGTGCTACTTTGGAAATGTGCGTGACTTTACGCCAAGTTTAGGTTTTATACATCGCGATTTGAACGTGGAAACGTTCTTACGCAACATTTTTGTGCATATGCACTGTTTATACATGAGGCCCCTAGTCATGAGGCATAAGCACACCACCATCATCATATTCTTCTATTCAAACGATGTTCTCCCAGCAGCCTTGGGTCGCCCATATGCTTCCAGTTCAAAAGAACATTTATGTTCTTGTTGGTTTGCTACTTTCCAATGAAGCCTGCTTTTTACCAGTGCCCTCCTGATTGTACAGTCAAGAATAGTGACCTCTGCTGAGCCAAAAGAAGCCTATAATTCTTTTGATGTATTTTTCTGTCCTTAATGATTTACTGGTGATTTTATGCAGTGTCTTTTGACTAAGTCTGGCTACTCGGCCACTTCTGGTGAGGGTAATTTCTGCAGCTAGTGCTTTCCATTGATTGTTTATGGCTCTCACTGTGGCTCAGTGCAGTCCCAGAGACTTAGAAATGACTTTGTAGCCCAGTCCAGACTCATAGGTATCAAGAAATATTTTTGACACCAGCAACAGGTGTTTGTTACTTGACTGTAATGGTAGGAATCAAAATAAGTGAAAATAAGCAAGGCTTATGTTTATGCTGGGCTGGCAGAAGTCAAATCTGGCTGCATTCAATCAGCTAAGTCTAATTGCCCCTTTAATTGGCATAAATAACAGCAAGGAGCGGAGTTAAACTACAGGGATCCTTCATTGTCCAGGAGCTGACCTTGACCACTGCCTGCATAGAACACCAAGCAGCCATCCTGAAGTGGGCCTTGAGCATCTGGGAGTTGGAAGAAGCCCTGTCCCACCCAAGGGGGGGTTAAGCATTCCTCAGAAGGATAAAAAGCCAATACTTGCTTTCTGTATGCCACTCAGGAGCTACAAGGGGGCTTCAGACATTAGAACATCAGAACAATCTGGACTAGAACCGGCCATTCAGCCCAACAAAGCTCGCCAGGCCTAGCCACTTAATTCTTCTAAAATAACATTAAGTCGAGTTTTGAAAGTCCCTAAAGTCCTACTGTCTACCACAATACTTGATCACCTACCTATGGTTCTCTGTGTAAGGAAAAACTTCCTAATGTTTGTGTGCCCTTAGCAAGTTTCCAACTGTGATAGCTATCAGTACAAGCTTAGTAAGTCCCTCATTAGTCAAGTGATGGTTTGGTAAGGACAGCCAGTCCACCCTCCCACCAATATGGTATTCACCAACCAGTTATATGGGCATCTGGCCCTTTAAGGAGAAGAATTGCATTCTTCTCAAAGGGATAGGGATGACCCCAGAAAAAAATGAAAAATAATACATAATACATTTAAACTTAATCACATGCATACACTGTAACTTTGTCAGCACTAAATAAAGTGGTATGTGATAAGAAAATTCAAAGGTGATTTTTGTAATCAGCAGACCAAAATCCATAAGATACATGCAAAAGTGTTTAGGAAGCTAAATCTTCATTGTCCAGTGTTTTTACTTTCTCGTATACGAAGTATAAGGAAAGTATTGTAATACTTTTTGTAACAGTATTGTAAAAAATCTGACTGCTAGATTTTGATAAATCTCAACATTTTGGACCTCCCTGACTCCGATTTACTTTCTCGTAGGGGAAGTATTGTAATTGTCCAAAAATTCGATTTCAAGATTGTGAAGAATCTCGACATTTTAGACCTCCCTGACTCCGATTTACTTTCTTGTAAGGAAAGTATTGTAATTATCCAAAAATTAGATTTTGAGATTTTGATGAATCTCGACGTTTTAGACCTCCCTGAGTCTGAAAATACCACTTTTTGAATAATGTGTGTGTGTGTGTGTGTGTATGTAAACTTGAAAACTTGAGTACGCTTTCACTTAGGTCAACCAAGTTTTTCATACAAGTATTAGGTACAAAACATAAATTTCTATCAACTTTTGAGCTATTTCCACTAACCGGAAGTTGTACTTTTTAATTCATGCAGCTGCAGAGTCCAATTTATTCAACTTTACTTTTATAATAATTGTTCAAGATATTATTAATTTGATAGGATTTGTTGTTGATGGTTCTTTAATGTACATAATATAAAAATATAATCATTGTCTTGTGGTTTATTTCTCAAATATCCATCACCATATCTGAGCATACGAGAAAGTCTATGGGAGACCACTCCCGATTTTTACTATTTACATGTTTGTTTTTTGCAAGTGAGTTACTCAAGGTCCCACGGTGAGACAGTGACAGAAATCGTGGTTTAATTTCCATTGCTCAGACATTACACAGCACTGTCAACTCGTCATTTAGGAAGATGGAGACATTGGTGTGGATATTTTCAGTCCAGGAGGTTGTTATGAAAAGGGAAGGTTCATGCTAAAATCTGGCATTCAGCCACTAGGGGGCATTAGTCTCATTTTAAGCTGCTGTAATTGACTTGTGTTTTGTAAAGTAATATGAAACCATACTCACGACAGGAAAAATGGATGGTGGGGGTCAGTATTTTCATATTAAAAAGGTAAAATAATAGGAATGATTTTTATTAGTTAACATTATCTATAGAGGTTTATTCAGCTGGAGACCACTAAAAGGAGGTTTGTACATGTGCGTGCATATTGGTGTATTTTACATATCTCAGTTATTAATTTAAAAGAAATATGAAACTGGGCCTCATGCCTCAGTGTCCTGTGAGTGCACCCTGCCTGCCTGCCTGCATGTCTTCTGCTCTTGTCATTGCGCCAGAATGCTGCACAACAGTCCTTGTTTCACTTTGCTTAATAACATTCATCTGGCACCAATACCACGACTTAGCACAAAGTACTTTAGTTTAGAAGAAAAGAGAAAACTTCTCAAAATGAAACATTGTGGACATAAGCCCACGACACAGCCTTTTCACCTTTTCCAAGCAAAACCAAATTCTGGAGCTGCAATTAAACAGACTGAGTGATGTGGACCTGTCAGCAGGGAAGGAGAGGTATTTCAGTTCATGTACGCCATCGTTTCACTCATGCTGACTTAACCTCTTGTTCCTTATAACACAATTCCTGTCTTTATAAGTGAACCACTCAAAAAAAAATCTACGAAAATATCAGATATGTTTGCACACAGAAGGTCAGCGTCTGGGTGAAGCCAAAAGACCGTGCTAGCACAGCATGTAAGGTCCAAAAGGCTTTGGAAGCGGGCCTGCTGTGTTAATATTGCTATTTATTTAAGGATTTATAAAATAACTTTGAAAAGCCTTTTCTTCTGGTCATTCTGATCTGACATCAGGTGCTGGCATATACAGATCACACTGAGTCATTAGACAGATGAAATCAAATACCTACCTCTGTTTATTAACTTTAATAATTAATGATAATGATCAGAAAGAGCTGTGGCCTTGTACTAGAAAAAGTGGCTTCAGAAAATAAATGAATGGAAGATCAGATATTCACAAATTGTTAAATTTCAATTTTGATGCTGGACAAGGCCATCCTCCCCTTTAACAGTGATGGATCCACTGCTTAAAATAAACGTGTTGACCCACGGCACCTCCTCACTAACCACAATAAATAACCATATCCCAGATATTCTTGAATGTACAAGCTAATTTTCAGTGCTTATGTAGCATATGCTTCAAATGAATTACTGGAAATCTTAGTAGAAATACCAGAAAAAGAGACGTTATTGTGGAAGAAAAACAACAGGCTTATTAATTTGACTCACTGAATCAAGAATTTACTTATAATTTACTTATAACTGAGACACTGGATAGAATTCTGGTGTACGTGCCTAACTAGAGCATCTTATCTTTTATATGCCTTATCATCACTCAATGCCATGGTGGCACTGTCACGTGAGCCACATTGGCACGATTCTATTAAAGTCCATTACACGTTGGACAAGCAAGTTTGCAGGATCTGCTGAATTCTTCTTTCCCCTCTTATTTGTATGTACAGCTCGGCCTTCTCAAAGATCTGTATGCCTGTGCTATGCTGTGCCTGCTTTTACAGACTCATCTGATAAGTACAACTTATAATGGATTAACAGTTTTAAGATTTATAATGATTTATACTAAAAATGCTTCAATACTTCACCCCCTCCCCTTTTCATCCATATTGGATGAATCACAGTGCTATATTAGAAAAAATAAATGAAAGATCAGTCTGTAGGAATTACCATGTGTGCCCCAACTGTAGCTGAAAAAGAACAATGAAAACAAATGAAAATGATAAAATTGACTCAACAGTACAATATAATAATATTATTTTATATATATATATATATATATATATATATATATATATATATATATATATGTTTCTTTATCCAGTCAGGTATCCAAGTCATCCAGTCTGTCAGCCAATGGCTATCAGAATCCGCAGGAAGGAACGGTTTATGCAGTTCGTTTGTTGCAGAGAGAATATGGCTCACAATAGATGTAATAATAGAGGACATATTGGTGTGAATACTACTACACTGGCAGAGTCAAAGCTGTAAAATCAAAAATAACTTTTGTTTTCACTGTCAGCCTCATTCCCATATTCACTGGCGGCCACACTGAATGATGTCATACAAGATGTCAGGTGATCAGGGCCTTTGTGTGTCTCCTGAACCTCAAAAAGTGGCGGGCAGTGCCCTGAACTTGACACTGGAGTAGGCTTTGATGAATCTTCAATTATTATTTTGCTTGCTCAGAGGTCTTTTTCTCACTTTTGTCTCTCTCTTCTTCATGTTTTAAGTATATTTTGGGCGATTCCACTTGAATTATTAAAATAGATGATATCTCAAATATATAAAAAAAGAGAAATATAAACCACTGCCAGAGGATCACCATCTTAAGCATCCATTTCTTTTATCATGAGTAGACATTAGGCCAGTCTCTCTCTTATGTGATCACATACAATATCTCCGCTGCACTTGGTATAGACAGGAAGCTTCAAGCAATCGTCTTGTTGTTTTCATCTCATGACTCTTTTATCTTAAATAGCTTCGACCCCCCAAAACAGGAATGAATGGCTTAACAGGTGGAGGCCACTGACATTTTTCCCTCCTCATCTGTTTTGTCATTAGTTTTGTATTTGTGTATGGACAGTGTCACTACTGGCACCATGAGGCAATACCTGGATCCTCCAGAGGTTGCACAGGTAGTCCAACTTCTCCAGGATGCCACATCAATACGTGCCATTGCCAGAAGGTTTGCTGTGTCTCCCAGCACAGTGTCAAGGGCATGGATGAAATTCCAGGAGACAGACAGTTACTCTAGGAGAGCTGGACAGGGCCGTAGAAGGTCCCTAACCCATTAGCAGGACCAATATCTGATCCTTTGGGCAAGGAGGAACATGATGAGTACTGCCAGAGCCTACAAAATAACCTCCAGCAGGCCACTGGTGTGAATGTCTCTGACCAAACAATCAAAAACAGACTTCATGAGGGTGGCCTGAGGGCCTGACGTCCTCTAGTGGGCCCTGTGCTCACTGCCCGCCCGGCACCGTGAAGCTCGATTGGCATTAGCCATAGAATACCAGAATTGGCTGCTTTCATGTTCTCCTCCATTTTATTTGTCTCTGTTCCTATTACTCTCCTCCTTTTAGATTTCTCTACTCTTTCTCTCTCGATTCATCGCCAGCACATTACTTCAATAGCTACAATTAGCAGCTAAAGTTCTTACAGCTTCCCAATGGAAGAACCCTGACCTTATTAATTTCTCTGTCTGGAGGTCCTCTTTTTACAACCTTGTTCTATTAGAACTGTCAGCCACATGGATCAATGGTGTACCAGCTCAAACGATCAGCGAGTGCAAAGACACTATTTCCATGATTAAGTCATGGATGATGGGAAGCCCATGATTCAACTTGATTAAAATGTACTAGTTTTCTCTTTCTCAGCCGGATATGTGGGCCTCTGGGACTTCAGAGACCTGTATGTTTTATTAATTAAACGTTACTTTGTTCTCTTTTGTATAGCTCCAGGGTAGGTTATGCCTGGGTGGGGGTGGGCAGTGGGTTCAAATTTATATAGGATTTTTTTTTTTTTTTTACTTTGTTATCCTCTTTCTATTTTTTGACATCAGATAAAAACTTGATACAAAAATGTTATGTAATCAAAAATGAATTTTCTCATACCACAGGAAAAAATATTCACATTTGTGTTTCTTATGTCTTAAAATGTGCACTGGCAGGCATGGGCATTTGAAGATCGCCTTCCAGGCTATAATAAGGTATGCAATACCTCACTGGGGCAAGAGGGTGCGCCACAGCTAACGATGCTGTCTCCTTTCTCTTCTGCAGCTCTAAGAAGCTTCCCACTGAGGGCACCTAAGCACTGCCCACTGCCTTCAAAGAGCCCACTTTTTCTGGTTAGGACCATATAAATCCGAAAGCTCCATAATGATGAAGACAGTGCCTCAGTCTAGGGAACGCAGTCCCGCATGATGGAGTGCCCTGACTCTGACCCGCTTGTGAACACAGAAACCTTAGAGAAGTCGCAGACGCTATGAACGCACCTGATACGTCTATTTTCTGTTGTGCCACTGTGCGCTCATTTTTGTTTGTTTTTTTGGAGCACTGCAGTGAACAGGTGACCCAGTTAATGCCACAGCTTTTCTTTGGGTTTCCTTTGCCTCTTACAGCACTTATTTTATATTAATATTTTTTTTGGTACCAAAATTAATGTATTTTATTTGCAATGAATTCTGCATTGTATTTATGTAACTTAAATTGATTACATTACATCTAGTAGGATTGACTACTGCAATGCAGTGTTCACTGGATGTTCAAACTGTTCTTTATACAGCATCCAGTTAATCCAAAATGCTGCTGCAAGAATTATTACAAGAACAACAAAATATGAACACATAACTCCAGTTCTTAAATCCTTACACTGGCTCCCAGATTTCAAAATCCTCCTTTTAACATATAAAGCATTAAATGGCCAAGGTTCGGGTTTCTTGTCTGAACTTATCAGGACTTACAAACCAGAGCACACATTAAGATCTCAAGATGCCGGTCTGCTTATGATTCCTAGAATTAATAACATAACAGTGGGAGGTCGAGCCTTTAGTTACAGGGCCCCTAAACTGTGGAATGGTCTGCCTGCTACTATAAGAGATGCCCCTTCGGTCTCAGCTTTTAACACTAGAATTACCAGAGCCTACGAAAAAACTCGTAAATCTGTCCCACCTTAAATCGCTTCTTAAATCCCTTCACACCTCTCCGCCAGCGTCCTTTGTCCTCTAAATGTGCTGATAAAGAGAAGCTAGAAGCAGCCGGCTATTCCATCCCCCCACCAATTTAGAACATGCACGAACTTCTCTCAGCTCATGCCTTGATTGAATATTTGGGAGTGAAGTGAAGTTTTAGAGTGGAAATAATAGATCGTTGTTTGGAACACATGCATTTCATGTCTGTTCCGTTTCTGCAGTAATCTGTGTAAACACATTGTTAAAACAGAAAAATTTTTTATATTCTAGTAGTAGATGACAAAATGTAGGCATAAACTATATAATGTATGAAGCCTGAAGTCCAAATATCAAATAAACATTTTCACAAAAGGCACAAATATAACACAACAATTGCGTTTTTATTCAAAAATATAAATCCTGGTTGAAGACTCACTACTTCAGTTTAGCATATCCTGACTAGAGCTGCTGATTAGCTGTACAGACTGCATCACTGTTGTTAGTCATTAGCACTAAAACATAAGTAACATGATAGTTATAATTGGATACTAACCCTCTTCTATTCTGTTACTCTTCTCGGTACTCAAATGTGACACTTGGTGCCACGGCCCACCTGCTAAGATGTTTTGCCTGCCTAAGGTAAAGTCATCCCTGATGAAGGATCACAGGAATCATCAGGTAGAGGGGTCCTTTCATCGTATTGGCTGGCCCAGTGCTGTTTCAGCTGTGGAATGGCCAAATGGGGAAAGCAGCTTGATGGCTGAGGTCTCCAAGACTCTGAACAAATCCAAATCATATTATGTGATATCATCTACTGTTAAATTCTGCTCTGTACTTGTAAAATATTTATTTTTATACTGTATTGAGGATATGTTCTGTTCTGTGTATTGTATTGTATTGACTCCCTTCTTTTTGACACCCACTGCACGCTCAACCTACCTGGAAAGGGGTCTCTCCTTGAACTGCCTTTCCCAAGGTTTCTTCCATTTTTTCCCTACAAGGGTTTTTTTGGGAGGTTTTTCTTGTCTTCTTAGAGAGTCAAGGCTGGGGGGCTGTCAAGAGGCAGAGGCTGTTAAAGCCCACTGCGACACATCTTGTGTCATTTTGGGATATACAAAAATAAATTGTATTGTATTGTATTGTATTGTATTACCCATGTCCCTTGAGAAATCAGAACTGTCAATGTCTCTGTGCATCCTGCATTACTCTTTATATAGTTTGTCTGGGTTGCTGCAGCACAATTATTAACTCAGAGTTTAAAATTACCACTTCAGTCCTCAAGTATCTCATTAGTATTATATACATTTCTCTGTTCCTATCATGATAACTGTGTTATACATTCCACGAGAAAAATGAAAAGGCTTGAAGAATGCAATCCTTAATGACTTCTACGTATTATTGCATATGCATGTAAGTCAAGGTCCATGATGGATTGGTGCCCCATCTAGGGCTGATTCTTACTTTCCATATGATTCTACTGGGACCTCCGCTAACCCCACATGACTTTGAATTGCATTAAATGGATCTGAGAATGTCGTGCTATTAAGGTCAAGCAAAAAAGAGGATGTAAAGAAATGAGGTTTAAACAATGGTGAAGTACTGACAATTTTTTTGTTCTTCACCTTTGCTTTCAATGGATCTTTTATGGAAATTCTAGTTCAGAAATATGAAGGTCTGATTCCTTACAAATTTGAAAGTGACCTTCAAATGAATGATGTTCCCCACAAAACTTTTATCAGTGCCATTCTTCCTCTTAAATTAAATTTTGGCCTGATATTTATACCTTTGTTTCCTGTTTACTTTGGAATTCTGAAAGACCTTCAATTAAACACTCAGCACTGACCTAGGATTAGGTCTTGTCAGGGATGTCTCTTCCTGACTTAAAGTGTTTTCATTGGGCCTTTGCCTTTTGACCACTATATTTCTGGTTTACCTCTCCCTTCTTCCCTTCATCCTAGCTTCCCATAAAATGTAATTTAATTTCTCCTAGTTTACCATCCACTTTCCCTTTTCTTGTCCCTTAAAATTAAAGCATACATTTATAAATATGGTCCCTTAACTTCTTATGCCCTAAGGACTTTGTACTGATTAGAGAGGCATCTAGGTTCATCTAGGAGTTCTTTTAGGGTTGATGTGCACAGTAGATCCTTCTCCCTGGACACATATGGATTTAAGTACATTGGGAGATATTTTTGACAACTCTGGGCAGCTTTGGGTTCAAAGTTTTCTATTCATTCTTCTTTTTCTACCTTCAGCTCAGATCAGTCCAAAGGACATGTGAGGTTCGGAAATCCTCACCCTTATTACCCATTGTGTGAACTATTTCACTACTGTCAAGAAACCAGTTTCTATACTTTATTCTTCTCTTATCAAAGCCTCCTTCGTTTTCTTGCTCTAATTTGGCCCCTTGATATTCCCTCTACTCCTCTACTGCCCTAGCACTGATTTTTTAAGAATTAGTCAAAAAACAATCTAAACCATCACCACATTCACTATGAATCTGGGCACCGCCATTCATTATCCCATTCAAGAGTTTTGTCTTCTCCTATTGCTCTGCTCTGTTTTCTCTTTGTCTGCAACTCTCTATCTAAGATATTGTCTTTTAATTTTCCTCTTCTAACTCATATTTTCCTTCTTTGATTGTTTATTAACTTATTGTTTTATGCAGTGCTAGCTCGTCTTTTTAGGCATCATAGCAGTAAAACTGGACGTTCCCTCATTATCTTTGGCCATATCTCTGGAATCCTCTTTTTGTAATTTAGTGTTTTTGAAACTTTCAGCATCTTAGATTAATGGCTCATCCAGTGCTGCTGTTGAGTGGTCAAATGGTCAGTGATTGGATGGTTGTGGACCTGTAATTTATATTCTACTGTCATTCTCTTTCTCTCTCTATCTTGTAATTTTCTTATTCATAGAGCTGTGGCAGTCATCAGGGGAACATCTACATGATTATTAATTTGTATTCCCTTAGATATTTTTGGTACTCCTTGTACCAAAGGAAAAAAAAAGGAAAGTGACCTGCAGTTTCTGAATTGAAGAAAGCATCTGGCAGTGTTCTCTAAGATGGCCTGTTGCCTTTTCCAATGCTAGTTCCTGCCTTTCTGCTGCTGTTGCCGAACTGGTTCAGACTTCACCTGCATCTGTGATAAACTAAACAGGTTCAAATAATCAACATAAAGAAAATCTTTTCTGAGGGATACAGGAACAGGGAAAGTCTTGTAATCATTTTTCTTTTAAAGTAGACCAGAACCTCTTAGGCTCAACTGTAACTACCTTAATGGCATGACTGTAAAAGTTCTCTAAAAGAAGAACTCATCTGTCACATATGATGCCTCTCAGAGTTCAGCTCAATCATTTCTTGTTGGAAGTCTTTGCTCTTACCTTTCCTCTCTGTTTTGGCCCACACAAACTCTCCCTCCATGGCGAGGTGTTGGGTTGCTACACGTGCGCTGTCGCACTTGGAAGCCGATTCCACAGCTAGTGCTGCATACAGACCAGGCCGTCCAAGGGGTCCATCCTCCATTCCTGAGGAAAAAAGTGAAATTATGGGATGAGGGTGCTTTCTTCAGACTACTAATAATTTATTTTATATACTACAAATCATATTATTAAATGGGCAAAAAGTATTTGTTACAAAACTAATTGATACACCTTCTATACTGTTGCTACTGAAACTTGGTACATAAAGAGAATTAGATACAAAAATAATATACTGTAAACAACCAGTTGGCTTATGTTGTTTATAATTTACCTGATTCTGATTGGGCTTTTAACACTAGAATTACCAGAGCCTACGAAAAAACTCGTAGGTCCGTCCCACCTTAAATTGCTTCGCACCTCTCCATCAGTGTCTTTTGTCCTTTAAATGTGTTGATAAGCAGCAAACAGCAAGCAGTCTGCTATCACATCCCCCACCGCTGCACAGTTTCCTCAGCTCAAGTCTGTTTACCTGTGTGTCAGCTGCTTTGAGTTGTATAGAGTGAGAAGTCAAGCAAAATCACACCTTTTATATATACTATATCGTTATTTGGAACACATGCATTTCATGTGTGTTCCGTGTCTACAACAATCTATATACAGTAAACACATTGTTAAAACAGAAACGTTTTTCATGTTTTAGTAATAATTGACAAAATGTAGACATGAAGTGTCACATGTAATGTGTTAAGCCTGATTTCCAAATATCAAATAAACTCTTTCACAAAAGGTACAAATATAATAGAACAAGTGCTCTTCTATTCAAGAATATAACTACAGAAAAAGAACCCGCGTTAGGGTGCGACATTGACACATATTTGCTACAACCACTTTGATGGCGCAACGGTATCAATTGTTGACTGGTAATCAAAACTTCACAGGTTCGATCCCGGACGAGTCCATTTTGAGAAGTGAGATACTGTTATTCTTACTATTTTAGAATAAATACATACATTTGATTTCAGTGAATAACAGCTGGTGTAAATGAATGATACTTGTAAAGGTTAGCTTTGTTTTGTTTTTTTTTATTCAGTTTTATTCTCTCAGTCACGTTCACGATCCTACCCTCCCCCCATCTGACACAGCTGTTTTCACATAAAGACACGCTATAGCTCTGCAATCTACGTGTGACTTTACGCTGCAGGAAGTAAATAAATAAACCAAGGTAAATAAGTAAATAACATTCGATCTGGCTCTTATATGCAAAGTACAGCGATGGCAGCTTCCACCTGCAGCTACTGTATAGACTCTTCAGTACGCAAGTGACTCTCTACGCTAGTGTTTAGATCTGGATGCTAGGCTCTGGTAATTCTAGTGTTAATGGTATTTCAGCTTGTGCTAACTATTGAAGATGGGCTGAAATCTAAGTATTCACTGTAGACCTCAGCATTAACATTTGCATAGCGCTGTGAAATGCATATGTCTTTGTTATATGCCATTTGGTACAGGATTTGTAAAAGCAGGGCTAATGTCTGTGATGTGCCATCTATTGAAATGACAAATGAAATTTTCATGTCAAAATTTTATTACTAGAAATGTCTCTGATGCACCATCTGTTGGAATGATGAGACATAGAATCTGGACGGAGAGACAGACAGACAGACACTTATCTTTTTATCATAGTGGATTTTCAAAAAAATAAAAATATTTAAAGTTTTTTTTTCCTTTATACACTCTTAAAAATAAAGGTGTCACAGTGGTTCTTTGAAAATTATGCCATGAGGGAACCATTTTTGGTTCCCAAAAGACCCATCCATATGAAAGTTCCAGAAAGTACCTTTATGTATTTAGACCCATAACAGGCCGCAATCAGGAAAAGATGGTAACAGATTTGTGAAATACCAATGGGTCCTGATTTTAAAAGTCCTCTTGATGCATACGTACTTTAACACAGGCCAAATCCAGGATTTCATCATATGTTAATATCTTGCTAGGTAGCCTTCCATACATCCATCCATCCATTATCCAACCCACTATATTCTAAATACAGGGTCACAGGGGTCTGCTGGAGCCAATCCCAGCCAACACAGGGCGCAAGGCAGGAAACAAACCCTCGGCAGGGCGCCAGCCCACCGTAGGGCACACACACACACACACACACCAAGCACACACTAGGGACAATTTAGAATCGCCAATGCACCTAACCTGCATGCCTTTGGACTGTGGGAGGAAACCCGCGCAGACATGGGGAGAACATCTCTGAGGCTAAGGATCTGCGCTGGTATCCCGAAAGTTGCCGGTTCAAATCCAAATGCCATTAAAGAACCAGGATTTTAAGAGTGTAGGTTTGATTAGCAAAAGGAAACACATGGACTTCAAAAAGCTCCAACGTCTGATGCCCTAATGACAAGTGAAAATCCAGTTGACTGTATTAACTTTAACGATGGGTTTGCTACCAACCACACTAGTGAGTATACTGGACACTTCACAATCACTCGTCAACTCAATCGGTACTAAAAGCCCCCAACTTCTGTTCTGTATCGCACACAGCTTTGCAGCTCATTGATACAACAGATAACAGTATGTAGCTGGGATACAGGGTTTAAAAAGATACAATTTTTAGCATTTTGATGATAACTTTATTGAAGACAGATTGACTCATAAATTTTGAAACTGGAAATGCACACATCAGGCAAGCTGAAAACATTAGTCATGTAAAACTCACAGGATAAAAGTTTTTAAATGCACAAATCAATTACAAGGAATGCCAAAAAACGTTAAAAACCGACTGCTGGCTGTTATTTGCTGTTATATAATGCTACAGGTCAAAATTATAATGAATAATATTTGGCAGTTTGTGCCTTGCACTGGACTGGGATCTCACACGGTATGATCAAAATGTTCACGATTTGCAAGAGCATTTCATTTAGTGTTGGAAAAAGAAAAAAACAAAAACCTGTTTAACTGTCACCTGGCTGAGCTCCAGACAACCTGTGTTGAGATGGGAGAAAGGACAACCATCATTACAACACTCCAAGGATCTGGGTTTTCCTGAGAGTGGCCAGACAGAAGACTCAATCCAGTAACACTGGACACATAGTAAGACACATGGGGTTTGCAAAAAGGCCCCTAAAGGTCTCATAGACTATTAAAAGCAAGATTCTCCGGTCTGAGGAAACCAAAATTAGCATCATGTCTGAAGGAAATCAGGCACAGCTCATCACCTGTGCAATGAAATTCCAGTCATAAAGCATCCAATGGTGGTGGTAGCATCATGCTGTGGGGTTGTTTTTCAGCAGCAGGAGTTGGAAGACTAGAAAGGTGTAATCAACATGGGGTGCCACAAAGCCCCAAACCCCAGACATGAATGCAGAGATAAGTCCAGGGTTCAAAACGAAGATTTTCATTTTAACACAGATGGGGCTGCTCTGGCAAGTGCCAATGATTATAGCCATGATTTGTGGAAATACATAACTGATTATATACATATAAAGTTAATTATACTGTATATAATTAACATCTATTTAACACTAGCCATGTGCGCCCAACTACGTTGCGCGTGTTAAAGTTGTCTGTGAAGGGCTCCCTGTTTAAACGCGGCTGCCAGTCATGAACTGGGTGCTTCGTCGCACAGCATTATGATTTTTTATAAGGGAAACAAAATTACAAAAGAAAACCCTTGGATAATGATTCGATAGGAACGGCCTACTCGGAATCACTGTCCGAATAGTAATTATGTAGTGGTGTAGGAGCATTTCTGCTTCTGTCCATTCACAGTCCATCTTGTTTTCACGACGCTGTCATTTCCTCTCACGATCTCTTCTCAACCTTTCTCCAATCTCACAGGTTGCTTTGTGGCAATCCAAAGAATAAGGCAATATACACGGAGCAATTGTTATAAAAAGGGGACACATAGGTATCCAGGTTCTTTAAAGCATAAATAGGGATCACTTCACTGACATGTGAGCAAGCCACGGTACAACTGTGAGACGCGCAGCACTCGCCGGCTACAACGTAACAATAATAATTTCCAGAACGTGCTGTTATGTTGTCATTCATTTTACCCACTGTCTTTCTTTCATTCATATGTTACGTAGGCACGTACCTTTTATCTTCGGCAATCTCATTCTCTAACCAGGCCTCAGGAGCTAACCAGCATAACACTGTCCACCACCCCTTTCGTTATTCCAGCACATTGTTGACATCCATGAGTAACAACAACGTACTAAACTGGAAGGTGGTCTACGCATGCGTGGAATTCACAGACAAACAAAGATCAAGACCTAAATAAAGATCTCTTTAGTTAATTTAAAGCACAACAATTTGTTTAGTTTGAATGTCTGTGTTTTGAGGTGTGACTGGCGTACTACAGTCTTCAGTAGTATAAGCCTGGAGGAGATTCTTAATGCAATGCCTATGTTTTTAGCTGTCTCTCTACTGCCATCTAGTGCTTCTTCTTCTAATTCATTCGCGAACAAACAAAAATCAAGATCCAAATGAAGATTATATATAGAGATGATAATTCATATACCATTGTCCTGCTTCTGTACACGAAGCATGGTAACACATTTAAAGATGCATAATTAAAATAAGATATTTCGTTACAGAAAAGTAAATGAGAATTGTGCAACTTATAATGATTTGTTCACAAATCAAATGAACGAGAGTCATTAGGCTGGTTCTCGGGTAGTGACTCGTTTGTGAATCAACTGAACAAGAATCTATAGACTGATTCTCAGTAAGTGACATGAGTCAAGGCTCATGATTCAGGACGTTCTTGTGCATGTGCTACAAACATGTACTAGCAAAACGAAAGATGCTGACGACATCACACAAGAAGAACACACACACACTACAGCATTCCTGTTGAGCTCTACTTGATCGATTTGTGTTCGCAAGTCGGTTTGTAGGATTCACTTAAAAGAGTCACTCAAAAAGAATGGATTGTTGGCTAATCGCCTATCATTAAAACACACTACATTGAGATGTGAGTTTAGAAAATGAATCAATCAATGAAGAAAGTCAACACTGCTGAAATTTACCAGTTCATTAATAAACATGAAAGAAAATCTCTGTTAAAAAACCTGAAAATGTAGTATCTACAGATTTAGCTCTACAAGCAGCAGTGCCCATATTTTGTAGAGGGTTGAATCGTGTTATTGCCACATACACTGCAGAGGTTCAGCGAGCTGTTTCTTTAATGAATGGAATTAGTTTCCCTTAACCTTGTTTGCAAAGGTCTGTTGAATTTCTTGTTGATAATTTCATAGTTCATTGCTTTTAAAGGTCACTTACTGTTCCAAAGTGAATTCTCTTTTCATGTTAAGGGCTCGATTTACGTATTTTAGGTCAACACAACTTTTTAATGTTTTGCTTTACAGCGCAAAAGTCACAGTAAAAGGAATTAGCGATCAGAAGGCAGAAGTTAAATATATAATCAAAAAGAAAGCAAAGATTGAAAATGGGACGAAGGGTCAAAACCAAAAATCGAACTAAGAAAAATGTAACCTAGAGTTTTTTAACTACAGAATCAGATATTCAGAAAAGTAAAGAAAACACGACCAAAGTCTTTAGTTTATCAGCCCTATTGGATGGCTATGTAAGGATGGCCCTTTTATTCAGTCACGTAGATGACATTACACACAAGTGCAGCCGCGTCATTAGCAAAACAGCAACACAACCAATGCTGTTAAAAAGAAAACCTGGCATGCAAGATTGTAGAAGCTAATTTTAATTAATGAAAACAACTGTCAGTTACCACAACCAGACACAAATAAATTCTCCACTCAGCTGGATGAAAAAATTAGAGGTAAGATATGACAAAATTTCCATAATAAACTAAAGACAAATACAATTCACTCTACTCATTATTATTATTATGCACTCATTACACTCAGCTACTATGATACTAGCTAAGCAGGGGAAACCTAATTATAAAGCCTGTTCATTTTTTTGTTATTTAGCCAAAAATCTAGAGATGGCTGATAGATCAAGCCTTAACATTACAGTCAACTGTTTCAATTGACTGATATTTTAAACAAAATAAAAAATTAAAGAAAAATGAAATACTCAGAGGAAAAAAAGGCTGAGGTTTGAACTGTCAGCATGGTTTTCAGATTCTCTGGCATAATGTGATGCACAACAGTTTAAAAATGCATTGTTTCATCGTAGCCGTTTTATCTCATAAATCATAATGCTTTATTTATTCAGTGGCCCTGTGACCTGAGAAAAATAAGTAATCCAAGATATTAACCCAAAAATGCATAACATCCTTGAATAAGGAATACAACAGGACTGTAATATAATGACCTCGAGATGGGGTGAAAATTTTGTTTGATATATAAAATTGCAATGAATTAGATATTTAATTTCATAAATGGAATTTTAAAGTTTTATATATAATAAGATTTAGACAGCTCTTTTGAGCTGAATGTGAGTTGTATAATTAGCATAATATTTGTATATTTTTGAATATTTTAGTCCTTCACAATAACAACCGTTTTTTAGCTTTACTTTGAAGCAGCACTGTATTTCAATACATCTTTATCCAGATTTCTTTATGAGTTACTCTTCCAATTTCTAACCTTCTTATCAAGTTCAGAGTCACAGAGAGCTTGAATCATTCTGGCAGGGCTTCAGTAAGAATCTACCCTGGCAAAGGCACCAGCCCACTGCAGGGCACACTGTCACATACCCACACTCGTTACACTGGATCAATTCACTTATCCTAACACACACATTTTTGAAATGTGAGAGGAGACAAGTTTATGTGAAGAGTAAATGCACACAGGAGAATGTACAGACTCCACACAGGCAGTGCCACGACTGAGATTCAAATCCAGTGCCCAGTATTTAGATCTGCCTGCCAATCACCGCCAAGAAACTGTCCCCAACACTGTAAATCTAGAGAGCTTCCCACAGTTCCTGGTGGTTCACTGTAAATGCACTCTCAAGGTAGTGAGTTCTTGTGCATTTTGCTGTGTTTTTTGTAAATTTTCCAGATATTGAACATTTTGCTCTGTTTTTTGACATTGCCTCTAAGTATCTGTTTTGGGACCTGTTTGCTTTGGATTGCCTTTGTGTTACAGGCAATTCCATTTTGTCTTTTGTGCTCCACAGAATTTCATTATTATCGAAGAACCTATTTTTGTGAACAATAAATGATTTACTTTATGTAAGGCCCTTTTTTGTGTGACTAGCTAGGGTTTTTAATGAGCTTTCCCCCCTCTAATGGGCATTTTTGGAAGTGCTTTTGAAAAGTTTTGGGACTTGCAGTTTCTAGTTTGTGACAATGGGTAAGGAGTACAAGCGTATGCAAGGCA
>JANRMT010062820.1:12867387-12934565 GCA_026402145.1 Polypterus bichir lapradei
AAAGTGCAGTTTTTCTTCTTAAAAAAATAAGTCAGAAACATAAAAGGTAATTTGACCAACTTAATCTTTAAACTCTGAGTAACCTTAGCCAAAATTATTTTGTACATTAGGCTAAAACAGTGTGATCATTGAACATTTTGTAATTAGATGTAATTAGAATTACTAACGGTCACGGAAGTCCAATGATCCCCAGTAAGAGCCACAAAGTCCGCTTTTTGTAATGCATCTAATTTTGCTCGGTTTTCACTGTGCACAAAACCATACTTTTATCAAGGCTTCGCTTGGGTAGTTTTTTGAAATTAAATTTTCCTCCGATCAGGAACGCGCTTCATTCCGAGTGTAACATTTTTGTAGCTGTGATGTGTGCATCAGTTTAATCGATGTACCAGGAAATCTTGCATTGACAAAAGTTCACCTTTGCTTGGAATTGAAAATGTGATTAAATGCGTTATTTTTTGTTATGGAGTACATGCATCGAAGCTTCTCAGCTGTGCTTGTGCTAAGAATAGGAAAGACTTTAAAAATAACGTAACCTGATTCTGCATTAACTGCATATTTTTTCATACGTCTCAAACCAAGGAGATGCGAGGTTAAAATGAACCGAGAAGCACGCGTACATACTCAGTACATCCCCTCTCGGGAATCAAACCTCGGATGTAGGCGATAGAGGCGAAGCCTCTACAATTACGCCACGGTGTGTGGCTTATTTATTTGAGAGTATGTAGATCGGGATATATATATATATATTCGCAGCGGAGACGTGGTATGTTAAAGCAGCTATGGAAAAGAAAAGGGAACATTTTAAAAATAACGTAACATGATTGTCAATATACAGTAATTGCTTTGTGAGTGTTGCTGTGATGAAGGATTCGATTATCATTATTTGTTTCAATCAGGGTCGTATTTGTACGATGTGTTGTGTTCAAGTTACATTCTGTGTTTGTCAGTCGTTGTAAAGATTAAATTCTGTAATTACAGCCACATTAGCTCCACAAATGAGACACACGGGTTTACCGGCAATGTCAGTAAACATATACTCAGCCTCCCATCAGTTTTTAAAGGCTCTATTTTCAGAATCAACGTTTCTCTTCGGCATCGTGTGGGCTAGCTTCGCAATAACTTGCAGCAACGCGGTTAAGTGTTTGGCAAGGCAGGTGAAGCGCTGCATTATGGGATCTGTAGTTTATTGTGTTACCAGCGCTTCATATACCCGGGCCATTAATAACAATAATACAGTATATAAAATGATCTCGCGGGCCGGATATAATTACACGCCGGGCCGGATGTGGCCCGTGGGCTTTGAGTTTGACTCATATGGACTAAATTGAACTTGAAAAGAAATATTTTTTGGAATGTGATCGCGCAAGTCAGTACATCGAGCCCGCGTGCTATTGTGGTTTTGCTTGTGTGCTTCAGTAAGTTACCGTCCCCTCGCTCTTACTTTTTTACCGTTCATCTAATGAATACACTGAGTATGGCTTTACCAAAACAATCATTGATCGCGAATAAAGTATCCATTATTCATGAAGCTTCAATAGGTGAATAGGTGATCTGTCTTTCTGCGTTAACCGCATGCGTTTTCATACGTCTCAAACTAAGGGGATGCGAGGTTAAAATAAATCGAGAAGCGCGTGTACATACTTAGTGCATCCCCTCTCAGGAATCGAACCTCGGACGTGGGCGCTACAGGCGAATGCTTTACCATCGCGCCACTGAGTGTGGTTTATCTATTCGAGCGTAGCAGTGTAATTAGGTTTTTGTTCAGCACTGTTTGGAACTGTTACTTTTTGTCTGCGCACTGCGTCAGTTCACGTGAGCCGCTGAATATGGTTTTATATGTCAGTCGCTCGCTTCTAATTGTTTCGCTGCCTTCTTAATTATATAAGGCATGTTTTCTAAAGCGCGTTTTGTAGCTCTTCCTGGCTTTCTACGTAATGCGTGATTACGTGAGAGGCGTGATTATGTCATACGAAACTCCGCCCCTCCAGCTCAACTCCATTACAGTAAATGGAGAAAATCAACTTCCAGTTATGACCATTACGCGTAGAATTTCGAAATGAAACCTGCCCAACTTTTGTAAGGAAGCTGTAAGGAATGACCCTGCCAAATTTCAGCCTTCTACCTACATGGGAAGTTGGAGAATTAGTGATGAGTCAGTCAGTCAGTGAGTGAGTGAGTGAGTGAGTGAGTGAGTGAGTGAGTGAGTGAGTGAGTGAGGGCTTTGCCGTTTATTAGTATAGATTTTTCAGCAAAAATGTATGGACTTTGGATATTGTGAGCATACAACTGGATAACTGACACTTGGATTATGAGACACGAGTAAACTGAGATTTTTATCATGGATGTTTTTTGCTGTTGTTCATTTGCCCACTGCAGGCCACGGTTGAGGGCAATTGTATCATAAACTTTCTGAGCCTTGGTCATAAAAACATAAAATATTACTAAAAAAACAGGGTTACTAACAGACAAAAATTAAATTTTCAGGTAGGGTTTTCTTTCTTTGAAAGTTACTTGCAATTCTATATGAGATATCTGAAATTGCAATATCTAAAATAGTCAAATTGGTCTTGAGTGTAGTTTAGGAAATCTAAAATTCTGAAATATCTCAAAATTACATGCTGTAAAAGGTATTATTTTTTTCAACAGGACTTTCTGTCAACTTTAAAAGAATACTTTACTTAAAAACGACATTTCTTTATATGCTACTTACTCCATGTAGTTTGTGCTATTGGCTGAGAAAAAAAATTGAATTTGGTGTTTTCAAAGAGAAAGTACTGTACATAAGTTTCTGATAGATTGGAACCAAATAGCGACCAAAGCTTGACAACAGCAAATGGTGTGAAAACGTCCATGGAAAAAAAAAATATCTCATGTTACTCGTGTCGCATAATCCAATCCATATGTCAGTTATCCAGTCATATGCTGGCAACATGCAAAATGCAACTTATTTGATGAAATATGTTTATTATTAAACAAATACACAGGAAAATAATCATCATGGGAAAAACTTTTTGAACTGAAGACAAGAAGACTCTTAGCTAATGAATGAGGGGAAAGAGACAGATATCTCAAAATGGAAAAGAAGAAATGTATTTGAGATTTCTGTAATTGCATTTGGATATTGTCAGGGTGCTGGTGCTTTTCTAATTTTATTATGCCTTTATGGCTGGCTCGGGTTTTCAAGTTGTATGCATTTTTTTATGTGAAGTTTGGGAAGCTCGTTGGAGAAGGGGCTAGAAGGAAGGTGGTGTGGGTTTACGAAGTCGGCATTTTTCTGCTTTGCTTTTCTTTAACGGCGTCTCTCAGGACCACAACTATGAGAAAAAAATATAGAAGACTGTAAATAGTTCAAAGTCAAAGATGTTCATTTTTTGGTGCTGTTACAACCCTGTGTGTTTTTTTTCTTCTTTACTGTTCAAGTAAGCTTTCTGTGAGCCTTACTTCATATGTTTGTTTTTTTCTTCTTTTTAAACCTGACGCGGAGGTCACTACAATAAATTTGATTTGAATCTGTAACACCCGTGGTAAATTTTTGCTACCTGTAAAAGATATTGCTGAAGGGATATAAGCAGACACACACCTTTTACTTTTATTTTAACATTTATGCATAAAACAGTTAATTGACTAACTCTGAATCACATAGTAAGTCAGTAGTTGGCAACGTTTTCACTTAAATTTTTAATATCCTAACCACTTGGCCACTTGCCTCGAAAAAAGAAAAAATGTACCAATGACATGGTTAGTAGAAACAGGAGTGCCAGGTCTGGAAGCAATGCCAACAAACATCATACACTTCCACAACATGCTAATTTAGAAACACAATTCAGTTTAACATGCAGATATTTCTGAAATCAGTAGATAAAAGCAGTACATGGAAAAAACTAAGGCACAGACAGCCACTCGGCTGGGATATAAAGATGTGTCCAAGGAGAAGTGAGGTAGCAGGGCCGATTCTTCCACCTAGTTTTTTTCAACAATTTAACACAACTTTGTCAGCAGCACTTAATTGACTAACTAACTGTGTGGAGTTTTAATCATCTTTAAAACTGAAGTAAACTTTTAAAGCTGTATATGCCAACATCCCTTGAATTCTCCATAAGCTAAGCCTTTTCACGAACCCAAAGCTGCATCGTGGATCGATCTCAGAATGAACTGTCATTTACTTTGGGGAATTCTCTCCCTCTGCTTGTGCTTGAGGCTCCATCAAACTTAACAGTCACCTTGCCCAGGTGGCACTTTTGCAAAAATCAATTCCAGGCCTTCTTGCAGTCATTATCTTAAAAAAATCATTATGTTAAACGACACCAGCAATATAAAAAATACGATAGGAATAACAGTTTTTTGTTTGACTGAAAGTTTTATTCAAAGGAAAATGTAGTTGGAAAATAGATTATAGTTATAAATATGTTCACGTGCTCTGAGCCTGTAATCAGTGAAGGGGGCTAGCAAAAAATAAATTCAACTGAACTGCTTTTATATTTCTACAATATGACACCCAGTACATTAAAGTTGTAACATTGTGTTTAATGTCCTACAAATATGAACAAGTTCCTGCATTTGGAGTAATAATACACTTTTAATCGACATGTCGGCAGGTTCTGGCTAGCAGTTGGAGTTGAGGAAGGGGATGCCCTGTTGTGGTATTTTCTGTTATATGCGTTAGTACTTTTTATGACTGCGGTGGGCTGGCACCCTGCCTGGGATTTGTTCCTGCCTTGTGCCCTGTGCTGGCTGGGATTGGCTCTAGCAGACCCATGTGACCCTGTGTTAGGATACAGCAGGCCGGAAAATGACTGACTGACTTTTTATGATGATGTTGCCCAGAATTTCCTGGGGCCGTGCGGCTATTTAAAGTCGATGCTAGTATTTCCTTTTTTTTCCATGATGGACTTCTTCCATTGCTACTTAGCCACATAGAAGAAGGAAACAAGCCATCCACATAGTGAACAGAGCTAATGATGGACAGAGAAAAAAATGGCATATTGTATGTATGCCTGGAGTTAATCTACTGTATATTTAAAAAGCCTCACTTGCTGAGATTGACATATTATTCCTTTATTGCAGTGTAAATGTACGATGCTGACTTGCTCTGAAATGGCATGCTACTCCCTACATTCATTAAACATGAATCATGAATAATGTTGACTCATGAAGTGGTATTGAAGAATTACATAATAAGGATTTTCCAACTGTTATATAGCTAATATGTAAACTAAAAGCATGGTTTATATAAAATTAATGTAAGTTTTGTGATAAATTATTTATTAAAACAGGCAACAACCACAACAACAAACAGCAAACAAGAAATCAATCAAGAATAATTTTTAACAATTACAAAGCAGGATTATAAAATAAGATAAAAGCCTTGCTTTATGTTTTCATAAGATATTAAATGAGCGTTAAGATGGTTGATCCAGCATACACCTGCTCTCTATTTCATTTCCTTTGATCTTTTATACTTCTTTTTGTGAATACAAAAATGGCTAAATGTACAAAAATACATTAAGTGTCAAAAAACTGAAAAAAACCAAACAAAATACCTGTGTCTTTGGGTCTGACTACACAGGACGTGATGGCTTTGTGATCACCTCTACAATGAGCCGAGCTCCTGGATGTGCAGTGCTCCCTGCTCTTTTGGGGTCAGAGTCCACCATGATTTTGCAGTAAGATCGCAGGGCTACAACTCCTTAGCTTTTATTCCTGCGCTCCTCAAGAAGGCCAACCAGTGCAGCCCTTTGGCTTCCTGACTTCTGTAATGTGGCTGCACTCGCTGGTCTCTAAGCTCCAGACCATGAACTCCCCTGTTTCAGCCAGGAGGTCTTTTAACTCTTCCACTGCAGTCTTTAGGCCTTCCTTTTTCTCTGAGAGGATGGTCAGCTTCCCATCGATTTTTTAAGCTGTCTCCCTTCTAGTGTCCTAGGTGAACATTTAACATTTTCTCCCAAACCCCCATTAACTATCTCTTTCTCCTTCTTGTAGTTCTCTTGTGTCACCCCAGTATATGTGCAGGATTTAATGCCATCTGGTGGTGCCATTCTTCCTGTCCTTCCATGATAACGTGTCATTACCTTCAGCACATACTGCTGTTTCACTTCTACTAGGGCCTGGCGGGGCTCTTCCTGTCTCCACCTTTCCTGCAATCCCACAGTCTACCCAACCTGTCACAATACCTCTCATTTTTAGCATCTCCATTTTTTAGAGGTGGTTTTAATCCTTCATTGTGATTGGAAAGAAGACTGGTTAAATTCAAGACAGACTGTTTCTACCACTCCATACGTGTGTGAAGACAGAGACTGCAGTTGGAGACTGCCCATATTAAACAATCATTTATTATATAGCTAGCCGTCCCCTGCGACTCTGCCCATGTATTACAAAAAAGGACAGTGAGGAGCACAATGCCCGGCTCCCCATTCTGATGTCACACTTACCCCTCCCCTTGGCCCGCAGCCTCTGTCTCGGATTAGTGTGAATATATTGCTCCTGCAAGCGAACTATGATACTTAGCATGATGAGGGAAGTCGCAAAATCAACTGGAATGTTCAAGCAAATTCTAGAAAAAAAAAAACCCAATCTAAATCCGTTAAGCAGTTCTCTCGTTTGCTTGCTAAGCGGATGTAAGATACGCTCTGAGGCTGGCACGTTAGTGAGGAGGGTCCCGCGCCCCTCCCCTCAGCCTGCTGCATCTCTCTTGGATTTGTACAAATAAATCAGTACCGCAAGTGAACTATTATATTTAGCGTGATGAGAGAAGTCGCAAAATCAACCGGAATCAGTCAGTCAGTCATTGTCCAACCCGCTATATCCTAACACAGGGTCACAGGGATCTTCTGGAGCCAATCCCAGCCAACACAAGGCGCAAGGCAGGAACAAATCCCAGGCAGGGCGTCAGCCTACCACAGGGCACACACACACACACACACACTAGGGACAATTTAGGATTGCCAGTGCACCTAACCTGCATGTCTTTGGACTGTGGGAGGAAACCGGAGTACCCGGAGGAAACCCACACAGACACGGGGAGAACATGCAAGCTCCATGCAGGTAGGACCCGGGAAGGGAACCCAGGATCAACCGGAATGTTCAAGCAAATTATAGAAAAAAACCCAATCAAGCCATTAAGTAGTTCTCTTGTGAGAAGCAGACAGACAGACAGACAGACGTTGGGTTTTATATATATCGAGAGATAACTTTTGTAAGTGCCAAGGAGGATGGATGGGCAACCTGGCAGATTGAGTAGGATTTCTTTCCCAGCTGGGAAGCCATAATGAAAGAATGGCCAGGTTGTGGATTATAATTCACATTCTGACTGGGATGCAGGAAGAAAGGATGGACTTGTGAGAGCTGGAATCCAGGAGCAGTTCATCTCCCAAATTAATGGGTGGCAGTGTCCATCACCAGTAGTCCCAGTTTGGAGACCCACAGGGCTGCATGGGAATTGGAATCTAAAAGCACAGCCTTGTAGTGGTCCTTGGGTGACGATAGAGAGTGCTGCAGGTGGGAGGGGACCTTCTTGGTTTCCGGAGGACCCAGAAGTGCATCCAGCAAGCCATGATGTGCCACCAGAAGTAATCCTGGGTCCAACTTAAAAGGGGCCCGCAGCCATACCTCAGTGAGTCAGAGTCAGGGGGCAGCAGGCAACACTCAACAGGAGGATGGAAAGAGACAAGAGAAGGTATTGGTTTTGGGATTGTTTTGGCTGTGATCATTGTATTAACTGAACTGTGTGGATTAAAAATCCATTTTATTGAAACTGGGGTTGTGTTGGGTCTTACGTATCTGGGGTTTGGGGACTTGGTGGTGCCCCCTACAGTTCACACTATATTAGATGCAATAGACAATTAAGCAGCAGTGAGTAAAGCCATTTACCTTCAGGACTTTCTTAGAAAAGAAATCAGACTCTCCTGCTATGCTTTAAGTTCTTGCATATGTTTAGGTAAGAGACGTTTGTGAAAATGACAGCATGTTTTTGTGGTTCTTATTGTATGAAATCTTTGTTAATTACTGTGTGTTACTAAGTACTGTAACACACATAACTCAAATAAACGTTTCATGTGGATAAAATAAAGTTTACCTCAATGTTTTAATGTTTGGACAAAGGTGAGAAGAGTCAAACTTTTTAATTAATCCTGACTCATCAAAAATATCCTCTGTTTTGGTTAGAAAAAGGACAGGGAGATTTGTCTATAAGTTGTGATTAGCTGTCATAGCCTTGGTCTTTTTCTTCAAATTGTCCTAGATGTCATGTCTTTTTGTTTTGGAATCATGGTGATTTTATTTCTTTCGTACTGCGTATGTTTGACTTTGTGTCGAATGAGTGGTTGCTCACGGAGTCCCGAATGAGGGACATTACCTGCATTGTGAGGGGGCGTCAGTTACGGCACTACGGCCATGTGGCGTGATTCCCCGAGGGTGATCTGGCTTGAATGATCCTCATTGTTGAGGACTTGAGTGACTGGACCAGGTCAAGGGGACGCCCACGTAACACCTGGCTGCGGCAGTTAGAGGGTCATTTCCGGATGGTGTGGCTGGACCGCGTGTCTGCCTCGGGGGTTGCCAACCAGGATCCCGAGCTGTTTCATCGTGTGGTGGGTGCGCCAACATGCTGTACCAATTCATACCCCCAACCTGACTTGACCTGACCTGACCGTGTATTATAATTATCTGCTATGATTAATGCCAGGCATTCTCCTGATTGTCATCAATATTTTAAAGATTATTATTTTATTTTTTGTATAATCTGGTGACCAAAACTACATGCAGTAATTAAAAAGAGTGAGATTCACCAAATTATTCTACAGCATCACAGTCACCTTCTTTGATTTATACACATAATGCCCTGTTGAAATAGCTAATTCTTTCTGAATTAATGTCAGTTTTGCAAGACATAACTTTTCTGTCTCATCCTTGAAAGATGAGTTATTATTATTTACAAATGATTTAGACTCTTCTTCAAGGATGTATGGTTTTAGTACCATTCTTAGCAAATGGCGAGTCTTATGTAGTAACATATTGTATGCAATGCGATTGTGAACTGTATAGTAGTAACAAGCAACTAGGAGTACAAATAAGATACGTCTTATACTTAACCCGGAGTGGCATTCTGTAGTGATGTGTATTAAGTTGGTTGATCATTCTGCTCTCTCAGTACACTTGAATTGCCTCATCAACTTAAACGCATGATGTAAAAGCATCTACTTCAGATCAGTTGGGGGCATAAGGGTTGACTTTCATTAGACCAAATAATCAACTGAGATATTGTGAAATATTTTGAAGCTCTGGATTATTTGTGGATGTTTGAAGAATTATCGTGACAATTGTAAAGGATCTGTGAAGCCCAGAGAAATAAAACCAAAAAATTGTGTGACAGGACATCTCAATTTCTCCATCCGTGCTTTTTGTACTATACAGAGTCAGTGGTTTGCCAAGAAAATGGATTATAAAGTCAGATTACTTACATGGTCTCCAGAGTGATGTTTAACATGTACTAGCAGCTATACCACCTGCACTTTTGAAGAAGGTCATCCACATAAGGCTAAGCATTTTTGGGCCCGGCCAGTACTTGGATGGGAGACCATCTAGGAAAAGCTTGGGATGCTGCTGGAAGAGGTGTAGGTGAGGCCAAATGGGGCACTTACCCTGTGGTCTGAGCATGGATTCCAATACTCCAGTGCAGTGGCGAGGACACTGTGCTGTAAAAATGGTGCTGTACTTCGAATGAAACGTAAAACCGAAGTCCTGACTCTCTGTGGTTGTTAAAGATTCCTGGGCATCTTTTGAAATAGTAGGGTTTATCCAGATGTTCTGGCTAAATTTCCCATCATGGCTTTGTTCATTCTAGGCCCCTTTTCATCCCCTATCTCTAATTGGCTATTTCTCTCACCCCTTCACCTCCTTACAGCTAATGTGTGGTTACTGTACTGGTGCAATAATGGTTTGCCCATTGCATCGTCCTAGTGGGTGCTACATGGTGGTGGTTGAAGTGATTTCCCACTGTCGATGTAAAGCACTTTCAGTAGTATATACATTTTATTATTATTAATAATAATAATAATAAAAATTACCATTGAACCCAAAAGGACTAGCGTTTTTGGTGATGAATTCCCGTTGTCATTTTAAGCAGATAACTTTTACACGTAGAATAAATGTAAATAATGATACAGACTGGATAACAATATTCACTTGTTCAGTGTGACTCACTTTGAGCTGAGTTAGCCTGCCTGTCTTTTAAGGGCAATAAAAATGCCTACCAATATACTGAACAGAACATATAACCTTTGGTGACAGGCCTACCCGGTGCTGTATTCCAGCATTACAATGCCCACCTGTGCATATTTGCCATGAACACCTAAGAATACATGTTGGCATCTTTCTCTGTTTCTAATTACATCGATGAATGCCAATTTTGGTCTGCTCCACTATCCATGAAGAATACTGACTCCCTGGTTGAGCACGTGCAGAATGCTTGTTTGGAAGGGTATATGAGACCACTCTACACTCATGTTACCCAATATCCCACTACATAGTTTCTATGACAAATCACAGGAAATTCACAAAAAGTATAGCCCAATTCTGGACCAGTAAATTATAATCAAATTTGCTTTGATTTTGTTACTTGTCCTGGAGATCTGTTTTAATAGAAATTGAACCACTGCTTCTTAGTGCAAGAACCTTGTCACAAGCTATAGCAGCCATTTTGGGATATTCTAATTATTATGAAAACTGTAAATCTGAAATGAAGGCAGCTTCTATTCAAACTGAATAGTGTCCTTCTATGATTGTTTATTGTATTAACTATATAGATAACATCAAAATACCTTCTGTCCATATTTTGAACTTTTCAGCCTCAGTTGAACATAAGATATTTGACAAACTAGAGGAGACCATTCAGTCCATCAAGCCCATTTGTTTAGCTAATAGCTAATGTAAGAGCCATTTTCCTAGTTCTATAAAATATATGAATATTTATTAAATGATAATGCATAAAATATGGGAGGTTCCTATAACCCCCGTGAATAGAATTGAGTTGGTATTTTCCTGTCTTTTCTTAACAGTTTTTGAGTAAACAATGTTCTTTAGTTAGAGTCTAGCCTTGCCTTGTGTAAGGTACAGAGGCATACGGTTTTTTAACCGTGTCCTTGTTTGTGCTAACGTTCGTGCTTGCGCACGTGAACGTGCCTGGGTACATGTCAATGTGCCAACGGCCTACGGGCCTTTTGAGTGTGAAGTAACTCTTAAAATAAAAGATTTAAGTGTTGAACCGTATGTTTAAGGCATACAGAAGAAGAAATTAAGAACTTTTAAGTACAGAAATAACCAAAGCTTCTTAAGAAAAACTAAGTCTATAGAAGATAAATTTTTTTCCCTTTTTTTGCCTTTATTCTATGTGTGTAACTATTTTTCTTTTTATTCTTGTGTGGATTATTTGCTTTTAACTTTCACTAAATATTTTAAAACGAACTTTTGGACTGAGAGATTTCTTTGACACGCGTCCTACCCGTGCCTGACTTCGCCTTACACATTGGCAGCTACAGCTAAGCAGTTCCAACAACACATCCAGATTCTCCTTAAAGGTTGCCAAGATTTCTACAACTCTTTGCGTAAAGTAGTGCTTCCTGGTTTCAATCCTAAATACACTTCACCTTAATTTCCACTGGTGTCCTCACGTATGTGATTTGCAAATTAGTCAAAAGAATTTGGCTGGATGTACTTTACCGATGCCTTTGACAATTTTGAAGTCCTAGATAAGTTATCCATGTAATCTCCAGAGTTTAAATCTTTGAGTCTGTCAGAGTAAGCTTCCATTGTAAATTTCTAGTGCGTAAGATATCTTTTAAAACTTACAGAAAACACTTAACTTTATAACACAGCTTTGCACAGGAAATGTAGCATGTTTATGAATTCACTTATTAATTTATTATTTCACCTATCCTTCAGCCCATTATTACTCTGGCTAGCCACCTAAGAAACTCCTCTGGGCTAATATTTTACATATAAACAGATAAATGAATATGTTTGAAAGTCATGCTAATGTCATATTATTCATAAAGAGACTGAACAGCATGTTGTGTTGAAAAAATCATAGCAGATCTTCAGTAAAAAGGTCCTAACACCACGCAAAACCCACACTTTGCATGACCACAACCCCATGGTGTCAGAGTACCGCAGTTGTAGTGTATAGCGTGTCATGTGCATATACTATCAGTACCACAGTATAGTAGTGATCTGCTTACTAGAAGAATTAGTTTAAAGTGTAACTAGATTGAGGACTTTTGCAAACAATATTGAGGAATCATGTATACATTTTTCCAGCTGTTCTTAAGTCAGTTAGTAATCAAATGAATTCTGATTTCTCATTGTAGACCTTCTTTTTGTGTCCATGAAGGGCAAAACTAACAAAATACAACTGACGTTGAAACCATTACAAGAAAATCGGGAGTGGTCTCCCCTAGACTTTCTCGTACACTCAGATATGGGGATGGATATTTGATAAGTAAACTGCAAGACAATGGTTATAGTTTTATATTATGTACATTAAAGAACCATCAACATCAAATTAAATTAATAATATATTGAACAATTATAATAACAGTAAAGTTGAATAAATCGGGCTCTACAGATGAATGAATAAAAGGTAAAGTACCACTTTCGGTTAGCAGAAATAGCCCAAAAGTTGATAGAAATCTACGTTTTGTACCTAATACTTGTATGTAAATATGGTTGACCTAAGTGAAAGCATATTCAAGTTATCGTGTTTACATACACACACACACACACACACACTCAAAGACAGACACACAGACGTAATTCCGAAAATACTCATGGAGGTCTAAAACGTTGAGATTCATCAAAATCTCGAAATGGAATTTTTGGAGGATTCCAATACTTTCCCTATACTTCTTATACAAGAAAGTCAGGGAGGTCTAAAACATCGAAATTCATCAAACTCTCAACATAGAATTTTTGGACAATTGCAATATTTTCCCTATACTTGGTATACGAGAATGTAATAAAAGGCCACCAGCCAGACGTGATTATATCTTTGGATGTAATGAAATCAAATGGGAAATTTATAAAAATAATCTAAAAATGTTCACAACTTTAAGTAGATTCTGACGTTCTCATGACTGAAGTGTTTAAATTATGAAGGGGATTAGAACAGTGAAACCCAGTTGTTACTATAAAGTAAATTCTGCAACAAGAACATGGAGACAAACACCACACAGTCTGTAAACAGACAGACAACAGGACTGGCATTGACTAGTTCGTTCTTTTAGCAGGTGCTAGCATTAAAAATTAGATTTGTTTACACTTTCATTTATTTTTCCCATTTGAAGATTTCATTACAGCACACTGTGTGACGCCCGTTGCTGTGTCTGTCCCCAAAACTCTGGCCATAAGCACCTATGATCCCAAATAAATGTAACATAATCTACTTATACTGCAAGTAAAAGCCATAACAAAATATAATTTTGAACTTGTGTCTTTCTACCCTGCGGTGGGCTGGCACCCTGCCCGGGGATTTGTTTCTGCCTTGCGCCCTGTGCTGGCTAGGATTGGCTCCAGCAGACCCCCGTGACCCTGTGCTAGGATATAGCGGTTTGGACAATGACTGACTGACTGTTTTTCTGACTTCAGCTTGTGATTTTATTTAACCTTACATTTTACTTTGTCTTCTTACTTTTGAAATATGAGCTATTTGCTTACAACAACAGAACTGTCTGAAAATGGTTTTAGCAATAATAAGAGCTCCAAACCAGTGCTGCCTACAATCCCGCATACAGTATGAGAGAACGACAAAAGCTTAGCTTAGAAAAGTCCTTACAGATTTGTCATTAAAAATGCTTGACACAAAATTGTAACAGATGCCATCAATTTAATTAACTAGTTTGGATGCTTTACAGTAAGAGCAAGGAGCCACATTATCAGCCTCTGAAAATGATAAACTTTGAAAGTAGATAATATATTACTGTGCCAGATTAACAGATGCATTACAGAAATCACATAAACTAATTTAAACGTATAAATGAACAGCGAGCTGGACTTCTGAAACAAATGCATTTTTCTAATAAATTGGAGCATGGTTACAATATAGAAGTGTAAGGAAGCAGAGATGTTGGCTCATAGGGCTAGGTTTAGGATTCAAATCTCAGTGAGAATTCTATGTGTTTTGAATTTACAGATCATTTCTGTGTAAATATCCTAGGGAAGCACATACAAGTCAAATATACAGTATGGTGCTTGGTTAACAAGAATTTGTGGTCTTCAAATTCATCCAGGGCCAAAGGGTCAATGGCATTGCCCACACTCTTATAAATGTTAGGGTTATTAGAGGATGAATGTCCCCGAAGGGACAATTGTTCTAGCACACACATTCTGTAAATGTTTTTTTTATTTACAATGTCCAACCCTTATTCCCACTGTACATATATAATTAATGATAAAATAATAATAATAATAATAATAATAATAATAATAATAATAATAATAATAAAGGTGCCAGAGTGGTTCTTCAGAATGATGCCGAAGGGGAACCGTTTTTGGTTCCCAAAAGACCCATCCACATGAAAATTCCAGAAAAATGTATTTATTTCGATCAGTCACATGCTCCTTACAGTAGATAACCATGAACAGATGGAAACAGATTTGTGAAATACTTACCAATGGGTCATGATTTTAAAAGGACTCTTGCTGCATACTTACAGTAACACAGGTTAACTTCAGGTTTTCTTAATCTGTCAGTGTCCTGCTAGGTAGCCTAACATACATTAAAGATTTTGATTTTTTTCAACATACTGTATTAAGAAGTTTTTCTAAACTCAAATCACCAATTTTATGTGTAAAGAACCCTTCTCATAATGACATGGTGCTTTGTCAAGCAATGATTCTATGAAGGACATCACGACCCAGTAAAGAACCATAAAGTGCCATTAAAGAACCAGTATTTTTAACATGCCTAATGGCATTTTACTGGGTTGTGTGTTTCCTTGTAAAACCTATAATTCTGTGAAGGGTTGTCTGTGTATTAAATTCATTATTTAAACTTTAAAAAGGTCCCTAAAATGCAACAAAATGAGATCTGTTAGCCGGATACTAAAAGATCAAGAAAATCTGAGCTTAGTCTGTGTTATTGTATGCAGCAAGAGTTCCTTTAAAATCATGAAGCCATTGGTATTTCACAAATCTCGTATCAGCTTTTTGTTTTTCTGATATGGATGTAAATAATTTAACGTTCCTTCATATGAAGGGTTCTTTTGGGAACCAACATCGTTCCTTATGGTATCGCTTTAAAGAACCACATCCTAAAAGTTAAGGTTATGCAGTCTGTTATCAAATAATAGATAGTGGGTAGATAATATATATTGTATAGTATTGCATACATTTATCTTTTGACTTTTTCATTCTGGGAAAAAATAAGCTAAGATGAGGAGTAGATTTCTTTTTCTTTTTTTAATTTTATTGATTTTATTGAAATCACACAACATTCCGTACAAATAGATCAATTTTACAAGAATAGGATTGAAAACAAATCAACCCCCACCCCTGAGAAAGAGAGCATGGGCAGCAGAATAAAACTTAAACCTAATAAAAATAAGTAAATAGATAAATTAATAGGTGAATATAGATGGATATATAAGAAAAAAAAAGAAGAAAAAAAAAAGGAATAGGGAGAGAATCTGCTTCCTCTGTGCTTTAAAAGCTTATTCTAAAATGTTATTGATCAGATTCTGCCAGGTTTTGAAAAATTTCTACGCAGATACTCTAAGTGAGAATTAGATTTTTTCCAATTTCAAATAGTATAAAACATCAGTTACCCACTGACTTAAAAAAGGAGAGTTAGGATTCTTCCAGTTGAGCAAGATAAGTCTGTTTGCCAGTAGTGTAGTAAAGGCAATTACAGTTTGTTTGTCCTTCTCCACTTTAAGCCCATCTGGGAGCCCACCAAACACAGCTGTTAATGGATTAGGAGGGATTGTGACACCAAGGCTGTCTGAAAGGCATTTCAAGATTTTGGTCCAGAATGATGTTAATTTGGTGCAGGCCCAAAACATGTGACCAGTGAAGCTGGAGCTTGATTGCAGCGTTCGCAGGTTGGATCTTGCCCTGGAAACATTTTGGACAATTTTAAGCAAGACAGATGTGCTCGATATATAATTTTAAGTTGAATAATTGAATGTTTTGCACATATTGAGCTCGAGTGAATTCTCTGCATTGCTACTTTCCAAGGAGTAGATTTCTAGCAGAATACTGGAGCAACCCATGGGTCTGCTCAGGAAAAGCAGGTTTGGAAAATTAGATAGATGGATGGATGAAAAAATGGAACAAATTAGTTTCTCCAATTAAAATCCTTTGTAGAATTGATATGCAATTTAGTACCCAAAAGTCATTTAGCATTAAAAAAATTAATTTGTGGTATTGACAAGACAGTTATTTTATAGTTTACCATACCTGGAGCAGTTTGCAACCTCCATGCTGGCATCTTCACATTGCTGACCACCACACTGTGGCGCAGGACTGTCACAAGATCTTGTTCTACAAAAGCAGGATCCAACACTCCCTCCATCAGAGTGGCTACAAGGCTTCCATTGTGACCAAGGGCTATAACGTCCATCCACTGTCATGTTCTTTGTCTGTTAGGCAAGAAAAATTACAAATTGTAAGAAGCAATGTCATCATAGTTTGCTGCCTGTTTATCATCTCCGCCACATAGACCACAAATCTAAAGAAATATCCATCTTGTTGATGTTTCCAATCAGTAATGAAGCATCATTCTTATTCTCAAGCATTCAAAAATCAGTCTTGAAGAGTCTGATGAGGCCTAACCTGGAGTACTGTGTGCAGTTTTCGTCTCCAGGCCACAAAAGGGACATAGCAATGCACCACCTTTACTTCCACACCTTGAATACTGACCAGGCATAGAGGCTTTTGGTGTGGTAGACTTCAATAACTAGTTCATTAGTTTTGCTGATGTTAAGCTGCAGACAGTTTTTTTCTGCACCAAGAAATAAAGTTATCCGCCTGACTCCTCTCGTGTCTCATCCCCCTTATCAATAAACCCCATAAGTGCAGAAGCAGCTGAAAATTTCTGCACCCGGTCTTGGTGTTATATTTATAGCTGGACGTGTACAGAGTGAAGAGAAATGGAGACCGGACTGTACCTTGTGGTACTCGAGTGTTGCTCTCACAGTCCTTGAGTCTCACAAACTGCAGTCTGTCCAACAGATAGCCCATTATCCAGGGCACCACAAGCTCATCCACCTGCATATCTCTGAGTTTACCCCTTAACAGGTAAACTGAATGGTACTGAAGGCACTGGAGAAATCAAAAAGCAGAATCCACACAGTGCTGCCAGCTTTGACCAGGAAAGAATAAGCCTTATAGAGCAGATAGATAATTAAATTCTGTACTCCAGTCTTTGTCTGTAACTGTGTCTACCACAATAGGACTCATATAGTCCAGGTCCAGGCTTTCAAAGGTCTTGATGATGTGAGATGTGTCACTGGTCTGTAGTCTTTATGTGAAGAGGCACCTGTCTTCTTTGGAACAGGACCAAATGCAGGATGTTTTCCACAGCAGTGACACTTTCTGAAGCCTCAGGGACAGACTGAAGAAGTGACAGAGGACACCACAAAGTTTTGGTTAGCACATGGCCTTAAGAACTCAAGGACAGACTTACTTTCTGATGGCCAGTGTGATTTTCTGTTCTGCAGTATGCTGGGCTGGTAACATCACTTCAAGAAAGACCAACTGAATCAACAAGTTAATTAAAAAGGCAGGCTCAGATATGGGATGCGCTCTCAAACACCTGGAGGTAGCAGTGGAGGACAGAATGAAGACAAAAGTGATGGCCACAATCTCTCTCTGACACATTGACACTGAGGACTTTAGCCAACAAATCATTCAGCCGAAGTGTTTAAAGAACTGAAACTGGGACTCATTTTTACCAATGGCAATATGCCTGCATAATGCCACACTGCGACTGAGACTTCTCTTTTTTTCTTTAGCCAAGTCAGAAGTTGTCTTTCTTTATAATAATTGTGGTGTGTATTTGCTTGTTTATTTATTGTGCTTCTGTAAAGAACCAGATTTTCCCCATGGAAAACTACATTCCTCTTCATCTAATTCCTGAAGCTCATTACTCTCAAAGAACATGATGTCTGATCTGATCTGACGGTCACACAGCAACCACCCTGGAAACAAATGCAAGTGTGAGTGACATGATCAACGGAGCCCAACAGAAAGAACAAAAGCAACAAATAAAATTAATTAGAACAATGAAAAGTTATCAAGCCAATAAATCTTGTTTTCCGTTTCGTAAGATTTATTGAATTGCAAAGATCTGCCAATGGGGTAAGTAATATTTACTTCACAAGCTTTCTTAAAATAAGCAAACTAATCTTAAATACACATTTCTTATAAAAATGTCAAGAAAAGATGTTCCTGACAAAATATGTTAACAGTTGCAAACAGGAATATTTCCACTGAATCCTGCCATGGAATACTGATAGCTCAGTCCAGTGGGGGCTGGGTGGTCTCGTGGCCTCGGAACCCCTGCAGATTTTGTTTTTTTTTCTTTTTCTTCTCCAGCCCTCTGGAGTTTTTTTGTTTTTTCTGTCCTCCTGGCCATCGGACCTTACTTTATTCTTTGTTACTTAGCATTGTCTAATCTTATTTTGATATTTTTATTTTTTCATTTTTTCCATCTTGTAACGTACTTTAAGCTACATCATTTATATGAAAATGTGCTATAGAAGTAAATGTTGTTGTAATAGGGGAGCTTAAATGAAGGGGAAAATCAATTGCTTCCTGAATAAAAAGCCTGCTGTGTTTGAGATGGACATACCTTGACCATTTGAGGGTCTCAGTTTTTGGTAAAACATACAAAAAACTTTGCCGAGGTTGTTTCTCTCAGAAATGCTGTTGATCAAGGCTTTTGTCTTTCCCTTCCCTGTTGTCAACTGACCACATCTCAATTTTAATATTATTGGACTTGTATTATCATGATTTATACTAATCATATTGAAATAGCTCATTTTCAAACTAATTTGTGTGTTCATGTATATAAAGGATGTACAGTTAAATTTGTGCGAGCACTCTGATCTTGCAGTCGCTGAGGAATGTTATACAAAAATAAATTCAGTTGAATTGGATTTTCCTGGATTTAGGTCCAAGTAGCTGTCAAGCAAATTCTTAATGAATTTAGATGAAGAAACAGCATTTGGCACAGCAATCTGGTTAACATTATTAATGTGATTTGTCAAACCACACTGCTCCAAACTGACATAACATTGCAATGTTTTATTTAATCCAAATAAGAGTGCTTGTTATAAATAGCCAGATGTATTATGAATGCACTATTATTTTGTTCTTAAAATAGCTGGACTATTCTTTGTTGTACCTTTATCTGTTTATGTTTTGTTTGACCAACAATACTCAACATTGTTGTATACAGGGTCAAAAGTAGGACTAAAGTAAAGAGTTCACATAAAGCAGTGACAGGAGACACCAAGGGTGTGACGTGTCCGCTTACTTTTTCCGCAGGTCTGACGTTTGTGACTCAAATAAAGATCACTAACCTCAACACTAACTCAGCTTCATCCCACATCTTCATCCTCATTAATACTCACAAGGACTCCAGTTTAAAAGAACTGCCAGCATAGCTTGTCTGTACTCACCAGCGTCTCCTCCTCACACTTCATTAAATGGGGTAGAAATTCTGAGACCCCCCAGCCCTTTTTCATTTCTCTCATGTCATGCTATACTCACCAGTAAGGCAAAGTAATCCTCACTTAATAGAAAAGATCATATTATTTTTCTTTCCTTTCAGTCACTGTCTATGCGTGATTATTCATTATGTAACCAGCAGTAACTGAAATCTGTTGTAGTGGAAGTAATGCAGTTAATTTTATCTTTGCAACGTATCTAAATAGGGCTTGTTTTCCACCTGACCCAGTGGTTTCAACAGAATTATTCTTCACAATTTTTTCCAATTAAATTTCTCCACAACAGATGTTTTAATCAGTTCCCACTGTTTTTAATTCAGTGGTGTAAATTCAAGGACCGCATTAAACAGTATTTGATTAATGAGGCTTTCACAATGTTACTAATACCACCTGTCTATGAGTTCTACATTTGAAAATAGATAGATAGATAAAAATTAAAGCATTCCTAATCAAGTGCTGTCTACAGAAATGTTAAAGTAATAGATTTAACAGGTGTTTTTCTCTCTTTTTCCTTCCTCAACCCAAAGATTCTAAATCACTTAGGTTAATTGGCAACTCTAAATTCAAATAGAAGGCCTCCATAAGCCTTTGATTGGTATAAGGAGTTTTCAAAATGAAAGTTTGTTTTAACAAGCAAGTTTAACATAAATACCTCGTACATTCAGCACTGATAACTAGCAGAGCATTAAACACATGGGCGGAGGAAACATTTTATAGGTTTGTGCTGGGCAAACATAGGGAAGGAATTAAGTGTGACACCACTGCTAACTTTTGTTCAATGTGTCTCCTTAGAAAGGAGAAGCAGTAAAGCCACTTCCTCCATGATCAAAGCCATGTCCATTTCATGGTGGTATGTAATCCACAGCCCACCAGAAGTTGCTGCTCAGTTACGGACCAGCTTCTGAGGATCACAGAGCTTTAAGCATCTGAAGATCTTTCCTTTGATGATGGTATTGAGCTGATTATTTATTTTACATGTATATACTTACTTTTTTTGTCATAACACCCAAAATAAACAGGGCATCCAATGGGACCCCAACCCTCATGTCTCTATTACTTAATTTTTACAATACATAGAAAATGATAGAAAATGAGATACAAATATGGCAAGAATCTCCCCACACCAGAGTAAAGTTTTCTGTCCTATTTCTATACACTTTTTGTCCTCACTTACTGCTGATAACAATCAACAAAGTCGAAACTCTGGTGCAGAGGTAAAAACTGCTGCTACGTAATCACTGAGGTTGTGGGTTCAAGCCTAGATTCTCCCTGTTTTGAGTAGTGAGCTGCTATTATTATTACCATTACATAATAAAAATATACATTTGATTTGAGTCTGTAACAGCCGGTGTAAATTTTTGCTCAGCACTGGAAGACCTGTATTTAAATCCAATGACTTTATAGAATTTGCATTATGTATGTACTGTACTCTCTTCTCAAAATGTCCTAAACAACGTCTCTCTTACTTTTCATCACAAAATTCTGTAGTCTATACAACAACCCTCTTCATGAGTGAAGTTTCATAAAATAGCCAAATTAAATGACCTCCTGCTCTAAAATGATGCTCTCCAGTCAATGCTCCCTTTCCCTTTTTTTCTGCTTATTGAGACAATTATGTCCTTTCATTCAGTGAATTTCCAAATCCCAGAGGTGTCGTGTTGATCAAACATCTTTTTAAATCCTTTATATATTACTTTAAGGTGTTTGTACAATAATAATGATCTATGAATTTCCACTGATTCAAGGTTTAAATTGTACAAAAAAGCAAGAAGGACCAGCAGCTGGTCCTAAAACACGTAGGCTGTTCAACTATAATGGTTGCCTTCATCACAAGTTCCATAAGACCAGTTGTTATTTATATTCCTATATTTATATTAATAAATATTATTATATTTATGACATTTGTGGCATCTCCTCACTGTCTGGCTAGAGGCTATCTTCAACATTTGTTCCATAAACTCAAGATAAGGCACCTCTGGAACAGCCTCTGTATGGAGATGGACTTTTCCAACTCACATTTGTTTCTCCTGGTGACTGGTGGTTCTTGGAACTGTTATCTGTAATTTAAGTACTTTGAACTACTTTCTCATATGATTATTTGTTTACTTGTTTATGTGATTGTTAATATAATTGTTACAGTTTTTTGTGCATTACTTTCTTTAAACATTGTAATGGGCACCCGGGATACTCACCCGGCCAGGACCACGGAGGACAGCCCTCCAGGTTTGCTACACTGTCACATAGCAGGGACGTTCAACCCTGCTGTGGCTCACGAACACCACCAAGGGGCATATGGAGAATGGCTGAGCCATCCTGTGCAGGACTGCTGTTTCACCCAGAAGTGCAGCCAGAAGCTAATCAGGGAACAGCTGGAGCACTTCCGGGTCCTCTATAAAAAGAGACAGTTGCTACAACTTGGAAGCTGGAGTCGGGTGGCAGTGGACTGAGCTAGGAGGAGAGCACAGGAGTGGAGCCTGCTGGAACAAGGGAAAAAAGGACTGAGTACAGTGAGGGTATTGTCAGCACTGTGGGTTATTGCGTGCTGTGCCAGTACGTAGAATAAAGGTGTGTTGCGTGACAACAGTGTGGTGTCTCTCTGTGGTCCGAGCTATTGTTAGAAAACGTGGCAGTTATTGAGTTTCTTTCAAACTGAATCACCATATCCTACTAACTGTGATAGAGGAATCTGTCCTCGACCCAATTAATTTGCAACGTACCTGACAGATCTTGTATGGGTTCATGTAAATGTGCTTTTCTTAACTTCACACAAAATCTACTGAAGTGACTGGGTTTCTAGGCTGGGCCTTCTCTTCTTGTCCTTAAACACTTCCTCCCTAAACTCTATCATTACTGTATATATTTTTATGTATTGGCCTTATTATAGCGACACTCAACTTTATTTTTTCCCTTGTCTGTATAACAGGGAAATCCATTTCAAACCTACCCTAAATAGCAAACATTTTGTTTTAGATATCTGAATAGCACATTTACCTTGACATCTGCAAAATACAACTACTCCCCATTTCAGTCACACATTTGGCTAAATTATAGCAAATCTATTGACAAATATTGACTATTGACTACAAAGAGCTTTGCTTGTTATTGATCTAAAACATTAGAAAGATCAACTTATACTTGACCACGTCTTTGATAAAGCAGTAGATAACATCTCAGCAGTAACAGGGACTACTAAGGAGGTACTAAGAGATTTTGAAATTGTAGAGACAGAAGTACTGTTTAGAGTAAATAGGTTGAATTTTAACAAATAACCAGGACGACATAACACTTATCCTTGACTGCCTAAAGAGGTTCGTGAGTAGAGATACTGTATAAACCCTTGACACATATTTTTCTAAAATTCCTGCACACTGGGGAAAATCTCATTTTACCGAAAGAGTGATAATGGAAGATCCAAGTAGCTATATAGCTTTACATGCATCACAGGTTAATTAATGGAAGGAATTATAAAGGAGAAGATTGAGTAGCACATGGACAGAATTTTTATGGAACAATCAACACGGATCAGATGAGGAAGGTTGTGTTTTACTAACATGCTAACATTTTATGAGGATGCAGGAAGTGCATTCCATCAAAGTGGTGTCTATGATATTATTTACTGCATATTGCTTTTCAGAAAGCATTTGATATGTTTTCAAATGAGAGGTTGGGCATCATATTGAAATAAATGGAAGTTCAGGGTGTAATGTGTAGATGGGTGCAATATTGGCTAAAACACAGGAAGCAGAGGGTCATAGTGTGAGGAACCTCATCAGAATTCAGTGATGCTCAAAGTGGTTTTCCTCGAGGATAAGTGCTCGGGCCAATGCTATTTTTAATATATATTATGGCCAGCAGAGGGCACCACTAAGCCCTAAACCCCAGACACAATTGACAAAAAACATCTCGGGTTACAAATGAACATTTGTATTAATCACAATACCTTTTGTATTTATTTGCATTTCCTTTGCTCTTGTTTCCTTTACTCCACCTAGGCAAGCTTTTTCTGTCCTTCACACCAAACTCCAACTCTTCTGGATAAAGCAGAGCAGCTTCTGTTACACTAGATCCTGAAGTAGTTCCAGTGCCAACAGAGTGCAACTAGAAAGCACTTCTGGGTCAGACAGAACCTCTCTACAATGTGGAATTCTCCTTCCTGTAGCGCTCCCAGCAGCTCTTAAGACACCCAGCAGGGTCACCCATTTGGACTACAACTTCCACACAGCCCTACAGGTGTGCACATGGGAGATCCACCAGAGGAATGCTCTAATCTATCCCATTAGGAAAGCACTTGGCTCTAGGAGGCTGCTTCGCTCCATCTTTTACAAAGGAACCATCCGTCTCATCTGGGATGCCAGCTAAACCGTGTCCTTTCTGACAACATAAACAGTCTGAATGGGAATATAAACAACAAGCTGGTTAAGTATGCAGATGGCACCATGCTGATGGACTGACAAATAATTTAGAATCCATTGAATTATTATAGAGGGACTTGGACAGCTTACAGGCTTGGCAGATGAAATTTAATGTCAGTAAATGTAAAGCATTACACATAGGAAGTAAAAATGTTATGTTTGAATACACAATGTGAGGCCTGAAACTTGAAGGTACCCCTTATGAAAAGGACCTGTGAATTCTTCAGTATTAACCTCCAGGCAATAATCAGAAGCCATTAAGAAGGCGAACAGAAGGTTAGGTTAAATAGTGCCCTGTGTACAGTACCAGTCCAATGAGGCTATGCTGAAGCTTTATAATGCACTAGTCAGGCCTCACCTGGAATACTGGGTACAATCTTGGAGACCACGATACAAAAAAAGACATAGCAGTGCTGGAAAATGTCCAGAGAAGAGTAACTAGGCATTTTCCAGGACTAACAGGTACGAGATATGAGGAAAAATTAATGTAGCTGAACCTTTTCAGTTTAAGTAAATGGAAATAAAGAGGGTACATGACTGAAATGTTTAAAATTATGAAAGGAATTAGTACAGTGGATCAAGACTGTTACTTTAACATGAGGTTAACCACAACATGGGGGCATATTTGGAACCTTGGTTTGGGTAAATTTCACATAGTGGGGTAGACATAGAACTCTATGGGATATTTAAAACTTGATGTTGTTTTGAAAGAATTAGCTGGATAGGACTGGTGAACTTTGTTGGTCTCCATGGCCTGTTCTAGTCAAAAGTTTTTCTACCTTTTTAAAATATGAATGCTGTAGTCTATGCATTTATGGCTTTACTATTGTGTCGTGAGATGGTGTCAGCTTATTCAGAATGCGGTAACCTGCTTATTTTACATGTTTCCATCACATTCCAGTTTACACCATTATTCATCTTGAGTCAAGGTCAAGATGAACTTTATTATCCTTGAATAACAAATTCAGTTGGTCATATGAATTACAGTTGAATAATAAAAAGTTTCCCTAATGGAAGGAGAATGTATACTGCAAGAGAAAAATAAAAATGGGAAGTTAACTGTAAACAGCGAAGTTGCTGCTGGGCTAATCTTTATCAGGGTTGATTCCTGCCTTGTGCCAAGCACAGACAGCATAGACTGTGACCCTTATGAGGCAGAACTGAATTAAACAGACTCTAAAATTAACAGATAGACAGATGGAGGAAGTGAGTCAGAGATGAACCTTACTTGTGTACAAAATGTAAAATACTGAAGAGAAAACACAGCCTTACTAGAGTTCTGTGTTTTTAAAGATAAACTTCTTGAGTTAAATCTCACTTGCTGGCGGCAATTCCCAAAAATTGTAACTTCCACAAAATTAGATATGGATTAATCTTGTCTTCTATCAGCTTTTCAGCCATCACGTGTAACTGAATAGTATTGCATACACTGATAAAATCGCTAAAGTGATTTTGTTCAAATCTGCCACTTACAGTAGCATTACTAATACGGCATCATCAGCTCACTTTGCTACTCTGCAGGTATACGGAATTGGATCTAAGGGTGTGTAACTCCATGGAGAAGCTGCTTCAAATGATCTCTTCAAAATACTCGACTTCTATTGAAGTTAGAGCAACTGAGCACAGATCATTAATTTCCATTGGTCTTCTGTTCTTGGGTACTCAGGAAACCTTTGATTTCTGTAGAGGTCAGGTAGTGCTCAATTAGCTATCGACCATTGAAACTACTTCTGTGTACAGCGAGCTAACCTGTCACAGTGCTAATGTCATATGGTCATGAGATTTGTTGAAATTGTGACCTAGCAAGCCCTATGCTTATATCAACATCTGCAGGAGCTGGAGTGTGCCTTACTTTGTTTGCAGGATTCACATTTTGTAAAATAAAATATGTGGTATAAGCTCTGCAACAAAAATAGAGGTTTGTTTTCAGTAGTCATATGCTGTAGTGTCTCTTGGGCTTAGAATTAATAATTGTTCATATTCTCTCCCTGGCCTTCATTGTAGCCTAAATAAAATATATTGCTTTGTATTTTGTTTTTCACTTATTAATCTCATTATTAATATTTTTCTTCTCTCCACTGGCTTCACATGTAAGTAATGTATTATTATCATTTTAAACTTATTTGAATTTCAGGGAGACTTAGGGTTGATTGTTTTGATAAATTTTGATCTTCGATTTATATATTACTACATTCTAATTGAAATGTATACACCTGTCCATAATTCAGGCTGAAACAATCACTTTTTACTATTAAGAGCAACCTGGTGTTGAACTGGAAGACTGGAAGACCATTTTATCAGAGTTACATAAGGGTGTCATTAGTCCAAATCTTACTAAAGTAAAGCAAGGAGCTCAAGCACGAGAGGCCATACATAAAGCAATGTGTTCATTTTGCTAAAGATGGAAGATGACTGATCACTAACTTCCCAGCAGACACAAATTAGTTCACTGTGTGCAACCAGAAAGTTCAACTAAGGCAAAAAAGGAGAAGAAATCTTGAACAAAGTAAGAAAAGTGGACTGAACATCCTGCCAACACAGAATGATTGGAACAAAGCATCATATACACTTGAAGTCAACAGGAACCAAACCATAAGTACATCTACTCCGATTCTGAGAACTGTTGGTTGTAACTTAGTAGTTAGTAGCAAGCTAATGTGTTCTGGTTATTGAAATCACTGTAACTTAAAAGTAATAACCTTTGTGAAGGGTAAGTTTTTAGCTGTTATACGTTTATCTTCCTAAATCCAGTAGAAAAGTTCAGAGCAGCTTGGCCCCCTCCCCCCAACACACATACACACACAAACACACACACGTACACGGGGGAGCTGTGTGAGAGGTAAACCTGTGTTGACTAGCTGTGAGCAATTCAATGCCTTCATCATGGTTCTGACACTAGAAACTTAATAACTAATGAAAGAACTTATCCATCTTGACCATATTAATGAAAAGATCAGAATTTATAAGTTGTGAGCAATTTTCTATATAAAAGAAAAAGTCCCAACTAAGCCAGCAAAAATCTATATTGTGTTATTTGTTATTGTCCCTCGGCTATACATTTATGTACTGTATACATCTATATATATCTTCTGTTATCCTAATGCTATGAATAAATGATATTATTTCGTTTGTTGTGCAAATGTGTCAGGAATATTTGTTGAAAAAATTTCTATCACCACATCTGATGTATAACAGAGAAAGTGAAAGTTATTTAATGTGGACTTTTGTTGCAAAGATTTCTTCATAGTTCAGAACGGAATAGAGGGGCGTTAGTAATGGTCTGAAAATATTCTGATAAATTATATTTCTGTACAAATGACTAACTAAAGGAAATACATTATGTACAGCTATTATAGCATACCCTGACTAGAGCTGCTGATTAACTGTTCATACTTCATTTCTGTTTGTTAGTCATTTGTACAGAAATATAAGTGTCAGAATATTTTGAAACCATTACTAACTCTCCTCTATTTTGTTTTATATTCTTGTTTTCAGGATGTGGCATTTGGTGCAACTGCTCTACTGCCTGGCTGCTCTGCTGCATAGGAAAAGACATCACAGAACATTGGGCTTATCAGATGGAAAGACTCTATCATTGAATTGGATGGCCAACCTATAGAAAACCCAGGAGGAGATAAACGACCAGTTGGTCGAGGTCTCCAGGATTTTGATTTTGTCATTGACTTTCTCTTTCACAGTTTTAATCTCCTTCGTTATCAACTGCCCATTGTTCATGAATTAATTAATAGATAGATATTGTTGGTATCCATTTATGTTTAATCAGTGTCTACCTTGTTCTCTGTGTGTTTTAACAATTCTGTATTTATATTTGTACCAGCTCTGCATTTAGTAATTAGTATAATCTAACTGAGAATTGTTCATGGTGCTCTGCACCTACACTCGGTGAAGAGTGCTATACAATACAAAAAATAAGTCATAAGTTCTGGTTTCCTGGCTGGAAGGTGAAACAGAAATCGCTCACCTACATCCATCACAGCTGGATTTGCTGATTTCAACTTTAGTTTTTTAAAACAAATAAACAAAACAACTCTGAAGATGTTACTTTGCTTGGGAAATCGAATATTAAAAGATCTCCAATAGTATGAAAGGGCCATTCAATTTATCAGCACATGGACTGGATATAGCCTCTGATATATCTTTAACTGCCTCACAAAATCAAGTGAAAGTATTGCTCCAGTAGATCTCTGGGCCTGACTTTAATTATGAAAACCAAAAGAGTAATTCTCCTTGCAAGTTGTTTTACCTGCAATGCAAAATGACCCCATCTCCTAATATGAAATGGACTGTAAATAAGCCATATCTATTTGTGTTTCAAAACTGCTTGTGGGAGGGGTGTGTACAATTCATCACACACTGCGACATTTGAAAATTAAAGTGATTATCAAATAAACACCATTTATTTCTCTCAGCATCTGCTTCCAGTTTCACATTATTAAAAATGAGGAATACAGACCATAAAATGATCAAATGAATAATTTTCACACGCTGAAGAAAGATAAAATAAATAATGGCCAGAGCTAATTTTCTTGTTAACACTGATCTATAAAAGCTGCAGACTGAAGAAGATGTGTTAAAGTCAAAAGTGAATTCATCAAATGTTTGTGCATCGGAGGGATACAGGCCAGGAAGGACATTCCCCAATTCTGCATACTTGCTTATCCAAATGTGAAGGGTGGGCCACAGAAGCATTTATTGCAAAGCAACCACCAACCCTACACAGAACACTACGTTATTGCAGGGCACACACACACACATAAACAGGGCCAGTTTGGAGGTGCCAATCAGCCTAACCTCCATCTTTGGTGTTTTGAGATGAAACTTGAGTAGTCAGATACAAATTTCATAGACAAGAAGAGTGAGAGAATTTCAACTTAGCTTTTTGGTGCTGCCAGGCAGCAATGCTAACCACCATATCACTCGTCAAACCTTATTATAAAAATAAAACCTCCAAATGAGCTGAAAAAGCAGTTAAAAATATTCAGTTGTAGCTGGCATACCTTGCTTGCCAAGAGTTATTGATCTGTTACAAATTTAATGTCAACTGTGCAAGCCCATTATCATGCTTTGAGCACCATGGATCATCAATCTCTGCAGAGGGTACTTTATTAACATATTTAAAACGTATTAAATACTAGCAAAATACCCGCGCTTCTCAGCGGAGAAGTAGTGTATTAAAGAAGTAATGAAAAAGAAAAGGAAACATTTTAATAATAACGTAACATGATTGACAATGTAATTGTTTTGTCATTGTCATTGCACTTTGAGCTACTGTTTGTATGAATATGTGCTATATAAATAAATGTTGTTGTTGTTGTTGTTGTACATTAGGCTAAAACAGTGTGATCATTGAACATTTTGTAATTAGATGTAATTAGAATTACTAACGGTCACGGAAGTCCAATGATCCCCAGTAAGAGCCACAAAGTCCGCTTTCTGTAATGCATCTAATTTTGCTTGCTTTTCAGTGTCATAAAGCTGTTGAATTTTACTCGAAATAGTCTTTCGGCACGGCAGTTGGAAAGTTGGATCACCTGACGCTAACTGTAGCACATTTTCTAACCCCCTATCTTCCACCACTGTTAGTGGTCTACAGTCCAAAGCAATCCATTTTGCGAGAAAATTTGTAAGTTTGACCGATGTTGACTTACTAATTTTGGTCCTGAAGCCAGTCATTTCATCAGGTTTGGGCTGCTGAAACCTTTTGTTGGTACTCGAACTCGTACTGCTAGTGCTAACAGCATACACAGTTTCTGTGCTCGCTGTAATATGTTTTGCATTTAGATGGTACCTAAAGGTTGAAGTGCTTCGGTGGTATGGAAACTCCTTTTTGTACAGTTTGCACAAAACCACGCTTTTATCAAGGATTCCGTAGGGTAGTCTTTTGAAACGAAATTTTCCTCAAATTAGTCCTAGCAACGCGCTTTCTTCCGACTCTAACATTTTTGTAGCTCTGATGTGTGCATCAATGTAGTCAGTGTACCAGAAAATCATGCATTGACAAAAATTCCCCTTTGCTTGGAATGCAAAGTGTGATTAAATGCGTTTTTTTAACGCGTTATGGAGTACATGCATCAAAGCTTGTTAGCTGTGCTTGTGCTAAGAAAAGGAAACATTTTAAAAATAACGTAACATGATTGTTAATGTAATAGTTTTGTGACTGTTATGAGTGTTGCTGTCATCAAGGATTTGATTATCATTATTTCTTTCAATCAGGTTCGTATTTGGAGGATGTGTTGTGTTCAAGTTATATTCCGTGTTTGTCAACCGTTGTAAAGATAACAGGTTTCATTCATCGAAGTGTTCACCACCCAAATCTCTACTCGTGAATCTAAGATGTTCAACAGGCATTCCCAGAATTAAGTTGTGGATTTGCCTGCGAATATTTAGTGGTAGCGTGTATGAACTTAATTTAATCTTTTCCAGTCCTGCAAAGTCAGTTGACGTTAGCCGCTCGGAGTACATGCATCGAAGCTTCTTAGCTGTGCTCGTGCGATCTCGCGATGTCCACGGCTTTATTTAATGTTAGCTAAGACCCGGCACTTAAAAGTTTCTTGCTACAGCAATTTTAAATCCATTACAAAGTGATCCAAAGTCTCGTTTATACCTCGTGTCTTCTCATTAAACTTTTATCTCGCGAATACCGTTTTCGTCGTAGGCATGACAAACGGCAGCCGGAGAGTGTCTATAAACTTAATTTAAACTTACAATTCACAACGTGCTGTGTTTCCGCAGTAGCTGCACTTATGAATATGCTTGTATGCGTCATTCGCTTCATAATCTTTTGCTGCCTTCTCAATTGTGAAATGCGTGTTTTGTTCAGCGCTCTTTGGAGCTCTTCCTTGTTCTCTGCGTACTTACGTAGGAGGCGTGATGATGCGACACGGAACTCCACCTCCCACGGCCATTGACCTGCAGTCTATTACGGTATATGGGCGAAAATAGGTTCCAGTTATGACCATTACGCGTAGAATTTCGAAATGAAACCTGCCCAACTTTTGTAAGTAAGCTGTAACGAATGAGCCTGCCAAATTTCAGCCTTCTACCTACACGGGAAGTTGGAGAATTAGTGATGAGTGAGTCAGTGAGTCAGTGAGGGCTTTGCCTTTTATTAGTATAGATTAAGCTCATCTCAACAGGGATTATACTTTTGTCAAATTTAAAATTATATAATTTTCAATTCATTATATTGTACTCTGGCCAGAGTCATTTAATAGAATATAAGAGACGAAGATATAAGAGACCTGAAAATGTTAAAAAATTGTAATGTTTATTATAAAAATAGCACACGAGGACAGAATCAGTAGTATGAACACAAATTGCAAGGAAAAAAAAATGTGTCGCGCTTTGGTACCTTGCAACAAATAATTACCCCTCTCTCTCAGTTAGGCTTAGTTGCCCACATGACCACCCACCAAATATTCGTTAAGAGTAAATTTCATACAAACATTAGAAAATATTTCTTCACACAGACTGCAATAGACACATGGAATAAGTTATCATATAGTGTGTTGGCCAATAGGGCTCTAGAGACATTTGAAACTCATATTGATGTTGTTTTGGAAGAATTAGATGGGTAGGATTGGTGAGCTTTGTTGGGCTAAATGATCTGAACTCTTCACATCTTCTCTAATGTTTTGACCTCACAAAAGCTCTTTTGGTTGATTTCCCACAGATACACTCCAAAATCTTTTGGAAAGCCAAGAAACAGGTGTCCACAAACTTTTGGCCATATAGTGGAAATGTTGTTGCACTAGGTGGTAATCCAATGAAAATAAGAAGAGCATAATTTGCATCTTCTATTATTGGCTGTGTTGTTGAGCATACATACTAAAATTGTATCATTCTCTTTCTAAATAGTAGGGCATTTCACAAAGCATGGGAAGTATAATGTTATTGTCAATGAACATAAGACTTGTGTGATAGTTGGTAAATTTGTTTGTTGTGCTGTAAAGCTCTGATAGACTACTATGGTTTATGAATGTGAACATTATTTTAAGGGTTCTGCAGCATGCAATGTTTCATGTGTTGTTGTGGTTAAAAAATGTATAATTTGTAACAGTAGTTTGTTGCATTTGTTATGTTTCACAGCATACATAAATCACAAAGGTGTGAGGCCTCCAAAATGGAACCACAAAGCAGGCTAGAATCCTAACCAGCCAGCCAAGATAAGGTGCACTTGAAGGTAGCCTGATTGACTTTTCCACTGGCGGGCATTGGCCTACACCAAGCCTAATGGGACTTAATTTAGATACAATAAAAGTGCCATTATAGTTTTATTCACTTCCTAAGAAGGAAAAGCCATGTCCATCTGTTCTTGTAGGGAGAAGTCAAGCAAGATGACACCTTTTACTGGCTAACTAAAAGATTACAATATGCAAGCTTTCGAGGCAACTCAGGCTCCTTCTTCTTCTTGAACTGCCTCCATATGCTGGGACACTAGGATTGTTTAGGCTTAACTGGTCACTGATATTTGAATAGACCCTAACTGCGGACCTCCAGAGTTCCACTCCATTGAGGAGGTTGTCACTTTATATTATACATCAGTGATAACACATAGTTACACTATGGTTAAGATTAGGGTTAGGGGAGGCTTATCTGACTGAAGTCAAGTAAATCAAGTGACAAAAACCTGCAATCCAATTGGCTGTCCAGTGAAGTTACTGAATCATGTAGCTGTGAATGTCTGCAGATGGACCCGGTCTCCATATTTGAGAACATGTTTTTTTTTATTTTTATTTTGTAGTACTACACATATGATATAAATAGTACTCCAACACAGTGGGAGAAATATTCTAATAATCTCATTTCCACTATTTATTCTTTAGAGGATTAAATTCTTCATGGTGCATGCCTGGAGTTGGCTCCAGCTCTTAACACTTGGCAGCAATGAGCTTGACAATCTGCAAACTGAAACAATCTGCTCTTGTGCCCAGCTGGCTGAATGACGATGCTGTTAAATTTAAGAATGTGCTGTTCTGCCTTGCTCAGCTTGGCATTGGATAGTGTATACATTATAAAATTGAAAGGTCACATGTCACTCCTCCAGAAGAACAACTGAGCCTACGCATTACAGTTTGCTGTGTATCTGCAGAAGATTGAACTAGTACTGTGTGACAGCCTTTTAGGTTGCACTGTATATGTCTGTAACACGTGAAGAGAAGGGAACACTTAGTGGAAATTAGGGGGAACACGATGTCTTTAAGAGTTGCTCATCATTCTGCCCTTTTCACCAATTCTGATTAAATCAATTAACCCCCCCCCCCCCTTTAGAATCATGAATAATGATTTTACCCTATCACATCACATCACATAAAGGCACCCAGCCTTCAAACCTTCATCCTGATCATGCTGCCATGTCTATATCAAATTCAACAGAATGTATTTTATGTTTATGTTTATCTCAAGTTCAATTGAGTGCACTTTAATCTGGTCACCCTCAAGTTTCATACTCAACCAAACTTGCTGTGAGAGAGCTTCTTCAAACTGTAAAATAATCCAATATCTCATCAGATTAAAACCAAAACTATATTTCCATATTACATCTACATTGACATTTACTTATTTGGCTGATGCTTTTATCCAAAGCAACTTATAACATTTATGATACAATTGGTTACATTTCTTTTGGTTTTCCAATTCAAGTTCATACATATTTATACTAATAACTGTCTGTTGTTAACCACTAGGGGGTGTTGCAGCACACCAAACTCCAGACACAACTACCATGACACAAGTCCCGGTACAATAAAAAGGTTTATTGTCACAAAAACTTTACAAAAGGCTTTGCAAAACAAATATCACTGTTTTTCTTCTCCTTCCACTTCTCCAGGTGAGCTTCATCCTCTTGATTTTACCATATAATTTCTGGTATTTTATAATGTCAGTCGTATAAGTGCGAATGCGTAAAACTCATGCTATTGGTCCAAGAGATTATGATATGCCCACCTGAGAGAGTAACCACGGAGCACACTGCCTTTTTTTTCTATGTGGGTGTGACACTGCGGTGAATCAGCCCGTGCTACTAACTTCTCTCTCTCTCTATTGTGCCTATGTGACCACATGGAAATACCCAAACTATTCCGAAGCAACATTTGCATTGATTTGTGTTTTTTGTATCTCACACCCTCATACACCTTTATTATAAGAGCATCCCTTATTTACGATGGAACGTTCAATCAGAAGAAAATATGAAGCTGGTTTTAAATTAAACGTCGTTGAAGTTGCGAAAGAAATTGGTAACAGAGCTGCTGCATGAAATTTCAATGTGTCTGAGAAACTGATGCGAGATTGGAGGAGGCAAGAAGATGTAAAAAAAAAAATTTAAGCGTTGTATTTTTGAATGGACATATAAGTCGGGGTTTGATTTTATGATCGATTTTTCGGGTTTCAAGACCCGACTTATACGTGAGTATATACAGTAAATTAATTACTGTAATAAGCTAAAATGATCATTTAAACAAGTCATACATGCCCCAGTTGAGACTAATTAGCCTGACCTTACAGCAGCAATGCACAGTTCAATAACACCAACAAAGGCATAAACAATAACGTGGAAGACAATGAGACACCAAACAATGCCAAACCCGACTGAAGGAATCCCTGTACGCTCTTTTATTTTGTGCAGTGCAAAGACGCAAACCTAAAACACTCATTTACATATCACCTCTTTTGCCATAAAACACATAGGCTTTTTAAAAATGGTTAAATGATGTTTATTAACTGTGCTGTTAGAAGAAAGTTGATTTCCCATAGATGTGATTAGAAATGTTTATGTGCTGCTTCTTTAATGTCTTTATGTTTTTTTGTGTTGGATGCAGAACCTCAAAAGGCAGGACCACCCTGTGCTTCACGAAAAAGGGACCACTCGCAGCACCATATAGGGAGGCTGGGAAGTTTCTTCAGTCCACTGATTACACTTTGGTGGAGTTCAGTTTGTGAGTATTGCTACTTTCATTGTTTTTTTCAACTTTTTTGGTTCTGATTTGGGATTATGATTTTTTGGGGACTTGTTTGGTTTTTGGATCACCTATTTGGCAACTCCTTTTGCCTCTTTTTACTCTTTTCAGCATTTCTGTATATTTTCAGATTTTTCAAATAAATCTCCCATTTATAAAGATACAGTTTTATCCTTTTATCTGCAAGCCAGGTGTTTATGGTAATCCTCTTTCTTGTGGGGGAATTTTGATAATACTGTATGTTAGGCCTTTGCTTGTACATTTTTGAACTTTGGAAGCCACAGCCTTTTGGTCTGGTGAAGGCTGAAGCCAGCCAGTCGGAACTCAGGCTGCCCAAGACAGTACCTTATCTGTGCATGCTGGTTAGGATTCTGATCTGCTTTGTGATTATATTTTGGAGACCTGTACTCATAATATATTTGAATGAAAATTAATTGTAATTACTGCAGTTGTTCAGAGAATTGGTGATTAATCTGAAAAAAAAAAAACCAGTATTTTTGGCCACAAATGTATTTGGAATCATCCATAAACCTCTAAAATTTAGGATGCTGTCAACCGCCTCACCTCAGAATCATTTGCATTTTTTTAAATCCAAATGAACCAATCAGTGCTTTGCACCATTCAAAACTCAAATGACATGTCAGGTGTTTTGTGGTTTGTATAGTCAGGAACGCTCTGCCTAGGTTGGCTTTTGAGGAATCCCCTGAATATAACATTAACTTGGAGACTGATAGTTCAGTGCTTCTTTCACAAATTTTAGAACGACCCTTTGGAAAGATGATACACAGTTTTCAATAAATTCTCCATTCTCCGGCTGTTTGTTCATTACTCTTGATATTAGATCCTGTCCGAACTAATCTTAGTGTTTGGCAATATTGTGTTTTTCTTTCCACCCGCAATACTACAGTTGCTCATTTTTTATTCTAGTCATGAGAATCTGCAGTATAACTAAAGCAGTCATTTCTCATTGTGATTCTTTTATGCACAAGTGTACAGATATGCAACGCTACAAAACATAAAGCCACACATCTCCTGACACATGTGAGCCCGATAACATCATTCACTTGTCTCTCCAGCCCAGTAACTCGTGATGTTCTTCTTCTTATCCAAAAAGTGCCTTATTTGGAGATTAACATGTGAAATTTGACTGAAAAGAAAGCAATGCTTTAGAAAATTGTAATACTTTCTTGTAATAATAAAAAAAATATATATTTTATGGATAGGGCGGCACGGTGGCGCAGTGGTAGCGCTGCTGCCTCACAGTTAGGAGACCTGGTTTCGCTTCCTGAGTCCTCCCTGCGTGAAGTTTGCATGTTCTCCCCGTGTCTGCGTTTGTTTCCTCCGGGTACTCCGGTTTCCTCCCACAGTCCAAAGACATGCAGGTTAGGTGGATTGGCGATTCTAAATTGGCCCTAGTGTGTGGGTGTGTGTGTCCTGCGGTGGGTTGGTGCCCTGCCCAGGATTGGTTCCTACCTTGCGTCCTGTGTTGGCTGGGATTGGCTCCAGCAGACCCCCATGACCCTGTGTTTGGATTCAATGGGTTGGAAAATGGATGGATGGATATTTTATGGATTTTTTTATAAATGCAACTCTTGAATTTTCCTTTGTATTCAAAGTACTCTTTTATAAATCCTTTCCTTCTTCTGCTCTGGGTGATCATGTTTGATGCTTTATCTGCAAATTATTATCTTATAAATGAATTTTACAAGATATCTTTTTCTGAGCTTTCAATGAGAGGTCAAACAAAATGACACCTATCATTGGCTAACAGAGCAGATTACAATATGCAAGCTTTTGAGGCAACTCAGGCCCCTTCTTCAGGCAAAATGTAATACAGAAACTGGAGGTCCCTGTGTTTATACATGAGCTTTCAAGAAAGGCTAAATCGCACTAAATTTATTTGCAAAATATGTCACACTGATAACAATTTTAAAAGAACCTTATATTAATCTTCTCAATTGTATACGTGATGGATCTCGTCGCTAAATATCTGCCAGGAAAGTGATTTACATGAAATTATTATTTTAATTTCTGGAAAGCTGGCCAGCTTTTCTTGAGGTCACTGTCAATCAGACTGGAACCAACTTGACCAGCTTCCAAAAGCTGATTGTTAATTATTTTATGTATAAAATATAGATTTTTGAAATAGAAATTTGTGTTTAAGATTCATGTTGGACTACAAGTAGCCTACATGTTTATAGAATATTATCAAGGTTTATTATATGCTGGGGTATGAGTCACATTTTCCTTAAGTTTAAATCAAGTTATAAATAAAAAGTTACAAATGTATTAATTGTGGAAAATAATCTATGAACCTCAGATGAAAATAAGAATAATGACAAATTTAAAAATTTTTTAACACCAGTTATTAGCATGAGACAGAAATGTGATTACTTGGTGAAGTTTAAATATTAATTTATAATATCTAATGTCATTTTGGTAAATAATGTGTTGAATGTATTCACATATTTTAAAGCATTTGTTAAATAAATAACAGTGGAGCTTAATAATGCTTACATTAAAAAAAAAATCTTTCCAATGCCCTTTCCACTGTGTTGCTTGGTGTGTTCTGTTGTCTCCATTGTGCAGGTTAGCCCACCATACTGGCTCACCAAAAGTTGGCCCTTCCAGTTAAAGGGGCATCTAGAATACAATCGACTGAAACCCCAGACAGGTGGTCTCCACTGACCTATTTCAGTTGGTTGCACCAGTGATGAATTAGATGTGTCATACTAAAGGGAGTGAATACTTATGAGTTTGTTTTCAGTTTTACATTTGTAATGAATTTAGACCACTTTGCGGAGATCTGAATTCACAATGACATTTAAGAATATTTTTCTGTGGATCAGTGTCAAAAAAGCCAAATTAAAGCCACTGTGATTCAACGTTGTATAACAATCTTCTTCTTATTATTTCGGCTGCTCCTGTTAGGAGTTGCCACAGCAGATCACCTTTTCCATATCTTCCTGTCCTCGTCATCTTGCTCTGTCACACTCATCACCTACATGTCCTCTCTCACCACATACATAATCCTACTCTTAGGCCTTCATCCTTTCCTGTTACCTGGCAGCTCTATCCTTAACATCCTTCTCCTAATATACCCAGCATCTTTCCTCTACACATGTCCAAACCAAAGCAATCTCACCTCCCTGACTCCAAACCGTCCAACTTGAGCGGACCCTCTAATGTCCTCATTTCTAATCTTAACCATCCTCATCATACCCAATGCAAATCTTAGCATCTTTAACTCTGCCACCTCCAGCTCTGTCTCCTGCTTTCTGGTCAGTGCCACCATCTTCAACCCATATAACATAGCTGGTCTCACTATCATCCTGTAGACTGTTTCACTCTTGCTGATACCCGTCTGTCACAAATCACTCCAGACACTCCTCTCCACTCATTCCACCCTGCCTGCACTCTCTTTTTCACTTCTCTTCCACACTCCCTGTTACTTTGTACTGTTGATCCCAAGTATTTAAACTCATCCACCTTCGCCAACTCTTCTCCCTACATCCTTACCATTCCACTGACCTCCCTCTCATTCACTCACATGTATTCTGTCTTCTTCCTACTGATCTCAATGTTGTACAACAATAAAATTGGAAAACTCTCAAGGGAGTGAATACTTTTATAGGCACTGTGATTTAAAATTTTGCTGTCATTTGAAGAGGGAAAAATTAATACTACTTAGACTAAATATGATTGGTGATCCCAGTTTCTTAAGAGATTTGATTCAGCTGTGGGTTTGTATCCACGAGCTCAGTCCCTGAGCCAACCGTTAGGAACACCTGCACAGCTGCATATCCATGCAATTATCTTATCAGCCAATCACGTGGCAGCAGCGCAAGGCATAAAATCATCTGCGTACCAGTCAGGACCTTCCATTAATGTTCAACTCAAACACCAGAATGGGGAAAAAAATGTTATATCAGTGATTTCAGTTGCAGTACGATTGTTGCTGGTTTGAGTATTTCTGTAACTGCTGATCTCATGGGATTTTCACACATAACAGTCACTAGAGGTTATTTAAAATGGAGCACAAAAATCAAAAACATCCAATGACTTGTTTTGTGTATGGAAATGTCTTGTTGATGAGAGGTCAGAACTGGTCAAGGTAGATAACCACTCTGTACAACTGTGATTAGCAGAACGCATCGAACCTTGAAACGAATGGGCAACAATAGCTGAAGACCACATTGAGTTCAACTCCTGCTATTCAAGAATAGAAAGTTAAGGCTGCAGTGGGCACAGGCTCACCAAAGCTGGGCAGTTGAACACTAGAAAAACATTGACTGGTCTGATGGATATCGATTTCTGCTGAGGCACACCAATGATAGTGTCAGAATTTGGTGCTAAATATATGCACCCGACCAGCCTTGTGTCAACAGTCCAGTCGTCTGCCATCAATGCTAGTGTAATGGTATGGCAAATGTTTTCTTGGCACACTTTGGGCCTGTTGATATCAATCAATCATTGTTTGGATGCCACAGCCTATTTGAGTTTTGTTGCCAACTATGTGCATCCTTTCCTGGCTGTAATTACTCCATCTTCTAATTGCTATTTCCAGCATGATAACACACCATTCCACAGCACAAAGGTCTTCTCAAACTGGTTTCATGACCATGATGATGAGCTAAGTGCTCTTCTGTGGCCTGTCTAGTCACCAGATCAGAATCCAACACAACACCTTCACAATGTGGTAGAAAAGGAGATGTGAAGCCTCAACGTGCAGCTGACAAATCTTCAGAAATTGCACGATGCAATTATGTCAGCATGGACCAGAATCTCAAAAGAATGTTTATAAGATCTCGTGGTATCCATGCAATGAAAAACTGAGGATGATGCAAGAGCCAAAGGAGGCCCTGCCCGGTATTAGTATAGTGGTTCTAGGAACTTGTTCAGTGAGTGTATATACAGAGATGCACCCATACAATGTTTAATGAAATAAACTGACATTTTTCTAAACTATGCATTGTAAAATTAGAAAACTTACTCTGCTTTCTCATCACATTTACAGCTTAAAGACGCCAAAAACAAAGTGAGGCTTTTAGCAGCTGCTGGCATACAGTAAATGTAAAGATGCTCTGTAAATTGTCTGATGCGCTTCTGAGCTGACCATATGACTGATGAAAAGGCAAATTCTTTCAGGTGAACCTTTAACATTTTCCGTTATTTGTAGGGTGAATGTTTCGAGATTTTGGCACTTTAGAGTGTTTCATGCACACCTCCATCCACGTCTATTAATAAATATTTGAAAATATTATTAAAGTTAATTTAAGCTCAAATGTTTTCAGAATATATATATATATATATATATATATATATATATATATAAAACTCGCACTGTGTTGTATTTATCAATGCATGTTTTGTATTGAAGCAAAGAATAAAACAGCGTGTAATTTATACATTTATTATGAATCAAGTGTAGCAAGGAGGAAGCCAGAATGTCCTTACCAATAATTCCTTTCATAATTCTTGTCCACTTTGATTTACATTAATTGGTAAGATGATGAATGAACGCTGTAGATCATTTAAGACATATTTAAGAGTATGTAGGAATGAAAAATCTACAGCCATGCAAGTCATCTGGGAAAGTACATTTATAAATCGGTCAGCGTGCTAAATATATATAGCTATTGAACAGAGTTACATTATTAATTACTGCTCTGTTCTAAGCACTTTACCTGTATATATTTCTTTATTATTAAATTTTATTTGTGGTTATTTGTCATAGCAATAAAAGCTAGACTTTGAGAACAATGAAGCATGAGATCATTGAGCCTGTTTGCTTAGCTAATATTATTGTAACTTGTCCTAATAACTCATCCAGTCACCCAGTCAGAACGCTCACACTATAAGCCGCTGTTTCCTGTTCCCTCTGTCTTCAGGTTGGAGAGGTAAATTTTAGTTTATCCCCGAAACTCATAAATTTTTACTTATGTTGAAACTTGGGTAAAAAAATTAGACTGACTAATTCTCATTTACTTTACGACTGGGACAGAAGAGGCAGAGAATGGAAACTATCACACCAAGACTTGGTAGAGTCCATATCTTGATAGATAGATAGATAGATAGATAGATAGATAGATAGATAGATAGATAGATAGATAGATAGATAGATAGATAGATAGATAGATTTATTGACTGTGGCTTTTATAGAAGCTACTTAAATAAATAAGTACATAGATAGATAAATGAATAAATAAACACACACTAGAATGACTGAAAAGGAAGAAAATTAAAAAGAAATAAAACTTCTGACTTGGCTGTCACAGTCCCAGTGAGGCATTATAAAGGCTTATTGCCGTTAGTAAAAAGGAGCCCCAGTCGCATTTCTTGTCACACTTCTGCTAAATAATTACTTCGTTGAAAGTCTTCAGTGTCAGTGTGTCAGAGGATGTGCAGCATTGTTCATAATGGCATTCAGTTTCATTTTAATTTTCTTCTCCTCTGCTACCTCCAGGGTGTGCAGAGTGTGTCTCATAACTGAGCTTGCCCTTTTAATTAGCTTGTTGATTTGGTGGGCCTCTCTTGAAGTGATGTTACCCACTCATCACACCACTGCACAGAAATCGCACTTGCCATCACAGAGTTGTAGAACATGTAATGTATGTCACTTCCAACATTAATGGACTGCAGTCTACAAAGGAATATATAGGTGTTTAATGTTATGAGACAAGTCTAACCTGTCATCAAAGTGGACCTCATATACTTGTAGGAGTGGACCACCTCGACAACCACACTCTGAAAAGTGACCGGACATAGAGATGCGATGAAAATCTAGAACCAGTTCCTTGGTTCTGCTGATGTTAAGTGACAGACAATTCTCTTTGCACCGAGAGGAAAAATGAAAAGGACCAGGGGATACGTGTTCGTCAAAGAAGCAAGCTAAGGTCAAAACCGAGAGTGAAACCAATCTTTTGTCAGAGTCACAAAAGGGAATACGAAATTCAGGATTAAGGAACTAGAGCAAGAAGTTCATTACTGGGAGGTCAATAAATAAAAGGCTTTTAGTAAGCAGCAAAAGAAATGTTTCATCCTCAAAATTCAGAAAAGGAACTCCAGTCGACCTTTTAACTTCTTCACATAACTGATACCTAAGGTTGCGACACGTATCCTAATGACAGGATCAGAAAATAGCAGTACTCACAGAAAATAAAGATGGGTGTCACAGCAAACCAGTAAAAAATATTCAACTTGATCATTCATTTTAAATCCAAAAACTTTACAACAAATTTATAATCCTCTGGTCCCGAAACCAACTGATGTACACATTCAATCAACTGATGCGTGGCAAGATACAAACAGTTCATAAAACCAGCTGATTATAACAAGAGGGAACACTGGAGAGTAAGTGATGAGACTTTATGGGGACACTCCTGACATAAGAAGAAGTTCAGAAATACCAGAAATAACAGAAGCATAATGCCACTCCTTAACCCCACTTCTTCTTTTTATTGAATTTATTAAAAGCATATAACATTCCATACAATCAAGTCAAACTTAACAAAACTAAAATCAAATCAACCCCCACCTATGAGAAAGAGAGGAAAACCAACAGTCAGAGTAAAACTGTTAAGAGCAGTAAAGAGAGATAGGAGTCTTTTCCCCCAATATAAATGCTTAATCTAAAATATTTTTGATTAGATCCTGCCAGGTTTTAAAAATGTTTTGAACAGATCTTCTAAGTAAGAATTTGATTTTTTCCAGTTTCAAATAGTATATAACGTTATCAGTTACCCACTGGCTTAACAGAGGTGAGTTAGGATTCTTTCAGTTGAGCAAGATAAGCCTACATGCCAATAGTGAAGTAAAGGCAATTACAGTTTGTGTGTCCTTCTCCACTTTAAGCCCACCTGAAAGTCCATCAAACACAGCTGTTAATGGAATATTAGGGACTGTGGCACCAAGGCTGTCTGAAAGGCACTTAAAAATTTTGGTCCAGAATGATGTTAATTTGGTGCAGGCCAAAAACATGTGGCCCAATGAGGCTGGAGCCCGATTGCAATGTTCGTAGGTTGGATTTTGCCCTGAAAACATTTTGGGCAATTTCAAATGAGACAGAAGTGCTTGATATATAATTTTAAGTTGAATAATTGAATGTTTTGCACATATTGAGCTCGAGTGAATTCTGTGCATGGCTGCCTTTTACTCCTTTTCTGAAATGTTGAGTGAGAGATCCTCTTTATATTATAGAAATTCTGTCTGTGTCTTCACGACTGATCCGTGTCTCTTCTGGAATAGAAATAGGTGGGAGGTGAGGAAAATTGGGCAAATTTCATTTAGCAAAGTTTCTAATTTGTAGATAGTTTAAAAGTTGTGTTGATGGGAAATTAAATTTGGGATGTAATTGTTTATAGGATACAAATACATTATTTATATACTTCTTTTGAGTCTGGAGGACAACGGGACCAGGACTCAACTTGTTATGGAGGTAGTGTTTTCAGGTAATATAAGAATCTGGAGGTGAATGAGCAATGTCTGTGCAATGTGTTTTGGATGGTGAGCCTGTGGACAAACAACCCCACCTAAGAGACAGGGTCTAAACCCATTTAGACAGCCTAGTCCCAGTACTACAGGGAGGAATTTGCATATTTAACTGTTATTAATTGCAATTATGCATTCTCTCCTTGTTTTGCTAATTTTGTATAATAAATCCTTTTACTGTAATAAAGAACAGTGTTTTATCATTCTGTTCTGGGTTAGGGTGGCACACAGAGGTGTCTCCAATGTACCTTCAATTATGTAGTTGGAAGAACCTTGTTGCATTAACGTTGTGGAGTGTACATCACATGGCTGCTGCCTTATAGTTCATTGTTTCACAAATGAATAACAATCTGTGTGAATTGTGCATGTTCTCGTCGTGTTCATTAAACCACGTGAATGCTAGTTGGACTCTAAATTGGCTCAGTCTAAATTCAAGTGTGTAGTTAGTTATTATGTGCGATGGGCTAACCTTCCATCTAGAGATAGTTCCTGTCTTAGAACCATTTTTAATAGGTTTGGTCTTCAGCTCCCTCTAATCCTGGAGTTTGTGTACAGCCTCTTCTAAATAGATATAAATCTTACTGGAAAACTTGTTGTAGTCTGTGACAGAGCTTGGCCATGGAAAAAAAAATCCATTCTTACAATGACATGTCCCAAAAGCATAGAATTGTAATTTTCTGCCGTAAAATCATTTATATGCTATGTAAATCACATTGATTATATTTACAGTCCATTCTTGTTATTTGCAAGGGCTATGTTCCTGAAAATTCCTGCAGAAACCACAGCTACTTGTTACCATAAACACATAATTTTGTGCAGTTTAAATTGACAAAGTTCATCACCATGTGTCCTGTTCCATGTGCTTCCCCCACCTAAACCCCTGGGTCAAGACTGGCAGAAGGAGGCTAGGTTGAGTAGACATGCCAGTCCTCTGATCTCACACCCTCAAGTTTTAGTAATGACACTCCTGCAGGTTCACCTATGGAAACCTTGTTACAACTTTTACTTCCTCTAGACAGTCAAGTTCGATCATTTTCTTGTGCTCTGCCAGAGGCCACAAGTGACCACAGCAGGGCCAATGCAAGGTCTTCAATAAACTTGAATTGGTACTAATGATGGATGGTGTGTACAAAGAGTCATAATATGGATTCTATAAGGTGTTGGAAACATTCCTTTGAGATTCTGGTCCATGTTGTCATGATTGAATCATGACTTTTTTTTGCAGAATTGTCAGCTGCACATTCAGGATACAAATATCCTATTCTATCACATTGTGAGGATGTTCTATTGGATTCAGACCCAGTGATTAGAAAGGCCACTGAAGAATAATGAGCTCATTGTCATGTTCAAGTAACCAGTATGAGACGACTTTTACTTTGTGACATAGTGCATTATAATGGTGGAAGTATCAATTAGAAGATGGGTAAATTGTGGCCATGAAGGGATGCACATGGTCAGCAACAATACTCAAATAGGCTGTGGCATTCAAGTGATTACTGATTAGTATTGACAGGATCAAAGTGGTGCCAAGGAAACGTTTCCCACACTATTACACCACCACCACTACCACCTTCCGGGACTGTTGACAAAAGACAGGTTGTTTGCCATTGACACCAAATTCTGACCCTACCATCGGTGTGCCTCAGCAGAAATCGAGACTCATCAGACCAGGCCATGTTTCTCCAGGTGTCAGCTGTTCAGTTTTGGTGAGCCTGTTCCCACTGAAGTCTCAGCTTTATGTTCTTGGTTGACAAGAGTAGAACCTGACGTGGTCTTCTGTTGTTGTAACCCATCTGACTCCAGGTTCAACATGTTGTGCAGTTTTCTGCTCATCACACTTGTACAGAGTAGTCATCTGTGGTCATCCAAGTTATCGTAGCCTTTCAACCAGTCTGGCCATTCTCCTCTGACCCCTCTCATTAAGAAGGTGTTTTCATCCCCAGAACGTCTGATCACTGGATACTTTTTGTTTGTCGCACTATTCTGAGTAAACTATAGAGATTGTAGTGGATCAAAATCCCAGCAGTTTCAGAAAAACTCAAACCAGACCATCTGGCACCAACAATGATGCTACAGTCCAAATCACTGATATCACATTGCTTAGTGTGAACATTAACTGCAGCTTCTGACCTGTGTTTGCATGTCTTTATGCATTGTGCTGCTGCTACATGATTGGCTGATTAAATATTTGTACGAATACTGAGGTGTACAGGTATTCCTAATAATTTGTTCGCTGAGTGTATTTATATTCTAATAATACACACCTAAAGTGAACATAAACATAAAGTGTTCTCTAATGATCAAGTAATCTGTATAACCATACACTGCAAAATAGATATACTGAAATTTCATAATGTCTAATGTCTATTTTCATGTAAATTAAATCATTATAAATATATATTTAAACAGAAGTAGAGGGAGAAGAACGAGCAATTACATGTCAGCACTAACACAAGATACGGGCCCTATTGTCCACATTTTCAACCATCTCTTAAAGTAGGGTGAAAAATAACTGCCTTAAAGTTAAGAATGTTTCACAGGGATCCAAAAATTCAATTACAGCCCGTTTTACTGTTTAAGATTCATCCAGATGAAACACATTTCAGCTTACTTCAATATAAGAAAGTAAGACATTAACACTGCTGTGACTTAAGATTAGCCCAGAGATTCATTTACCGAGGCTTTCCTGGATTCACTTGGCGGCACTTAATTTATGAGGAGTGCTGCTCTTAGCTTAGTAACTCTTGGCCACAGCTTAAGCTGCTTTTCTTATATGAATGCTGGTCTGCTCTTCATTTTTACCACTTGCAGGCAGTTTGTATGCATTTTTTTTTTAAGATTTAGTATCCTATATCCTTATTATGTAATATATATCAGACCACTATTTTGCACAATTTTTCTTGTTAAGGAAGTGACTCCATGTTTCATACAGAAACAGTGATGCCAAAAAAACAAACCTTTTAAAACGCTAAAGGTACTATTTAGTTCTCTAAGACTCTTATTTTTGCAAAATCACTATACGTGACACACTTATGTGCCATTCATCCTGTGAGTAACATGGCACCTATAAGAAGTATTCTCCGCGGAGAAGCTTTTGCATTTGATTGTTATCCAACCATGAATCCCACTGGATTTTATTTAGCTTTTTTGACAATGATCAAAAAAAAAAAGGGTTCGCATTGCTGTGAGTTTGGCAAAATCACAGAACTGTTCGGGAACTTTTACAAACTTGGCAAAATGCATGGAAGACAATGGGGAAGAAGGAACTGAATTAGTTGTGACAGGAGTATAATAGTGCAGGGGTCTTTTATGTGTTTCAGAGGGCTAGGAAAACATCTGCAAACTATGCTGTGGCCAAAAATGTGATCTGAGCTATGAGGCAGGAGTGCTAATTATTGTGACACCGTGCTTCAAACGACAAAAGATACACATGGAACCACAATCAAAATTCATCAAATCGCCACAAACTGGCAATAAGTAAAATTATATATATAAATATATCATTGCATTCACAGAGTTCCAATTCTGGGGCACTCAAAGCAGAGGCGTGGGACTGGAATTTTCCATTGTTTGAAGTCACCACTTTGAACTTTTATTGTTTTACATGTATCTGTGCAGATACTTTGCTCTTTTTCCTTCCATAAAGAAGGAAGAAATGCATTTTTTGTTTTTATTATTATGTCACAGGGTCACGTGTTTTTTTCTCAGTTAGGGGAAGGGCTCCTTTAAGGCTTTTTTTGACTTGTTGCACAGCATTTGGCTAATTATGCAGGTAAATTAGCCATGCGGTGCTGCAGTGCACAGGGCTCACTGTTATACAAGTACTAGCAAAATACCCGCGCTTCGCAGCGGCGAAGTACTGCCTTAAAATTTTTATTAAGAAGAAAATTTAACCTTTTTAAACTGAGGGAAAATATGCCAATAATTTTTCTTAAGGATCTCTTTGAATACCATGTTGTCAGTTCGGCCCTCCGGTTGTAACATGACCAAGCTGTGCGCTGAGCTTACTCTTGAGCATGTAACTTACAGATGGCCATGTGAACAGTAATCTTGTCTCAAATCTCACAGCTTGGATTGCTGCTGTCATAATCAGTTTGAGTTTCATGGTTTGTTTCAATTACGATAGTATTTGCAGGATTTGTTGTGTTGAAGTGACATTCGGCATCTGTCAAGCATTGTAAGCACACAACCGGTTTCATCAATAAAATCACATCCAGCTTTTGAGAGTTTAAACACTCATAAACATCAAAGTGTCCACTACTGAAATCGTCACCTGTGAATCTAAGATGTTTAAGAGGCATTGGCAGTTGTCGAAAGGTGTAAAATATTTGGCCATTTCGGTACACTTGAAAGCGACAACCGAACAATTCAGCGGCAGCCATCAACTCACATGCAGAACCATAGGTGAAGGGCTTAAGCATTTCACTCTTATAGTGCTCCTGTGTAGTATAATTATCTCCTGTACCGTCATCAGTCCACACCTTGAACCTGTCCCAGTCATTCAATACATAAGACACAATGTTCCTCCGGATATCAAGAGTGAGCCTGATATGGCCGTGAAATATGTAACAAAGAGAATGGAAAAGGTAGGTGCCATCTCCGGGCATGGAAACCACTCAGTAAGTGACAGTTCTTTGATCGATAGTGATCACCTCGATAGACATGGTAATGGGGGTTGGAATGATAAAGGAAATGGATACCTGAGCAATGTAAAGTAAGTCTAAAATACCTATACAATAACTATAATTGTAATAAACAAACAATAAAACAGTGGAGAAGCCGTGGATTAAATAAAAAGGCTGTAGTTATCAGTAGGGAGACGTGAATCCCGTGGCGAAGCAAGGAAGGGAATGTAGAGACCGGAGCGACGGACGGTCTTATATAGGCAGGCAGCCAACAACGTGGGAGGCGTTGGGATGGGGGACCCAACGCCACCTCACACAGTGAATGAGCTGCAGGCTATGGACGTATATATGTACGTAAGTAGGATTCAGTTAGCGTTGGGAACCCATGTACCAAATTTCTTGAAGATGGGCCGATAAGTAACAAAGACTGTTGAAAAGTTCAATATGGTGGCTGACAGTGGCATCATACCACAGAAATAAGTACGTACATTGGTTTCGGTTAGTGCAGGGAAGCCGCCTATAAAATTTCGAGAAGATCGGGCCATAAATAAGAAAGTTCAACATGGCAGACGTTGTTGACCGTTATGACCGTTACGCGTAGAATTTCGAAATGAAACCTGCTTAACTTTTGTAAGTAAGCTGTAAGGAATGAGCCTGCCAAATTTTAGCCTTCTACCTGCACGGGAAGTTTGAGAATTAGTGACGTTGGAAAGTTCAATATGGCGGCCAACAGTGGTGTCATACCAACGAAATAAGTACGTACATCGGTTTCCATTAAAAGTTTAATATGGCGGCCGACAGTGGCATCATACCACCGAAATAAGTACCAAATTTCAGCCTTCTATCTACACGGGAAGTTGGAGAATTAGTGACGTTTAAAGTTCAATATGGCGGCTGACAGTGGCGTCATACCACCGAAATAAGTATGTACATTGGTTTCGGTTAGCGCAGGGAAGCCGCCTACCAAATTTCGTGAAGATGGGGCCATGAATAAGAAAGTTCAATATGGCGGACGTCGTTGACCTTTATGACCATTACGCGTAGAATTTCGAAATGAAACCTGCTTAACTTTTGTAAGTAAGCTGTAAGGAATGGGCCTGCCAAATTTTAGCCTTCTACCTACACGGGAAGTTGGAGAATTTGTGACGTTTGGAAAATTCAATATGGCGGCCGACAGTGCCGTCATACCACCGAAATAAGTACGTACATTGGTTTTGGTTAGCGCAGGGAAGCCGCCTACCAAATTTCGTGAAGATGGTGCCATAAATAAGAAAGTTCAACATGGCGGACGCTGTCGACCATTATCGACCGTTATGACCGTTACGTGTAGAATTTTGAAATGAAACCTGCTTAACTTTTGTAAGTAAGCTGTAAGGAATGAGCCTGCCAAATTTCAGCCTTCTACCTACATGGGAAGTTTGAGAATTAGTGATGAGTCAGTGAGTGAGTGAGTGAGGGCTTTGCCTTTTATTAGTATAGATATCTAGTAGCGGTATTCATGTCATTCTCATTACGCTCAAATAAAAATAGTGTTTTGTTCTCTTTTTTTATATGAGGTGGGAGGCTGAAATATTAATTGGGTCTTGACACCTCACATACAGATCAGCAACACTCTTACAAAGTTCATGTTTGAAGGAGCTGCACAAGGCTGCTAAAGCACAGTGATGTCATATTGGCCTTACAAAAACATCACAGGGCACTGGGAAAGAATTGTTCATCTAAGCCCACTGCACAACAGATTTCCAGAAAAATATTCAATGGACAAGGTCACAGACAAATACAGAATATTTGCTGTAAAAAAAGCTTTGACAAATCTGAGAAAAAGAAGAGTCTTTAACGTCAGAGCAACAACAGATCTCTAAAAGGTTGCCTAAATTAATTACAAATATAAAACACAAAATATTTGATAACATACAGTATATGTGGATTTTTAGCCCCCTACCTCACCCCAAGATGATACACTGTAGTATAAAAGTAAAAAAAACATGTATGCATGCATGGTTTATTATTCCTGTGAGAATTTATGAGTATTCAGGATGGGCCTGTCCTGTGTAGTTAAAATATTCTGTACCAAGGGAATAATGAGATAATAATAATACTATTAAATTTGTTCTCAATACAGATTTATACATAAGAAGACGGTATAAATGTGTGCCAAATATGTTTTATCTGTTTAACTGTTTTGGGACCTTCAGATAACATTGGCAATGTGTCATATACAGTAGGATAATCGTCATTCTGCAAAGAAAAAACAAAACAAAACAAACCAAAAACAACAGACTGACGTGTTTCTTGAGAAAGCTCTTTCATCTTGGCCATTTTTGAACTTTAAGAATTGCAGTGTCTTACAACGCAAATAAACAGAATAACAGGAATCCAATTACAAAGGCTTCTCTAATAACTAATGAGCATGTTAACATGACTAAGGATAAGCTAAGGAAGTTTATCATTAGGACACTGAACACCCATGAACACCCATGAAACCCTGTGGGAATCTGTGGTGCCACAGCAGCCCAGCAGAGCTGCCCTCTAGCATTCTGGGGAAGATAATGCCTCGGGCACACTCTTTCCACTGGTCCTTCCATTATAGAGGCATCCTGGACGGGTAAGGGCCCCGGCTGGCTTCCACAATATATATAAGTAAACATACATACCGATACATATATATATATATATATGCATTCATACATACTGTACATATATACAGCTAAATATACATACATATATACATACACACACACACATCATATATATATATATATATATATATATATATAGAGAGAGAGAGAGAGAAAGTAATGTTTAAGAAGCCAACTCATATACCAAGTATGGAAAATAAAAAGCAAAAAGCATCAGATATATAAAAATAGCAGCATATCTCCAAATTTGCCATTCTTGGATACACAAACAATACATCCTCACCCAACATCTTTATGTAATCAGATTTATATCACTGTTCAGATTATATTTTTGCCTTAAAATATTTTTCATTGGTATAAGCGGTCTGTGCACGATGAAGGGGTACTTACGGGGCAGTCAGTAATACTCTGTTCCCACTGACTCATACTCAGACTCTCTTCCAGAGTCGTGCATTTCCTCAGTACTAGATCCCATCCACAATATGGATCTCGAGCTCCAACACAGGCACTGTAAATTAGAAATTGCACAATCATTGTTTTGTTGTTTCTTTATTTATTCTTTATTACAGTATTCATTTGAAGACATGAAAACCTTCTTAAAGGGGAACAGTCACATCTTTCTATCTTTTAATAGTAAAAAGAACTCTTTTATGTGGGTTCTCCAGGATTTGAGCAATGTAATTCTTATACCAGCTCAATTCTAGGCCAGTGCCGTCATCATTGCGCACTTCCCTGATGATCTGTATAAAAATGGCTGCATCATTTCAGTTTCATCATTTCTCAAAGCTCCAACATGAAAGAGTACTTTTTGCAATTACAAGATACCGTTCCCCATTAATGTACTTGCAGGTAATTAATGTAGTAAAGGAATCACATGATTAATCAAGATGAACAAGAACATAAGAAATCTGACAAACGAAAGGAGACCATTCAGTCCATCAACCTCTTTTGATTAACTAATAGCTAAGCTGTACCAACATCTCATCCAGATACATCTCAAAGTATCTGCTTTAACTCTATGTCTCGGTAGTTTCTTCTAGATTCCCACAACACTTTGAATAAAGAAGTCCTTCCTGGCTTCAGTCCTAAATGCATTCCCCCTTAATTGAACTGGTTTCCTCTCTCTTAAGTTGAAGAAAGATACACATTGACGATTCTTTCATCTCAGCAGTGGTCTACTGAGGTTATATTATAGCTACCATTGGTTTTTTATTCACCTCCCTGACCATCGCACTTCTTGCCTAGGTACTGAATTTGGCTGAATGGCTAACTCTGGAAGAGTCCTGGTAATTTCAGACTTTGGTAATTTCAAATCCATTTCTCAATTATCAAAGACACTGTGCTTCTGGAAACACTCAGATCTTTAGAAGTGGTTTTAACCACTTGCCCTGATCTGTGCCTCACCACAATTTGATAACAGAGGTCTACAGAGAATCCCTTGGACTTCATGGCTTGGTTTTTCTTCAGACGTGGAATGTGAATTGTGGGACCTTATACACACAGGTGGGTACCTTTCTAAATGGTCCAATCAGTTCAGTTTAGCACAGGTGAACTCCAATCAAATTCTAAACACATCTCGAGGAGAATTAAAGCAATTAAGTGCAATTTGGGGGCCCACAGTGAAGGGTCTGAATACTTATAGGAATGAGATATTGCAGTTTTTGTAATAAATTTGATGACCGTTCTAAAAAGAAGTTGTCACTTTGTCATTCTGGGTTTTTGAGTGCAGATTGATGGGCAAAAATATAAAATGTATCAATTTAAAATTAAATGTACAACACAATAAAATGTGCAGAATCTGAAAGGATCTGAATAGTTTGAGTGCATTGTATGTACAATAGGTTTTTGTCATTATTGTACAATTAGACAGGCCTGAATGAATTAGGGCTCAGAACACGAGCTACCTACAAACTACAAAATTAAGAAAAGTAATTTTAAATAAGGAAAAGTGTTTTGAGAAGATTGAAGCAAACTTGTTGCAAATTGAATAAATATTACCATTACATGTCTTTAGGGTGATCTATCCAAAGTATTAATTAAGACAAAGTATATTTTCCACAGATTTTTGTGCATTTTGTGCTTTGTGGGTCATGGTAGAATGATGCCATTGTGAGGTGTGGTATCTCTCATTTAGAGTTGGTGGCTGTTTGGAACAATTTGTATAAATAGCCAAATTCCAAGCTCAAATTAATTTAATGTATTCAGTTTTTCTGTAAACATCATAGCAATATCTTAAATATTTTTATTGATACCCTTGTGTTTTACTGCTTTATGTTTTTTGGGGGTGACAGAAGACTACGGTTTTGGGCTATAAATTGTGGCAGACGGCTGGGGGCCCTACCCAGTTGGGATGCCTGGAAGGACCACAAGAGGGACAATACCTCCCCTGGGCCATGAGAGGGCAGCCACCCTGGTCTGCATGGGGGCCACGGGAACAGAGCTGGTAAGCTCATCCCTGTTGAAGCCTGTGGCCACCGCCAGGAGTCACTGGTGGATTAAGGAGCCCTGCAATACAGCACTTCTGCCACAACTGGAAGTGCTGCCGGAAGTAATTCCAGGAACACTCTGAGTGCTTCTGGGTGCTCATACAGCACTTCTGCCACACCAGGAAGTGCCTTCAGAAGACTATCAGGAAGTACCTAGAGCACTATATTATAAAGGAGGCCGCCTCACACCAGTAGAGGAGCTGGAATTGGGAGGAAGGAGATGGAGCTTGTGTGTGGAGGAGTAAAGGCAGCAGAAAGAGAAGAAGAAGAAGAAGAAGAAGAAAGAAGGGACTGAGTTTGGGCTGATTAGAGCACTGTGTTGTGTGCAGGACAATAAATAGTGTGTGTTTTGAGACATTCGGTGTCTGTCTGTCTGTGCCTGGGGGCTGTCTCTCCACAAAGTAATCTATAGCTTTTTCACTGTATTCTAGGATTAAATGGAAATTTAAATGATTAAATAACCAAAAATAATAATTTTTTCTATATATGATGGAATACATTTATTTATTTCCAAATCCATTGTTTTAAACAGACAATTGCCAGTGGGCTACTGCTATGTTTATACTTCTAAATTGTCATTGACGAGCGTAATTGCTGCTGATGACAGAGGTGCTTGGATCCTACCTTGCATCTTTCTCTCCTTTCATATGATTCCTTTCATTAATGATATGCCCATTAGCACCATGCCCACTGGCATCATCATTAGCTTTGTTGGAATAGTTTAATGCCTTGTCAGAAAACAATGCAAGTGTTTCATGACAGCCATAATTAGGGGTCCAGGCACATAGTGTAATGGAACCCTATTGGTTTTGCTTGCAGTTTTCTTTGTTCTTCCACCACTTTAATCGATGCCTAGATTTAGATTTTTTTAAAATACAGACCTCAAAACCCTTAAACTAATTCAACCTAATGTTAGACTGTGAAGGGAGTGGAATTTAAATGAATCATCCTGTTGTTTCACCGGCAGCTTTTGTTCTTATTTATTTAAAACACTAGACTGGTATCCTATTGAAGGATACAGTCCAGTCAAGTGTGTGTTTGTGTTTTATTTTTTTCTTTGAAAAATTCCTTCAGTATGCTTTTTCATTTTTCTCCTTTTTATTCTTTTAACAGCAGTTCTGCTTTTGAAAAGCACAATGTATGTTTTTTTTGCTATTCACAAAATGCAAATAATACTTAACATGTATCTCCTGTTTTCGGATGCCAGACTAAAGAGCTATTTAACTCTTGTTAATGAATGAATGTCGCTTTTACTAACACATTCTGTACTAGTGATAATATTTATACTGAATTCCTCCCATCAACTAATGAAGCAGAATATCCTTTAGAAGATTTTGTAAAAAAAAGTGTTATCTGATGCTGCTGTATTCAGTGTGTCTTGGGTGAAAACACTCACACAGATTAAAATAAGAAATAATTCCTGTCAAAACAAGCTTTGGAAATATTTAACGTCATCATTGCTTTATAAAGAGAACGTAATAACTGTAGGGCAGCACCCAGTGTCGATCTGTCTCTCCATAATCTTCAAGATCACTGAAAATGAACTAAAAAATGTAATAACAAATGCCAATCACAGCACCAACACTGACTGTGGCATGCAGCCCGTATTTATTATATTTCGAATTTATTATGTATACATTGTAGGGTTTAAGAAAGAGGGATTTTTGTTTTGTTTGAGGCTAGTAATTATATGTTATAGTTATGTTTGTGTGTTATTATGAAGTTATCTTGTATTGGCTTCTGACATTTTGTGATTCAGCCGCAACAGATGACTGCAGTTGTTAGGACTGCACCCGCTAAAGTCGCAGTGTGTGACATCATCAGAGTAACGTTCTTTAACTCAGAGGGCTGAACATTTTTCCAAAAAAACTCGCACACAAAGCAATGGCTTCACACATTAATAAACAAAAAATATTTAATTTACGACAAATGTCACTGTGTGGTATGTGGTATGAGTGTCTATACTATGTGATGTCACATACATATTAACTGTCACATGGTATAGCTCAGCATGGGAATCAGAAAATTGCTTGGCATATTTGTTTATCTCACCCGACATTAGCTGAAAAGCAGCCTCTTGAAAGAACAGCACAAAGTAGTTGAGCGGCTGGCATTCCGTTGAGTCCACAGGCAAGCCACGCCATCTTTCTTGTGAAGTTCAGCAGCCAGCTTGCCTCCCATGGATCAATGTCTGGGTATTCCTCCCACCCGAACGTGCTTAGCTGGAGGTCAATCAGCTAGGGGCCCATCAGCTGATGCTGGTTCCTCCCTCTCCCAATCACTCACTTTAAAATCCGACACAACGATAATACACAAAATGTTGTCAACTGAGTGTTTTGCTTTGTGCATTTGATTCGCCCTCTTCACAGATGTTGATGCCATTTTTGCCACTGTTTTTTCCTTGCTCACACGCATGCAGAGATTAGACATCAAGTGAACAAGTCTAACATTTCTCCCATAGCAAAGAGACTCTGCCTATACATAACAGCAAATTTTGTTGACGTTTTTTCCCTCTACCCTTGGATGTCAACTTTTGTGGTGCACTTCGGTCTTCCTGGTTACAACTAGTGGTGTTTATATATGTGAATGACAAGCAACCTAACAATATGCAGCCTCTGCCATGTTGGTCTCCCATGTAAGTCTTCATGCATTGTGGATCACTCTGTGCCACATTTGTCAACAGTTCTACACAATATTGATTATGAAATCTTATTTGCAAAGCTCTAGTCTTTGTTTATGTGGTCTTTTTGTTTGGTTATTGTGTTTTCAAAGAGTAGAGTTTCTCTCCATACACCAGCCTCATTTAGATGTGCATCTTGTGGACATGTTTGTGTTTCGAGTCACCACTAGAAATAAAATTCACACCTTAGAGATAAGACAGAATTGGCTGTACCTGGAGAAAATCCACATGAGCAATGGAAACACCAAACAAAGCGCTCGGTATTGGGCCCAATCAGTAAATCAACCTTGAGTATTAAATATACTGTATTACAGTATTAAATATAACCCAGCCAAAGGGATTGCACAAACCAATGTGTTTTTCATGCTGGTCTCAAGCCCAGAAGAATGGGGAGGGTTACATCAGGAAGGGCATCCGGTGTAAAATTTTGCCAGATCAACATGCGGGGAGGTAGTATTATATCAGGGATTGGCTCTGAGCCCTTTCTTATTTGCAATGGTGATGGACAGTATGACAAACGAGATTAGACTGGAGTCCCCATGGACTATGATGTTTGCTGATGACATTGTGATCTGTAGCAATAGTTAGTAGGGAGCAGGTTGAGGAGAATATGCTCTGGAGAGGAAAGGAATGAAGGTCAGTAGGAACAAGACAGAATACATGTGTGTCAATGAGAGGGAGGTCAGTGGAGTAGAGTTGATGAAGGTGGAGGAGTTTAAATACTTGGGGTCAACAGTACAGAGTAACAGGGATTGTGGAAGAGAGGTGAAAAAGAGAGTGCAAGCAGAGTGGAATGTGTGGAGAAGAGTGTCAGGAGTGATTTGTGACAGACGGGTATCAGCAAGAGTGAAAGGAAAGGTCTACAGGACGGTAGTGAGACCAGCTATGTTATATGGGTTGGAGACGGTGGCACTGTCCAGAAAGCCGGAGACAGAGCTGGAGGTGGCAGAGTTAAAGATGCTAAGATTTGCACTGGGTGTGACCAGGATGGATAGGATTAGAAATGAGGACATTAGAGGGTCAGCTCAAGTTGGATGGTTGGGAGACAAAGTCAGAGGCGAGATTGCATTGGTTTGGACATGTGTAGAGGAGAGATGCTAGGGTATATTGAGAGAAGGATGCTAAGGATAGAGCTGTCAGGGAAGAGGAAAAGAGAAAGGCCAAAGCGAAGGTTTATGGATGTGGTGAGAGAGGACATGCAGGTGATGGGTGTTACAGAACAAGATGGAGAGGACAGAAAGATATGGAAGAAGATGATCCGCTGTGGCAACCCCTAATAGCAGTAGCCAAAAGAAGAAGAAGAAGACAGTATTAAATATAAGTGTTTTATTTTTGAATCATGCATTAGTGAGGTGACTACCATCTACAAAGCAATGTTTCTATTTAATATATGTCTTTCCTTCACATAAAAATAAAATGGAGCTGGAATGTTTAATTTACTTTGCTAGTCCCCGTGCTGGAGTGGCTTTAATTTAAAAGTATGTGTATACAGTAAATGGCATGCAGCACCTTTCACTTGTAATCCCCTAGTGCCTCATTTGTCAACTCCTGACAGTTGTCAGTGAATTATAGATTGTAGAAGCAGTGTAAATTGGGTGCTAAACGTCCATTTGGTTTTATTTAATGGCCGATGCACATCACTTCAAGGCAAATGTTTCTGTCACTAGCCTTAAATCTGAAACTATTACCAGACATGAATTGATAACCCCAGTCCCTTGAATTCTTCCAGTAAGTATAAGTAATTCATTTCTAAACAAAAGAAACTTTCAGTGCACACCGTAAATAGAAATTCTGTTCATGGTTCTTACACAAATGTGTCTTTTCCCTTGGCAAAACTCTAACAAAATTTTGCAGCAGTTTACTGTGCATCAGCTAAGCACTTCATGCAATGGTATATGACACTTTACTGCAATGAAAGCAGAATTCCTTACACCACTCTTTTAAATATTTTTTTTTCTGAAAGTGATTTTTCATATTTTGGATATGAAGGTGTTGGAGTCTATCCTATTATATACTAGACAAGCCCCTAGCATGTATAAAGCGCATTGATTTCTGGGTTGTATAATGCAGAGGCGTCAAATACTTCCAAAGAATTACTGAGGAAAGGGGTCATAAACCCAAAGTAGTGGAGGTGTTATTTTGGAAAAAACTATGGCTTCTTCTAGAATGCATTGTTGAGGTGTGATTACTACTGACTATTGACTGATTGCTATGAACTTTGCTTTTTGACAGCAGCAGTCTGCTTGATTTAATGCAAATTAAAACCTGTACAGCACCTTAAGAAAGTATTCAGACCCCTTCACTTTGTTCACGTCTTGTTACGTTGCAGCCTTGTGCTAAATTCATGTCATTTTTTTTCCTCATCAGATAACAGGATTGTAGTGAGACCAGCTAAGTTATATGGGCTGGAGACGGTGGAACTGACCAAAAAGCAGGAGACAGAGCTGGAGGTAGCAGAGTTAAAGATTTTAAGATTTGCACTGGGTGTGACGAGGATGGACAGAATTAGAAATGAGGACATTAGAGGGTCAGCTTAGGTTGGACGGTTGAGAGACAAAGTCAGAGAGGAGAGATTGTGTTGGTTTGGACATGTGCAGAGGAGAGATGCTGAGTAAATTGGAAGAAGAATGTTAAGGATAGAGCTGCCAGGTAAGAGGAAAAGAGGAAGGCCTAAGAGAAGGTTTATGGATGTGGTGAGAGAGGACATGCAGGTGATGGGTGTGACAGAGCAAGATGCAGAGGACAGAAAGATATGGAAGAAGATGATCCACTGTGGCAACCCTTAATGGGAGCAGCCAAAAGAAGAAGAAGAAGAAGAAGATAAGACTCGTAATGTCCCAGAATGACAAATCAAAAACTGAAATTTAGGAACTTTTGTACATTTATTAAAAATAAAAACTGAATTCTCCCACTGACACAAGTATTCCGACCCTTTGCTATCACACTTGAAATCTGGCTGAGGTGCATCACATTCTATGGATCATCACTGAGATGTTTCAACACTTTATTTGGAGTCAATTCAACTGATTGGACTGATTAGGAAAGGCACAGACACCTGTCTACTGAAGGGTGACAAAGAGCAAAAACCAAGTCATGAGGTTGAAGGAATTGCCTACAGAGCTTAGAGAATGGATTATGTTGAGGGGGATATGGGGAAGGCTGAAAAAAATTCCTGATGCACTCAAGATTCTCAAGAGCACAGCGGCCTCCATATTTCTGAAAAGGAAGAAGTTCAGAACAATTACAACTCTTGCTGGAGCTGATCACTCAGCCAAACTGAACAATCAGAGGAGACAAGCCTGTTAAGAAAGAGATGACCAAGAACCCGATGGTCATGTTGGCCATGCTGCAGAGAATCTATGTGGATGTGGGAGAAACTTCCAGAAAGACAACCACCACTGAAACACTTTACTAATCTGGGCTTTATGGCAGAGTAGCCAAATGACATATGAAATCCTACTTGGAGATTGCAGAAAGGCACCAAAAAACTGTTAGACTATGAGAAACAAGATTACCTGATCTGATGAAACCAGGATTGAACTGTTAGGTCTCAGTTCTAAGAATAGAAATGAAAAGCCTTTCTTGTCATTGTAAAATAATTTACGAGCGCCACTCCAACTGGGTTCAAAAGCAAAACGAAGTTACCTTTCTAAAATACCAAGCAATGAATTCTACAGCACAAAATACAAACACGAAGAACAAAAAAATGGTAATATTATATGTAAAAATATGAGATAAAATAAGAATAAAACCAGTAATCGAATATTGATTAAATCCTGACGGCTACATACAAGGTTTGCTTGCCTCACACAACTCGGCAGTCAAAAACGAAACCAAACAAACAAAGCACCAGACTGGAGAACAAAAAGCCACTGTGTCTGACCGCGCTATAAGCATAACATCTACAGGAAATTAGGCACCACTCATCACCTGTGCAATTTAACTCCAACAGTGGAGCATTGTGTTGTCGCCATCATGCTGTGGGGTTGATTTTCAGGGGCAAGGGCCGGAAGACCTAGTTAGGGGCAAGGGAAAGCTGAATGAAACAAAGCACAAAGATATCCTAAATGAAAACCTTCTCCAGTGAACTCTGGACATCAGACTGGGCCAAAGGTGTACCTTCCAACAGGACAATGACCCTAAGCACAAAGCCAAGACAACACAGGAGTTGCTTAAGGACAACTCTGGGAATGTTCTTGAGAGCCTCTTCCAGAGCCTGGACTTGAACCCAATCGATAATCTCTAGACAGCTGCCCACTGACCTTTCAACCAGACAGAGCTTGAGAGGATCTGCAGGGAAGAATCCAGGTATGCAAAGCTGGTCACGTCAAATCCAAGAAGACTCCAGGCCACAATTGCTACCAGAGGAGCTTCCAAGAAGTACTGAGTAAAGGCTTTGAATGCTTGAGTCAATGAGATATTTTAGTTCTTTATTTTTAATGGATTTGCAGAAATTCCTAAAATCTGGTTTTCACTTTGTCATTCAGGAGTACTGAGTGTTTCCTGATGAAGGAAAAATACATTTAAATGATTTCAGCATAAGGCTTCAACATGGCAAAATTTGATAAAGGGCTCTGAACACTTTCTGAAGGCACTGTATAGTGCATTTGCTCGTACTGAGCTCACTCTACATGACTACATACAGTGAGGCATAATGCAGGACGCAAGCAGTAGTAAGTTAGCATGTAGAAAGTTACATCTGATTGATTTGGGGTACTGGACATGCTTTTCTTATCAAACCAGTAAAACATAAAGGAATAGATTTTTGGTTTACCTATTTTTTTTCTCACAGACAACTTTTGAGTGGAGCTTAATAGCTCCCACTAGATGCCTCTGCTGAAATATGTAGTATCTGACTGACAATAAAAATGCTGGAAAACCTACAGTTACAGTATGTGCGCAATAAAACCATTGCATAAATTAAGAGAATTGGCAAGGGTAAAAATATGGTCTCTTGACACAAAAGAATCAGCGCAGCACCCTCTAGCCCACCATGGTGTAGCCCGCCTTTGTTTAAAAGTGTTCTCGGACAAGTCATTGAGTGGATGGACAGCATTAGCCATTGTACAGTAACTCCTTGGTTTGCCATCATCATCATATCTTTCATTGCCTTCACCGAGTCTGTGGTCAATCCTATAATGTGGCCAACTTTCCTAAACTGTTAATTCACAAGCCTGGCATCTCTTGAGCTGCTCTAATTCTACCAGCTGACCACAGCATAAAACAATACACTGGCCAGTTATAGACTGGGAGGACATCCCCATCAGACTGGCATTCACTTTAAAGGACCTGAGCCTTGTCAAAGAGAGGAGACTGCTCTGGCTCTATTGATGCTGTAGGTCTTTGTTGAATGCCCTCTCCAGAGTATTGTTCAGATGGACATCCAGGTATATTTAAGTCTGCACCATCAGCACATCCTTCCCCATTATGGTGACTTATCACAAAGGCTGTCTGGCATGTAGAAAGACCACCACTAACACCTTTGCCTTGGTCAAGTTCAGGTGTTTGTCACTGGATTACATGACAAAGTGCTCCATCAGTTTAATGCAGCCTTCAAAAAGAAGGAGACGTCCAATCACTTCAGTAGATGGCAGAAATTGGAATTGAACATAAAGCTTATTGTGTAGTGAGTGAAGAGAAAGGTAACCAGTATGTGATTTCACTATATCGCTGACCACCACCTCTGACACAAAGTCCTGGAACTGTCTGTCACCTGTGTGCTCTGACAATAATAATAATAGGTTATTTACAAAATTGTATGGGAATGTAATGATAACAGAAATAAAATAATGTACTATGTGGCTTTAAATGATACATACTGGTCTATTCTTAACTTGCATTTCATAACCTAAGCTTAAAGTCAGAATATATGAGGGATGTTCAAACAGTCTCCAAACTTTTATATTTTCGTTGGAGACAGTGAAGGTGGGAAGTGTAGTAATTGGTCGTGTCTGAGAGTGTCATGTGACTAGTTCCGTCTGGCAAGCCAGCTGCCTTGCAGCTTAGTATAAGAGTTGTCACCCTGTGGTGAAGATGGCTATGAAAGTTATAAATTGCACCAAAGGGGAACAGCATTCTGTCATATGCTTTTTGTGGGCAGAAGGTGTGCTGGGAGCACAAATTTATCTCCTCATGTGTGCTCAGTATGGGCATAAAGTTCTCTCTCATAGACTCATCTATGAGTGGATTGAAATGTTCAAAAATGGCCACACTAGTGTGATGGATGCAGAACGCTCTGGACGTCCAGATACAGCAACGGCCAGATTTTCATGTGATAATGATGTGAAAGCAGCAGTGCATCAGTGGCTACGCACTCAATCAAAAACATTTTTTGGTGATGGCATTAAAAAGTTGGTATGACGCTGGTAAAATTGCATCACAAAGGAAGGTGAGTATGTAAAAAAGTGATGTAATATGTTTTTGATATTCTTAATAAATAGAGTTAAAACAAAGTGTGGAAACTTTTTGAGCTTCCCTTGTAACTTCAAAATATGACAGAAACAAGTATGCATTTTGAGTGGGGGCATTTACAACTGAGTATTATGCCTTAAAAAAGTGACACGCCACATGGGCAGGTTTCAAAGGATCACTGCTCTCAAAGTAAAATTGAAGTAGGAAACAAATTAGTTAGTTGAAGTCACGCAGAACTTTCCTAGAAGGATGAATTTTCCATTTTGTCAGCGCTTTTGAATGAGAAATTTTCAAAATGTAAAACTTACTGGCCTCGCAGTTAGGAGACCCGGGTTTGCATGTTCTCCCCGTGTCTGCGTGGGTTTCCTCCCACAGTCCAAAGACATGCAGGTTAGGTGGATTGGCGATTCTAAATTGGCCCTAGTGTGTGCTTGGTGTGTGGGTGTATTTGTGTGTGTGTCCTGCGGTGGGTTGGCACCCTGCCCAGGATTGGTTCCTGCCTTGTGCCCTGTGTTGGCTGGGATTGGCTCCAGCAGACCCCCCGTGACCCTGTGTTCGGATTCAGCGGGTTGGATAATGGATGGATGGATAAAACTTACTGTTCAATCTGTTTGGAATATCTGAGAATGACGATTGACCTGCCTTGACAAATTTCTTTGAAGAATAAGCGTGCCACATCTCAACAAAAATCATTCACAGGGGGCCCAAGTTGTTTCATGCAGACAGACAGACAGGCAGACAGACATGGGCCTTGGCAATAGGTGCCTCGCACTTTATATGCAAACGTACCTAAAACTGGGGGAACCGACAAAAGAATCCACACACACGTGGGACCCAACAAGCCTTCACAAAGCTAAACAATATGTAATAATGACATGTGTGAAGCTTCAAATATTAAACAGTCCACTTTTCATTGGAAGCTTATCTTATCATCATATCCACCTCTTGTCTTTTTAACTGGTTTGATTTTAATTTAATTAAAAATCCAATACATATTACATTGTAATCATTTAATTGGGCTAACAAGTTCAAATAAAATGAGCGCAGAGTCACAACATTCATAACCACTGTTACTTGCTCTAAGTGGTGTTGTATTAAAAACACTGATTAAATAATTGTTACATAATATTATAGTTGTCCTTGACTGCGACTTATGGTATTTGATTTTTTTTTTTGCTAATAATAATGGACATTAAACAACGGTGAAATGAAAGCAATCACTCAATATGCAAATGAGACGACTCTGTTTATTAGGACGCCATCACTCAGGACATAAAACATATTGACGCAGCTTGATCCTGCATCAGGATGGATGTTTAGCCTTCTAACCCTTCTTAGGCCTGCTGGGAGGCAGGCTATAAATGATCGCAGTCCTTCAGAAACAGAAGACACACAAAGTGGAGTAACTAAGAGCCATTGTGTTAACACTGCAGTTATTGTACTCCACATGGAATGCACAAAGGCCTTTTCTTCTTGGCAAACTTGGGAATGTTAACCGTCCAATTTATTATTGAAGCTTTACTCTGCTATAAAATAACTCTTCATACTGGAGCTGTGCACTTGAGAGTACTCGACTTGTAGAATGTGCTACTTTTTAACAGATTGCCATATACCTTGCATACTGAGGATTCAGAAAGAATTCAGACATCTTACCTTTCTGCACACTCTATAGTGTTGTAGATTTAATTTTAAAAAAGATACATTTACAATTTTTCCCTATCAACCTAAGCTCAATAATCCCTGATGATAAAGTGAAAACGTTTATGGAAAGGTTTGTAAATTGATTAAAAATCAAAAACTTAATTATCTAAGTATTCAGGTCTTCAATTCATTACCTTAGTAAAAGCCCCTTTCAGAGCAATTACAGCTTTGGGTCGACTAACTATGAATACTTAGATTTGTTTAGTTTATCCCATTCTTCCTGGCACATCCTCTCAATCTCCATTAGACTGGTTGGGAAGTGTCTGTACACTGCCATTTTCAGGTCTCTCCACAGATGCTTATCGGAGTTTGTCTGGGCTTTGGCCAGTCAACTCAAGGACAGTTAGAGACTAGGCCCAAAGACACTCCAGCGTTATCTTGGCTGTATACATGAAATGGTTGCAATGCTGAAAGTTGAAGAGTCATCCCAGACTGAGGTTACCTGCACTCTGGAGTAGGTTTTCTTCAAGGACCTCTGTGAATTCAGCTGCATTCATCCTTCCCTCAATTCCGAACAGCCTACCTGTCCATGCTGCTGAGAAGCACCTTCATAGCATGATGCTGCCACCCACCATGCCTCACTACAGGGGTGGTACTAGGAAGTTGATGAATGATACCTAGTTTTTAACAGATGTAATACTTTGATTTTGGCCCAAATAGTTTAATTTTTGTCTCATCAGACCAAACAATCTTTTTCCTCATTTTCTCAGAGTCCTTTAACTGCTGTTTAGTCACTCAGCCATGGACGCCTGATTGATGGAGTGCTTCTGTGATAATTGTCTTTCAGAGACGTTCTCCAACCTCAGCAAATGACTTATGAAGTCTGTTAGACAGACCATTGGGTTATTGGCCAATACCTTGACCAAGATCCTTCTTTCCCAGTTACTCAGTTTGGCTGAAATGACTAACTTTAGGAAAAGTCCTGGTGATTCTAACAGTTTTTCATTTTACTGTTATTGAGGCCACTGTGCACCTGAGATAAGGCAAAGCTTTAGAAATGGTTTTATACCCTTACCCTGATCTAGGCCTGAATACAATTCAATCATGGATGTCTACAGAGAGTTCCTAGGATTTCATGGCTTGGTTTTTGTCCTGGCATGCAGTGTGAATTATTGTGGGATCTTGTATATACAGGTGTGTGCCTTTCTGCATGATGTCTTCAGTTTGCTACAGGTGGACTCCAATCAAATTCTAGACACATCTCAAGGAGAATTAAAGCAAACAGGATACATCTGATGATAATTTGGAATGTCACTGCTAAGGGTCTGAATACTTACTGTATATGAATAAGGGACTTCATGTTTTGATTATTAATACATTTTCAAATCTGTTTATGGAAGGCGGTGCATCACTCACATGCGTGACAGGCTGCTGTCAATCATGCATCCAGTCCCGCCCACCCTCTGGGTAATCTGCTGACTACTACATTATATTGCTGATCTAGAGGTCAAAGCGGCTGCCTCACAGCACCAGTGTCCTGGGCTCACATCCCTGCACATTTACTCTCTGTGTGGATTTTCTTTGATTGTTTGAGTTTGATTTGGTTAATTGGTGACTCTAAATTTGTCCCATATATGTTAGTATTCCCTGCAGTGGACCAACATTGTATTCTGGGCTGGGTCCTGCTTTGCACTCTGTGCTACTACTCCTGTCTTCATGCCCCGAACTTAAATAATTGGTGTGATGATTAATGGAAATTTTAATTATTTTTTTTTCTCATCATAGGAGTGGCAGGCTGGCACAATAGACAGATTTAAAGACTCAAATGCCATTGGTTTGAATCCTGCACCTAGCCATTGTTCGTGTAGAGTTTTACAAATTCTACCTGCGCCCAGTCTTCCAGTTTTAAACCAACATCCATGAAGATGTGTGTGTTAGTTTAATTGGCAATTCTAAACTGACCTGATGTTGAGTGTTGGTGTGTGCATTTGAGGACACTACGCTGGACCAACTCCCTGTCCTGGGTCATTTCCTGGCCTGTGCCTAGTGCTGCCAGGGTAGTCTCTGACTTCCTGCAATCCCTGTGTGTATGTGTGCTAAAAAATTACAATCTGTACAACTGTCTAGTGCATTGGGGGTCTTTATAACATAGGTGTAGCGTTCCTGAATCACAATGCCTTCAAACCTGCACAGCTGCTGGCTGTACAAATTCTAATGGTGTGTCTGGACAATGAAAACACAACCTTGGTGGTCTAATCTCATCTCACATGTGGCTCATAAAGGGAACTGCAAGACTTTACACCATCATCACCAATGACCCGAGTGATGATAAACATGTCATATAAGAGAGAGAGAGAGGGAGAGAGAGAGAGAGAGAACTTTGGGGAGGAGCACATGGATCAATTCACTTTATTGCTTTGGCTATCTTTCAAAGGCAGCGTAATGCCAGGAGAATGAAGCGGCAAATAGCATGTTACGTTCTTCAAAGATAACTATGTATTAAACGGTTAAATCTGTGTCTCTCATCCCTCTCTTGACCATTTTCCTACAACAACACATATTTATAGCCATTTCAGTCATAGGCTTTTTAAATTATATTTCAATTCAATACTTTCTATGTGGACTACACCTTTCTTTATCAAAAGTATTTTGTCAAAAGACTTAAAGAAAAGATGAGTTTTAAGGAAGTTTATTTTTTTTTATTGTGTCGATTGTTGCCTTCATATTTAACCTATAAGCACTAATAAAATTTCCTGACCTTCTCTCCATGGCTTTAAAAGAAATGAATGTGAAGAAATTCTTGTCTAACCTTAGTCATTGTCAAATTCACTACCCCTGTAGCTTTTTTAGGGTCATGGTTGGCCATGACTATATCAGCATCAGCATTCCAGCAGCATCAGATGCAAAGTATGAATTAAACTGGAAGACATTCAATGTGTGATAAAAAAATAAATAAACAAACATATATATATATACTAGCAGAATACCCGCGCTTCGCAGCGGAGAAGTAGTGTGTTAAAGAAGGTATGAAAAAGAAAAGGAAAAATTTAAAAAATAACGTAACATGATTGTTAATGTAATTGTTTTGTCATTGATA
>JANRMT010062820.1:12934965-12948135 GCA_026402145.1 Polypterus bichir lapradei
GGTGGCAGTGTGACGAAGTTGCTTCGGAAGACGGCGTTAGCCGCGGAGCTCAGCTCAGAGCGAAATGAGGTAAATGGGAGGGGAGATGATGACGTGACTCCCCCACCCGCCTTAACTGTCAATCCCCCACAAACACAGTCTCTCGGAATTTGCATAAGCACACCCCTTCACCTGCAATTTTAACTTAGTTACAAAGTGATCAAAACTCTCGTTTATATCCTGCGTCCTCTCATTAAACTTGTATCCCGCATTACCCGTGGGCACGAAAAGCACCAGCGGCAGCCTGTCTATTAAGTTAATTTAAAGTTTAGGTTTATACCTCGCTTTGTTTCCGAAGTAGCTGTACTGATGAATATGGTAGTATGTCACTCGCTCGCTTCTTAATGTTTCGCTGCCTTCTCAATTATATAATGCATGTTTTGTTCAGCGTATTTTGGAGCTCTTCCTGGTTTTCTACATAGTGCGTTGACAGTCAGTTCACGTGATTACGTGGGCGGCGTAATGATGTCACACGAAACTCCGCCCCCACGGCGGTCAAGCTCAATTCCATTACAGTAAATGGAGAAAAATACCTTCCAGTTATGACCATTACGCGTAGAATTTCGAAATGAAACCTGCCCAACTTTTGTAAGGAAGCTGTAAGGAATAAGCCTGCCAAATTTCAGCCTTCTACCTACACGAGAAGTTGGAGAATTAGTGATGAGTCAGTCAGTGAGTGAGTGAGTGAGTGAGTGAGGGCTTTGCCGTTTATTAGTATAGATATATATATATATATATATATATATATATATATATAAGCCTGACCCAGACAAAGACACAGACTCACAAGTCCAAAAACACACAGATTTATTATTCTTTTTCCTGCCCAAATCCCCAACAAGGCTCAGTCCATTACTCTTCATTATCTTTTCCTGACGCCTCCACTCCTCTCCTGCAAGCTCTGTCTTCTGCCTCCCGACTCTGGCTCTCCAAATGGAGGAGGCGGTCTCTTTTATATTGCATCTGGAAGTGCTCCAGGTGCTTCCTGATCAATTTCCGGCAGCACTTCTGGGTGTGGCAGAAGTGCTGAATGCCAAGGCTCTGGAGCTGTCCAAGTGCCCCCTGTCAAGGTCCACAGGGTCCAGCAGGGTTGAGCTTCTAAGCTCCAAGCCCCAATGCAACCCAGGGGGGCTGCCCTCTCATGTCCCTGGGAGTTACGGCTGTTGACATGTCCTCTCCCCCAGTCCTCTCCTCAAAAGGACATCCCAACTGGGCAAGGACTCCGGCCGTCTGTCACTGTATATTATATATATATATATATATATATATATATATATATATATATATATATATATATACAGTATATATATGTGACACATATGGGCTGGTGTCTCTGCCAAGATGGGTCCCATCCATTACTTGTCTAGATGGCCAGGAGTAAGAAACGGCAGGACATTTCCTGTCTTTGCCCTGAGGATGGCATAAAGAGCCAACAATTGTAGAAGTTTGTCAGAATCCTGGCAGACATGGAAAAAGGACCCTTACCTGGTCTGCACGACAACATAATGGTTCAAACAGGGAGGACTTAGTATCCAAATGGACATCTGCAGGGCTTGCTGGGAATTGTAGTGCTGTGGAGCAGCCCTTTTGGGTTCCATGGATGTTGCCAGAGGGTGCTGTAAGGGTTTACGATCTCAGCTTTTGGGGACTTCCACTTCACCCAGAAGTGCTTTCAATAAGATATGCCTTAATACCAAAAATCCTCCCAGGTCTTGGATAAAAGGAGCTGCTCTACCACACTCAGGCAATTTGGCATGGGGTAGAAGACAACAAAGCTTACTTGGGAGGAGTGGAAGAAAAGAGAAGAAGAGAGAAGTTGTTTGTTGATTTGTGCTTGTACCAGTACCAAAAAGAATACTTTGTAAAGGTAATTAATTGTAATAAAACCTTTTATTTACAACCAGGACTAGTGTTTGTGAGGTTATGTCTGGGGTTTAGGGTGCTGCAGTGCCCCCAAGTGGTCAATATATATATATATATAAATATATAAATATATATATATATACTAGCTGTGTAAGCCCGCACTGTAAAAAGCCCAGGGTCCTACTGAAATTGTCAGAAAATAATTAGAAATGTAGAGATGTCAGGTAATTGAAAGGAACTACTCTGGGCGTCTCTCTCCTAGAAAGTTTTGTTTTGCCAGCGTGCTTGCCTCTCTTGTGTATTAGCGGCTAAGCGACTTTGGTTTTCTTCTGAGGTTTCGTTTTGCCAACATGCTGGCTCCGCTTGTGTTATTAGCGGCTAAGCGAGTTTTCTGTTTCCTTGGAGGTGGAGCCCTTACCCCAACTCCACTTCTCACTTCCGTGCCGGACAGACACAGACACACACACTTCCATGCGTGTTTATAAGATAGATAAAGAGAGAAAGAGTGGAAGAGAAGAAAGCAAAGAAAGAAAAGAAGTGTGATTGTGCTAATTTGGTGAAGATGCTTGATAGAAGCTATTTCTTTAAATAAAAATGAACCTCAGGCTTGTGTGGAGTGCAGTTGCATTTGGTGTTTGGGGGTCTAAGATTGCCCTAGTGGTCACAATATTATATACTGTGCATGTATTGTATATATATATATATATATATATATATATATATATATATATATATATATATATATATATATATATATATATATATATATATAAATTTTCAAAGATACCTAATGATGATAAGAGTCACCACTTTTACCCCTGGGTATTCATACAGCCCCAGCTACGTCGGCTGTCTTTGTTCACTTCCACGCCAAATAGGATGAGCTCAGTTATTATTGGTTGACAAAAGCTTTCTATTTACTGCAGGCTGGCCTACAGAAGATTACTTGACTCTCCAGTAAAACAAATTGCACACTGACATAGTTCCTGACCATGATTAATGCAATATCTGAAACATAACATAGAGCGAAACAAAAAAAAAAAAAAAAAAGAGTCTCCTTGCTGGAAAAGTGACGACAAAGGATACTGCTGTTACTTGTTCGTGATTTATTTCCTTATTAATACTTGAGCTTGTATGCCAGGTTTCTGACGCTGAGGATTAACTGTGTACAAGAGTGAGCCGGTTGTAAACTTTTACTTGGCGTGTTTCATGCATGCAATTACCTTGTTATGTAATACTTCCCGCAGACTAACAGTTTATTTAGTACTTTATTTAGCTAAAGACGTGCAGGTGGAAGTCTAAGGAATGATAGCATGCTGACCGTGGCGTATTTTGTTTTGTACTTCAAAAGTTCCATATAAGCAAAAACCTTTGTGGCTGAGGGGGCCACTCTGGTTTTCAACAGGAACAAAAAGAATTTCTAATGATAAAGACCCTCTTTCATAATACAGGCAGCAGAGATCCCAGCCACCCACATTGTAAAGGCAATGTCCATATTGTAAACCATTGTGCTGTTTGCCTCTCTTGTAATCAAAAAATGAAAATGAGTGGCAACTTAAAAGTTGGAAGCTATCAAGTTAAAAGATCAACAGATCAAAAAAAGGAAACAGGCAGCCATCATGTACACAAATCCAAGAAGTGATGTTTGCTTTTAGAGTAGCTGGAAACCGAATAAATATTCTACCCCTTATCACCGGACTCATCTTTAAAGACTTAAATTATAATATTGTATATAAGGACGTGCCCCCTCTACTATTTATATATCTATGTTTTATAAATTTTATGGATTTACTGTATTTGTTTAGTTTTACTCTGTTACTTATTCATTAATATTCTTACCTAATCTTATTTTTTTTTGGTTTTCTTGTGATTTTCTCTTTTACATCTTTGTAAAGACCTTTGAGGTACATTCTTTATATGAAAGAGTGCAATAGCAATAAATGTTGTTGTTGCTATTATCTATGTAATTCGCTAAATATACAGGCAGCTTTGCAGAAGCAAGTACAAAAACCAGATGGCTTTGTGATAAATGAAACCTTTACCTGCATCCCTTTTGTTGTTGTTAAGCAAATATCTCACATCACTCTGCCCACATGTTTTCCCAGCTTGTATATGTGATCCGCAACTCTGAGTTTTCATGACAATGCGTCTCTCTAGCTTTGTTTTTCTGAGCAGCTGAGTTTGGAATCACTAAACCAGAAACCAAAACCAAAAGACAAATTCGACCGTTGAAACAAATCAGCCAGAAGTCAGTCAGGAAACAAAGGAGCTTGTTTAATAAAGAATATTTAATATTTAAGTTTAATATGAAGAGCTTTCCTGTTATTCAAAATGCATTATTCTTGAAGGTCTTAAAGTAATTTGTTTTTATTTATAAATGACCTCGGCTTGTAAAGTCAGTTCTTATATATTCCCTCACAACAGTCAATCTCTGAAAAAAAAATAACAACTATATTTTAAGACACAATTTAATTGTTTATTTATTCATCTACTAAAAACATCACATTTGCAGCCAATGGTGTAATTTAGACTATAATTTGAATTAGTAATGTCACACACTGAGCTTGCTGGATTTTCAAGATTTTCTTCATACTACCATAAATGTGCAGATTGCAAAATAAGCAGCACCAACTCTGGCATGTCATACAATAAAAATCCATTTAATACATTAAGATGTAGAATTCTGAGATTAGTCTAACTGTAACCTGAAATACCCAAGACGTAGGTCATGTAACTCCACAACGTCAGGCACAAAACACTCTTTGAGTCAGATAACCTTCACACAACCCTAATCTTAACCGTATTGTCTAATCTTAACTATTTAGTGAAACCGGGCATACAATGGCCATTTTGTGTTGTAGACATTTCATGATGTTGAGACTTTACGTGACTGACCTCTACTGTTGAAAATCCCAAAGAAGCCAATACCAGTCATTAGGGGAGATTGAGTTTAGCAGGGTAATTTCAAAAGAGTAAATGTGATACGTTGTCCGTTGTGCAGTGCAGGTTTTAAATAAATAATGTCATCCTGAGAGCGTGCAGGCTCAGAACAGGTGGGGGTGTGGGCATGAAGGCGCCACTCCGGGGTTGATTGCATTGCTTGGCTGATCACACACTCACTTGCAAATGTGAGCGGATCAGTCAGGTGTCTCATTCACACCTCGGAGTGGGCAGAGGGTCACATCTGCACCTGATCAGGGAAGACAGAGAGAAAAGGGGAAAAAAAGAAAGATGCAGAACAGAGAGAGAAACAAAGAAAGAATGGAAAGAACAGAATGGCTGTTAAAGGAAAGAAGGATAGAGAGGGCAGGATCGGGAGATGCCATGGAAAGGAATGGATGCAGATGGTTGGAAGTGAGCCTCAGTGACAGGAGGGGTTACTCTCTTGGGAGCAGGAGTTGCAAAGGCCTGACAATGGGGACCTGAGCCAGGTATTTAGGGTTGACTGCACCTGTCCAAAGATGTGGGGTAAAAAGGAGACGTTGGTTTTAGAAGGATGCACCAGGGCTCGTCAGCGTTTTATGGAACTGCTTCCTAACTGTGAGTTTATTTTTATATTAATGGAATATTTATTTCTTGGATGTTTTAACTTCCACATCGACTCTGTGTTTTTATGGATTATTTGTTCATTTTTGGATTTGATGATCTTCACTTTTTGATCGATTTTAATAAAAGCACTGACACGTTTTGCAATTATGCCTTACTGGATGTATGTGTCCTCATTTGTCTATCATTTTGACTATCGATGGTTCCGGCAGCAATAAGGGAGTGTAGGGCTGACCTGGACCATCACGCCAAAAAAGTAAGAAAATGTATGTGTGGCGTAACATTCAGGTGGATTTAGAGACTTGGTTAGCTGTTTAAGAGTTTTTGAAGCATTTTTATATGCATTCACATGTACTGTGTAAGAACGCTAGAGGACGCTGTTGCCCCATGAACCCAACAGACAGATACGCAGACACAGGGTAAAAGCACAAAGAAGTTCTTTTAATTATTCTTCTTTCTTTAAAGTGTCTTTTAAGCACCACAGCCGCCATACACAAATAAACCAATGATAAATAATAACATTTTCTCCACCACACCTCCCAGCAAGCTCTGTCAACTATCTCCCAACTCCAGCTCTCCTGCTGGGTCTCCACCAGTCCTTTATATTGTTCTTAACCCGGAAGTGCTCCTACTCTTCCTCCCACGTGACTTGCCAGCACTTCTGGGTCAGGTGGAGAATTACCAAGCCTTTAATCAGCCCGGAAGTGCTGTGAGGCTTCCGTCCTCATGACTTCCAAGCACTTCCGGGCTGTAAGGGAGGTATGACTCCCCAGATCCTTTAATAGCTCCCCCTGGCGGCACCCAACTGGGCTGAGAAACCGGACTCCAAGTCCCAGGATGCCCTGTGGGGATCTGGGGTACAGGTACACTGCCATCTAGCATTTTGGGGTAGGCAGTGTCCTGAAAAAGCTGCCTTCCCTCATCCTTCCACCTCAGGGGTGTCCTGGCCGGGTTGAGCTGCTGGCCGTTCATCACAATTGTAATGCATGAAGCACCTGCTGTGAAAGCCCATGTCTGTCTCCATCTGTCCGCATGAAACAACTCGGCCCCACCCCAGTGGACCAATTTTGTTGAGATGTGGCACAATTATTTTTCAAGGGAATTCGACAGTTCAATTGTCATTCAAATATCTCAAACATATATTGCAGTACAAAGTTTTAAAATTTCAAAAATTCCTATTGAAAAGCATAGGTGAATTTGTGAGTTCGTGCATGTTAAAACAGAGAAACATTCTGTGCAGCCTAAACTAGGAATGAGTTTATTGCCTCAATTTAACCCTAAGAGTGGATGCTTGAACTTGTATATTTTTCTCTTTTACTCATCTGACAACCTCTCGAATGGTCAATGTAATTGAGTCAGGCGCTGGGCAGAGCACATACGTGCAAACAGCTCTCACCTAAAGCAGCAGGAGAAGGGCACTGCTATGTAAGTTAACTAATAAAATACAAAAAAAGTCACTCCTCTGGAAATAAATGGATGGGGGAAAGTAATTATGGAAATATACTTAATACTGAATGGAGTGAACAATATTATCTGCAGATTGTTATATTAAAGAACTGACATTATCAACCTGCAACTAAACAGTGATTCAACTAATTACTAACATGGGAAAGGTGCAGCTCCTCTAACTGATACAAACAGAGGATGGGTTTAAAAATGGACAGTGGCGTCTTTCCCAGATATACATTAACAATCACAGTAATCCCCTGATCTTCTTGCATATAGCCATTTGTATTCACGTTATACAATAAATCAGTTCCTTTCCAAGTTCTGACCTATGTATGTAATTTTAACAAATTACCATGTTTTAACTAATATTAATATAGAGATGGGGAACTGATTTCAGTTGCTTTCCTACTTTTGTATGTAATGAGAAGTCAAGAAAAATGACACCTTTAATTGGCTAACTAAAAAGATTACAATATGCAAACTTTCAAGGCAACTCAGGCCCCTTCTTCAGGCAAGATGTAATCAACATCTTTTTGATCAACATTTTGCCTGAAGAATGGTCCTGCATTGCCACAAAAGCTTGCATATTGTAATCTTTCTAGTTAGCCAACAAAAGGTGTCATTTTGCTTGACTTCTCAACACATTCAGAACGGCTAACATGGTACAACACCCTAATACTACTACTTTTGTAGGTTAACACTGATACTGATTTTATGGTAGTATTAATAGATATTTTTCAATTGAATACTGCTCTATTGAGTATACTTTCAAAAATATTAATCTCAAGAAAACTGAACAACAGTTAGCCACAGACCTTCTCGAACTACCACACATCATTCGATGACATTTTCACATCCCTTGAAATAGACTCTGCTCTGTATGAAAGTCATTGAGCCACCCCAAGTCTATTTGTGCTCCATTTTTAACTCCAATGTAAAGTGCTGCTAAAAAACATATATTTAATGTCATCTACCAGCATTTGGAATTGCATTCTATTATTCTACTATTTTGAATACACTGTTACAGAACTATTTATTAAACAAAAAATGTAATATCTGACTCTTGCACGAAGTACATAAAAATATGAAATCTGTTCTATATATTTAAAATCCTAAGCCTAGAAGTGCAACAGTGACGTTTTTATGTCACGTTTTTGTCACGCTTTAAATCAGGCTTATTTTAAAGCCTACATATACAGTATATGTTTGGTATCATTCTTTTCAGAATTTATCGAACTTTAATGAGATGTTTTTAGATTTTCGGATTCCTATTCTTTTGAATTATAAACTAAAAAATATCAAGAACTCACGTCTCGTGAGACGGGGCTTTGTGCCAAGAGATTTAACCACGCCTGGGGCCGGAAATAAAACACAAAGAGTAGGACAGCTGCTGTTCAGGCTTTTAAATGTTCAACGCGCCATGCGAGATGCAGATCACGTGGCATGCAGCAGCAGCTGATTGAGCAAAGAGGAGGTAAAAAAAAAAACTGTATTTGTTTCCCATTGTATCACCATTTAAGAGGGGGTTTTGGAGGAGCGACCGCATCTGCTTGGGGTGTGTTCAGCGACGCAAAGTGGCTGGTGCGTAGTGCAAGCCGGGGGGGTTAGCAAATGAAACGAGAAGGGGGGAACCCCCTAGTGCTCATATAATGTTCATATCAGTTAACTTAGTGACCGAACGCATCAGAATGTTACGCCATGCATACATTATCTAACTTGTTAAATTTCCTACTTATTTCATCAAAGAGTTTATTTTCACAATTGTGTTCATTGCATATTTTTGTAACAGTGAGCCATATACAGAAATCACAGTGATAACAGAATGTAATTCCATATGCTAGTGTTGTACATATCAAAAGCACATGGCTGGCAATGCTTTCAAAAACAGCAGATTTGATGTGATGTCAAGATTGCTGTGCTATTGTTAGGTGTTGGATGTTGAGGGTCTAATTTCTTAAACATACAAGTTACCCAAAGATATACTTAGTGAAGATTTCAAATCTGCTAAAATTTTTGGCTGCATCTGAAAATGGCAGATTTACCATAGTAGGTGTTTTGTGAATAAATTATGATGTCGGAGAAATATTGTATTATTATAATCTTTAGATAAGGCAGCCATGAAGTTGTTTTTAGTGTAACGGAAATACTGAATACATTTTTAGTCACCATTGCGTAATTATCTTCTGCCCTAAGTTGCTTGCATGTTTTACTTTTATGGAGAAGAACACCATGTCACCTTGATTTCAAGGAGCAGGAGAAGTAAGGGCTTTGACTGAGGCTCGCACAAAACGCCGCAGAGGTTGGGGCTGAAGAAGAGGCGGACTGTTAGCAAGTAACAAGACCTACTGCTGCATTCTTGTACAGTAAAGGTCTGTTAGTGGACAAAATTTGCACGATAAAAAATAAATAAACACTATAATTAGAATATAATCATTAGTGAATGGAATAAATAAATACACATCTAATGTCATACTTTTCCTATACGGTAATATTGATAATTCAACCCTGCCTCATCCCATGACCTGCAGTGAGGTAAGTTGCTTTATTGCAGACAATTGCAAGTGTTTCATTCTTTTAACACTAGAATTACCAGAGTCTATGAAAAAACTCGTAGATCCGTCCGACCTTAAAACGCTTCTTAAAACCATTCTCACCTCTCCACCAGCCTCCTTTGTCCTGTAAATGTGGCGATAAAAACAAACTGCAAGCAGCCGGCTATTCCATCCCCCCACCGACTCAGAACGTGCATGAACTTCTCCCAGCTCTCACTGGAAACGGGTTCGACTTACTGCAATGCGGACCAAGCTCTGACACCGGTTGTACAGGGACTGAACAGCCCTTATTAGGGGGTCCGGTACCCCATACTCTTGGAGCACCCCCCACAGGATTCCCTGAGGGACACGGTCGAATGTCTTTTTCAAGTCAACAAAACACATGTAGACTGGTTGGGCAAACTCCCATGCACCCTCCAGGACCCTGTTAAGGGTGTAGAGCTGGTCCACTTTTCCACGACCAGGATGAAAACCACACTGTTCCTACTGGATCTGAGGTTCAACTATCCGATGGACCCTCTTCTCCAGGACCCCCGAATAGCCTTTTTCAGGGAGGCTGAGGAGTGTGATCCCTCTGTAGTTGGAACACACCCTCCGGTCCCCCTTCTTAAAGAAGGGGACCACCATCCCAGTCTGCAAATCCAGGGGCACTGTCCCCAATGTCCATGCGATATTGCAGAGACCTATTAGCTGCCTCCAGAGTCCCACAGCTTGACGGCATCCCTCACCGCCAGTGTCCACCAACGGGTTCGGGGATTGCTGCCACGACAGGCACCAACCACCTTACAGCCACAGCTCCGGTCAGCCGCCTCAACAATAGAGGCACGGAACATGACTCATTTGGACTCAATGTCACCCACCTCCCTCGGCATGGCAGCCAGTTAACATAATTAAAATATTGGCAAAGTGAAACTAAAATGAACAATACTGTCTTTCTCAACAATTCTGGTCATTTCTTTAAATGCTACCATCTCTGCATGGAATGTAATCAGTAGACATTGATGGCCTGGGGGACGGGACTTTCTTGTATCAATCCATTGATAACTGAGCTCCTTTACAAACTACTCCATGTCGTGCTGATGCAAGAATGCATGTTTGTCTCACTTGGGTTAAGTTTATAGTTTATTTCAAAAAGCCCTGAATCAGTGAGACACTTGCTTAATTATTTTTTCACTATTTTGACGAACATCTTAACTTGGAAAGAATAATTTTCATTTTTTTTTTTCATTTTTATTACTATTTAATTTAATATTGTTTCTTTGTATCAGTATACTGCTGCTGGATTATGTGAATTTCCCCTTGGGATTAATAAAGTATCTATCTATCTATCTAATTTGAAACATACCCATGACAGAAAGTGCACCATATATGGATATAGGCTATGTGTCTATGTTAGAGAGGCTGATAAATATTTGATTATGCATCCATTGTATGGAAAGTGGTCTTTACTTAGGTCCCTCAAGGAGTTGGGGCTGTTTATGAGTATACCCTGCATACAGACTCCATGCCACTAGGTATCACAATATTAGTAGGAAATAAAATCCACAAACCATGGTGACTCTGGTCATATTTGTTTGGTACAGTTTGTGTAAGCTGCTCTAAACATTTCTCATCTGTTAAAGTATCAAATCACATATTTAGTATTGCAATACAAGTGCAATAAGGGATGAGCCTTCTAAAAGATGAACAAATAGGGCTGAAATCTTCACTAGTCTGTCTGGAGATTGGTCTCACCCCAGACAGCCTGAGACCAAAACTCCAGCTTTGGCCCTCACAGGCCTAAAATGAAGCCCTGGATTTTAAAGTTACCTTAAAATACCTTTAAAAGCCCATGATAGCACTAAAACTGATTTTTTTTTTTGATGTAAGGACAAGGCCAAAGGTGAAAAAGTGCAAAAATGGATTCAGGCAAAAAACAAGGCCACAGTGTTTACCTAAAAACACAACCTATAGTAAACAAGTCCCAAAACATTTCCTAAGGTAAAAATGAACAAAACAAGACACAAAAACACAAAAACTAGAAGTTTGACACTTACAAAACTACACTAGGTATACTGTTAAACTGAGAAAGCTATGCTTTTAATGTAGGGGACTGGAAGGTACAATTGGTCAAATGACAAGCAAAGGTGGAAACCAAAAGTCAGTGCTAATCCAAAATTAACAAAAACACATAAAAATTACACATTAGAATTAATGAAAATATGGATTAATAATGAAAAACGGATAAAAAAAACCTTGCTGAAATATAATAATTTTCCCAATTTTAATTTGTACTTAATTTTTTGTTCCCTTTCACTCTGAAAGATTTATTATGTAAAAGTGAACAATTATGGAAAAAACTCAGAGGTGCAAGTAGGTTTTGAACTGTATATAAGTGGATAAACATTATTAAAGAAAAAAATACAATAAAGCATTAAAGTTTCTGTGACCCTAGTATTTGTGCTGTATAACTATATAATCATACTATATACAGTAAAATAAAACAAAGCTTTCATCTGCTGTAATAAATTCTTTGACTCTCTGCTTGAGTGGATGCAGTGATCATAAATCCAGCCATCCATTTATGAGACTGATTATCCCATTCAAAGTAGCGGTGACACAAATGTCTAACAGTGTATTGTATAATGCAGTAGTAAATTCAAAATGTAGAAACCAGTTCCTCTTGGCTGAAACATAAAAGTGAAGATAAAATGCTGGACATTTTAAAGCTCTTACTTGTAGGTTTTATGGAAGCTGCAGCGCATTAGCGGGATCTTTACCACATGGCTTCGGAGTCCTACAAACAGAATACTTTTACTGTGAAGAATTTGCAGGCTTCGGATGGACTGTCGCTTGCCGGGTGGGAACAGCTCAATTTCTTCTAACAAGCAGCTATCCATCGATTGGTTCAGTGGAGAAAGGACTTTCTTGATGGTACCATAATCTAAGAGAAAGAAAAGACAGTGGATATGAATGATTTGCTTCCCACCATGTTAGTATGAAATCAATTTGTATTTCCAGATTTCCAACATACACTCTTAAAAATAATGGTTCTTTAATGGCACTTTATGGTTCTTTACTGGGTTGTGTGGTTCCTCATAGCACCATTTCATTCTGGGAAGGGTTCTTTGCGTATGAAGTTGTGCTTTGGAAAACTTCCTAATAGGTAGAAAAAAAAACAAAATCTTTAATGTATGTTAGGCTACCTAGCAGGACACTGAAAGATTAGGAAAACCTGGACAAGGCCTGTGCTACTGGACGTATGCAGCAAGAGCCCTTTTGAAATCAGGATCCACCAGTATTTCACAAGTCTGTTACCTTCTATACATGGTTATTTACTGTATGGTTGCCTGTTATGGATATACGTAAATAAATAAATGGTTCATTCTGCAATCTTCACAGGATGGGTCTTTTGGGAACTAAAAAACGTTCTCCTATGGCATTGCTTTGAAGAACAACCCTGGCACCTTTATTTTTAAAATAACACATGTAAAATTTGATGTCATGTGAAAAAAAAGGATATTCAGTCCTCCAGATTCATACATACGTAATGAGAAAATGCTCAGTTGTTACCATTATCAAGAGGACAGATAGATAGATAGATAGATAGATAGATGTGAAAGGCAGTATATAATACATAGATAGATTTGAAAGGCACTATATAATACATAGATAGATTTGAAAGGCACTATATAATAGATAGATAGATAGATAGATAGATAGATAGATAGATAGATAGATA
>JANRMT010062820.1:12948145-12963791 GCA_026402145.1 Polypterus bichir lapradei
ATAGATAGATAGATAGATAGATAGATAGATAGATAGATAGATAGATAGATAGATAGATAGATATGAAAGGCACTATATAATAGGTAGATTATATAGATGTGAGGCGTACTACAGATGTGTTGCTGTTGTCATGCAGGACCCCGCAGTCGCATTTCTAGACACACTTCTGCTGAATAACTTGTTGGCTGAAAGTCCTCAGTGTTGGTGTGTCAGGGAGAGGATATGCAGCATTGTTCATAATGGCACTCAGTTTTGTTTTAATTCTCTCCTTCTTTGTGACCTCCAGTGGGTCCTATAACTGAGCCAGTCCTTTTAATTAGCTTGTTTATTTGGTGGGCCTCTCTTGAAGTAATGTTGCTAGCCCAGAACACCACAGTGTAGAAAATCACACTGGCCATCAGAGAGTTATAGAAGATGTGAAGGATGTCACTTCCCACATTATAGGAGCACAGTCTCCTATGGAAGATGAACCGGCTCTGACCTTTCTTTTATAGTTCCTCTTTATTCCAAGACCAGTCCAACCTCTCATTAATGTAGACCCCCAGGTACCTGAAGGAATGCACCAGTTCTACATGCACTCCTTGAATAGTGACCGGACACAGGGGATCCTTGGTGCGGCGAAAGTCAATAACCAGTTGTTTGGGTTTGTTGATATTAAGATGCAGACTATTCTCTTTGCACCAAGAAGCAAAGTTCTCCACCTGACTCCTATACTCTGTCTGATCCCCTTTATCGATCCGCCTTTAATGGCTTCTATCCTACAGGCCACACAGTATGTGTGCTGTTTCACATCATTTTGAGCATTTGATGGAATGTCAGCTAACCAACCAATCAATCCATGAATTTAATGACGATGATCGCACTTGTTGATCTGTCGGATATCAGATTACGCTCCTAGAAATCACAAGGTATGTCACATTTGACAGCACCATGACAACCTTCCAGCATAGTTTTGCATTTCCAAAATGTTGCGAGCTCATCGCTTTGCCTGAAAGCCAGTAATGTGCAGCTTGACGGAGCCACTGACCATGTGAAGGCTTTATAGGTACAGCGAGTTCAGCTGTACTTTCTGCACTTTTCTTTCTTTTTTACCATTCTGACATGGTACGTAAAACACGTGACATCGGATAGAAGGGTCTCTTTTCTGTTTGTCAGGTCCAAAGCACACGTTTCTTATTCTTTGTAGCTGCAGTATGTGTATTGAACTTTTTTGTGACCACTTATTGGTAGTCTGCTCTCACACACACATACGCTGCCGCTATGAGTTAAGACAGGTTCGATTTTGTCAGGGCAAGTTGTTGGGTATGTCAAACTATATGACTGCCATATTGCACAGAGTGCTGGCTCAGAGGCTAAGGATCTGTACTGCTATCTGGAAGGTTGCTGGTTCAAATCCTATTACGGGCCATTGAGGATCTTACTGGGCCCTTTATCAAGGCCCTTAACCTGACAATTGCTCCAGGTGGGCTGTAAAGTGGCTCAGCCAGACCCTGAAAAGACAATTTCCCCTTGGGGATTAATAAAGTATATCAAATCAAATTACGAGATTATGCCACAGCTGCCTCTGACTCACTCAGATAATGTAAGTGAAGTCTTTGACTGAAAATTGCTTGAAAAGTCGTGTAATGTGACATGTGCTCCAATTGCACAGACATACTTAGGAAAAAAAAGACAAATGCAACAGACTGGCACCATTTACAAGGCTGTTTTCCTGCCTTATGCCCAGTGCTGCCAGGATAGGCTCCAGCAACTGTGACCCTAAATTGGATTAAGCTGGTATGTGAATGTTACATTACAGTATCTGTAAATATTTGTATATTACAAACATTTACTTGTAAAACATCTTGGGATGATGTAGACAGTGAAAGATTATTTTATAAAATAAAGGTTAACTGTAGTTATGTTATTTATTTACATTATAAATTTTACAGGCATTTAACTTCTTTCTAATTTCAAAATGATCCATTTGGGCATTCATCTTCTGATTAAACGTCTTCACTTTAAAAATATGCAGACAGTCCATCATTGCAAATTAATCCAATATTTCTGGACAAGGCTGCAAGGCAATGATTGCTTTTTGTAAGCTGTGATACAGAATGTGCTTTCCTTAGTTTCTAACAATAATCTAAAAATCTACAATGACAGGAGGCAATGTTATATTAAATTAAATTCAGAATAATGAACAATTGGAACAGTTTGCCACATGGCATACAAAACATTTTGCTGCTTCATCCAAATGACAGAGAAAAAAAAAAATGAACCCTTTAATAAGAAAGAGATCATTAATCTCAAATGACCAGGCAGGTGGCTTGTTAACATCAGGATGGAGAGGCTATGAATAAGGTTGGCCTTATATAGCCATATAATATAAAATGGCTTAAATTTATTTTTAAGTACAATAATGCTCATTTTTCAGTATGTGCAGTCCGAGCACATGCCACTTCACTTGTAAATAAAAACCACAATAGCTCTCTCTGCAAAAGCTCCCGTGACATAGCAACAGATGAGCCAGAAATCGCTTGCAGAAAATGACTCACAGCCTGCCTTTAGTGAGGGATGACAAACATGAAAGTGTTCTGCATACTAAAGGACTAAAAAAAAAAATGTATGAACGTCAATCCTGTGACAGCTTAACTATTCCGGAGTTAATAAGAACAGCATGAATGGATAGTTAGTCTCCGTATGTAACAGCTGACTAGGTTTTACCCGGACTGTAGAAGTGTTCTGCAGTTCCATAAAGGAGCTAGCAAGGGGTTTACTTCTCTGGAATCTGCAGGAAACATAAAGGAATGAGTTGTGTACCACTTACAAATTAGATGGTAGCACAAAACTGTAGGCTAATTGAGGGGTCTACCAAGAAGAGGACAACACATAACATTTAGTGCAGTGGATAAAGCTCCTCTGGCTAGTACGCTGCAGAAAGTCACTATATTGCTGCATCTCTACAGGGTAAGTAGAGGATTATGCATACACTTTATAGGGGCTCTGTAGGGTCTGCTCTTGTAATTTGTCATCTGCTCTTATGAAAGGTACAAGTAAGAATTTTATTACATAACTAGCTGTGTAAGCCTGTGCTGTAAAAAGCCCACGCTCTTAGAAATTATTGAAATCGTCAGAAAAAAAATTGAACTGAAGAGTTGGTGGTTTTGTTTTGCGGACGTGCTCACCCCCCTCATCTATCGGTGGCTAAGTGAGTTTCTCTCTCCTCGGAGGTTTCGTTTTGCCCATGTGCTCACCTCACTTGTGTATTAGTGGCTAAGCGAGTTTGTCTTTCGTCAGTGGTTTCACTTTGGCGACAGAGTCGCTTTCTTTCAGCTTCATGCTGTAGCCTCACACTTCTTTCTTCTTCTGACTTGTTAATTTGGGGTCGCCTTGCCAGCTCTTTGAGCTTCATGCTCTAGCCTCGCACTTCCGAGTCAGACAGACACACACACTTCCATGCATAGACATTTATATATAAAACTAGCTGTGTAAGCCGTGCTGTAAAAAGCCTGGGCTCCTAGAAACTATTGAAATCATCAGAAAAAAAACTGAAATGCGTAATCAGCGGTTTCGTTTTGCAGACGTGCTCGCCCCCCCTTGTTTATCAGCGGCTTAGTGAGTTTCTCTCTCATTTGTCTTTCATCGGCGGTTTCACTTTGGTGACAGAGTCGCTTTCTTTCAGCTTCATGGTGTAGCCTCGTACTTCTTTCTTCTTCTGATTCATTAACTTGGGGCCGCCATGCCGGCTCTTTGAGCTTCATACTGTAGCCTTCCAGGCCGGACAGACAGACAGACACACACACACACTTCAACGCATAGACGTTTATGTGCATATAAGATGTGTATAAGACATTAAACTTGACTATTCAAAGTAAAGTCCTGTCTGTCTGTCTCTCTGTCTGTCTGTCTATCCATCCATCCAAGGAGTAATGAAGGTATGGTTGGCCATACTGGATATTTTTACAAATTGCTCGTTGCAAATGCAGCTGGTGTTACCACTTTACAGCTACGCATTGTGCTATCTGAATGAATGAATTTGATTTCAGAATAACTTTAGGTTCTGTCTTCTGGAATGTTTGTAATTTTGTTCTTTTTGTTACTGTAATATAATCTTGAGTTTGCATCTAATACATTGTCAGCTATTGTACTGATTATTTTCCACTATTATTGTAATTAAGGTTGAAAAAGAAAAGGTCCCTTTACTGTGCACACACACTGGTACACAGTCTCTGAGGTTCACAGTCTGAATATTCAATTTGTTTATTATTCTTTAATAGTTAGTCCTTGAATTAAATGTAACACAGATTAAGTTAAGCTGCCTAGCCTCTGAGGTTTTATTCTGAAACACATGTTAAGAAATGGTGCTTAACCTCCAAAATATTTTGCATGTAACACACGCTAGGAAAGCTCGTTAGCTCCTGAGGTTTTATTGTAAAGCACACACTAGTTAAACAGCACTTAATGTCTATGGTTACATATAAAACGTAAATATTAGTCTTACTGTATAGGAGTGGAGTGTATAACCTAAAGTTGAACAAATGATAATAAGTCAAGCTAACTCAAACTTTACAGAAGCTTATAAATAATTATCTAATAAAGACAAAATTGGTCTTGCAGACTAAAAGCAATAATATGGAGTCAGATTAATGGTCCACATTCCTATTTCATCGTTGGTTAGCAGACATGATGCTGTACTGAACCAGGATGATTTGAAACTTAACATCTGTCTAAACTTATGACAGAGTAAAATTTCCTACAAAATAATAATTCCCAGTCAGATTGATCAGAATCTCAGGTTGTGACAGTCATTATCATTTACATGAAAAAGGGCCACTGACGCTTCAGGCAGAAGATTAGAACTGCCCCTGTAATGGACATATTCACTCCCACCTTAATCATACCAAGTCATTGTCAACTTGGCAGTCTACTAGTAAATGATGAAGCAGAAACAAACCACACAATTATCTTTCATTTTAAAACTAGAATTAAAAGCAGCACTAATTTCTGCTTTATTGTGGCACCAACCAAATAGTCAAAGTTTCACAAGTGCTATCTCACCTTGGAAAATATCTAGAAGTGACAGACAACTGCACACTTCAGGCAGGCTATGCTGTTTTTAAAGGATTTAAAACTAGACCCCAGTCCTAGTCAAATAAAATCAGGTGATTCATGAAAGCATACTTTTGGAAAAAATATCAATACCAAAACAGTGTTTTTAAAATGTCTACTTGACAGAATGTTGAATTACATTGAAATATGCATATGTCACGGGTACCACTGAGTATAACATCCATTATTTACTGTCAAGCAGAGCCTTTTTCATTTCAGCTGCAATTTTCTGAAGAGGTGCTTGGTATTTCCATGCAGATAAATTCAGTGGTATAAGTTTAATAAATATTTACCCTAAAGTCACCATAAACACTGGAAAACTGCTCCAAATTGCTCTGTCTTGATGAAGGTCAAAGTACACCAAAGCTTTAAAGGAGTCAATGTGTACAACAATAGGAAGTGACCAAACTGCCAAAGAGTTGGACTGGTTACACCACTCTGACGTCTTTAATCAACTTCCAGTCGTTCATTTATTTTCATTCTGCTATTCTTGCTGAAGGATGTGTTGTGTTAAACTGATCAGGCTACCCCATCAATAGTGTATATATATATTCTGCTTCTTTTTGGGCAGCTACCAAACACTCCCAAGCATGTCAAGGGTATAACCACTCCAGTGTCTCTTCACCCAAGGCACTGGCACGGTACATTTCTCACGGGAAGCACCTAAGACCATTCTGCCTGTATATCTAAATAACCTCAAATCTGGTGAAGCAGTGGTTTAAATCGAAGGTCCTACCATGTGGTGGGGCTCCTCCCCTACCACAGACAGTAAGTGCAGCACCCCTACACAGAAACTTCTTGTCAACTCATTCATTAAAATAGAAAAATTCTGATGAGAACAAGATTTTTAGCCCAACCAGCCTGTCCTTCCTGTTCACACAGATTCCTCCAAATTAGCAGCAAGTCGAGTTTGAAAGGTCCCTGAAGTCCTACTCTCTACCCCACTACTTGGTAATTTATGTCTATGTGTCAGTCACAACCCAGAGCTCATGACTATAGTGTGAGAATGGACATATAGACTAACAGGTGAATGAAATGCATCATCTAAACCAGGGGTGTCGAACTCCGGGCCTGGAGGGTCGCAGTGTCTGCAGGTTTTCATTCTAACCCTTTTCCTAATCATTGGCCAGGATTCACTGCTAATTCACTTCCTTTCCCTTCATTTGAATGGCCCTGTTTTTAAGGATTGAGACCTCTGAATTGATTTGTTTCTTTATTAAATGACAGCCAAACAGAAATGAGATGTGAAACGAGCCAACAGATGACCAGCTAAACTGAAACGTCAAACTCCAACCAATTTCACTCCAACCAGTTTCTTAATGAGAAGCCAATTCTTGCTGTTTGTTAAACATTTTATTCAATTCCACAGCTTGTTGCTGCCCTCATTCTACCACAGCAAACATTTCCAAAACTCTTGATTTTCTGTTTTTCCTAAGAATGCCATTAAAATGTTTGGATTACCTCGGCGATCTACCTTACTAAGACCTCCACCTTTCTTTATTTTCACATATTGTGTGATGGACACAAGTGAGCTGGTCATGTGGAGGCTTGTTTTGTGTCTCATTATTGTTTGGCTGCTAATTAAAGAAAAAGAGACAACTAAGCGGCCTGAGTGAAGTTAATTAAAACTAAAGAAAAGGAAGTTAATTAGCAGCCAAAAATGGTCACTAATGAAGAAGATGGTCAGAATGAAAACCTGCAGCCACTGCAGCCCTCCAGCACTAGAGTTTGACACCCGTGATTTAAACAATATTAGGAAAACAACTCTAAAATATAACAGTGCACATATTTACTTGATGGACTGTGTCACTGCTGATCCAGACGACTGTGACTGAACCTTGCCCCAGACACGGCGTTGAGTTTTTTCCTGTATCTACATGGGGATTTTTACTGATTACTCTGTTTTTCCTCCCATGTCCCATATACTTTTGGAGATAAGGTGGAATAGCAGAGAATCTTGAATCAGTTTTAAAATCTGAAAGGACAGACATGTGGCAGTTGAAAATATGAGTATTCTAAGTAAATGGTACAGTACTAAACATATGAAGTAAAAATTTTATATTGATTACCCAATTAGAGGTCTGAAAGTTGAAAGTACCCATCATGATAAGGACATGCGAGCCACAGTTTACTCGTCACTATGAACATCCAGAAGCCATTAAGAAGGCTAAAAGAATGTCATTTTATCTAGCACGATGTGTAGAAGTCAAAGCTTTATCAAGAATTGGTTAGACCTCATCAGTTTTGGTCTACATAATACAAAAAAAGACATGGCAGGTTAGAGAAAATCCAGAGGACAGCAACTAGGCCGATTCAAAGAAGGTTATGCTGAATGAAGCTTTATAACGCAATGCCGAGGCCTCACCTGAAGTGCTGTGTGCAGTTTTGGTGTCCATAATACAAAAAAGAAATGGCAGAGCTAGAGGAAGTCCAGAGAAGAGCCACCAGACTGATTCTGAGACTGAGAGGTATGAGCTATGAGGAAAAATTAAAGGAGTTAAGCTTTTTCAGTTTATGCAAAAAGGAGATTAAGAGGTGATGGAATTGTTTTAAATCTACTCTCTATATATAAAATCCTAAGCCTAAAAGTGCAATGATTTTGTGCAGCAATTTTATGTGACATTTGTATGTCACGTTTTAAATCTGGCTTATTTTAAAACCTACATATATACGTATGTTTGGTATCATTCTTTTCAGAATTTATCAAACTTGAATGTGATGTTGTTAGATTTTTAGATTCTTATTCCATTTTTAAATTATAAACAAACAAATATCAAGAACTCACGTCCCGCAAGACGAGACTTTGTGCCAAACGATTTAACCACAGCCAGAGCCTGAAATAAAAGACAAAGAGTAGGACAGTTGGTGTCCAGGCTTTTAAATGTTCAAAGTGCTGCATGATATGCAGACCACGTGGCACGGCAGCAGCAGCAAGCCAGCAGCTGATTGAGCAAAGAGGAGGTAAAAAAAACTTTATTTGTTTCCCATTGTATCACCATTTAAGAGGGGGTTTGGGAGGAGTGACCGCGTCTCCTTGGGGTGCATTCAGCCACCCTCTTCACGACGCGAGCGGCACAGAGGCAAAGTGGCTGGTGTGTAGCGCAGGCCGGGGGGGGGTGGCGAGTGAAGCAAGCAGGGGGTGAACCTCCTAGTTATGAAATAATGAGCACAATGGATTAAGACCTACTTTAAAATGAGTCCAACAAGAACACAGGGACACAGTCGGAAACTTGTTAAAGACAGATTTTGCACAAATGTTAGAAAGTATTTCTTCACGGAAAGAACCAGAGACACGTGGAATAAGTTGTCAACTCGATGTTATTTTTACAGAAATTAAATGGACAGGATTAATGAGTTTCAATGGACTGAATGATCTGTTCTCATCAACATTTGTCAAATGTTCTGGTAAGTGCCTGTAATATTACTTGGTGATTCAAAATCAGCCAGTGTGAGTGGGTGTGTGTGCCTTACTATTTGACTCCATTGAATTCTATATGCATTATCTTACAGACTGTAGAATTTTATTTGGCTAGGTTTGCAGTCTGTATTCATGTAATTATAAACAATCTAACCAGATTGAAAAGAGCAGACATCTTTTGCCTACAGACATTTTTCAAGGTAAGAAATGAATTTTGAATAGTTCAAATAACTGTCATAATAAAGAAACTGTTTTTGTCAATTTTAATAAATGGATAAGAGTCTGTGTGTCTGTCTGTGTGTCTATCCGGTTGCTGTGTCTCTGTCATTCTAAAAGATGGTGCACCACAAGCATTTTTAGTAATATGAGGGGTGTTTAATAATTAATCTACCTCAGTAGGAAAGAAATGAGTTTTCAAATAGGTTTTGTTTTATTTTTCAATGTAGTGCCCTGATAGCTCCATATACTTCATCCACTTTTCCTGCAATGAACTTAACCCCTTTGAAAAAAAAAAAAAAAGCTCTGTTTAAGTTTCAAACCAGAACATTGCAGCTGCCTTGACGTCTCCATCACTTGAAAACTGATGTCCACAGAGAAATTTATTCAAAACTCGGAACAGGAAATAATCTGAGGGTGCCAGGTCAGGACTGTAGGGTGGATGGTTCAGCTGCTGGAACCCACATTCTCAGATGGCAGCCTGTGATTGACGTGACATGTGAAGTGGCACATTATCATGAAGAAGAAGCACACCTGATGTGAGTTTTCTTCATCTTTTCTCCTTGATTGACTCCCGCAAAGCGATCAATGCGTTGGCGTAACTCTCTCAAATTATAGTTGTCTTGTGTGGCATGAACTCCAGAAGTCCTTCAATATCCCAGAAGACAGCTGCCATGAATTTGCCTAATGATTTTTCTGTCTTGAACTTTTTTGGGGTTGGGGATGACTTGTGCTTCCACTGCATTGACTCCATGTTGGACTCAGGATCTCTGTGATAGACCCAAGTCTCATCTCCAGTTATTAAACGATGAAAAAAATTCAGTTGGTCTTCTCTTTACAGCACTGGAGTCTCGTGGCCTTCTGATATGGCATCAGCATTATTGGAACCCATCTTGAACTGACCTTTGACCTGCCCAACTTTTCATGAATTATTTTCCAAACTGTATGTGCCGAGATGACAATTTCTTCAACTGTTCTGGAAACATTAATTTGTCTATCTGACAAAATTAAACCCTCAATTATCTTGCATATTTTTTGGAAGATGCTTCCAACAGATTATCCAGTGTGAGGCTCATCTTCAATGGACTCTCTACCCCCACTGCTTAAACTGCTTGTAGTTTGTAGGATGATGGTGCAGACTCACCATAAACTGCAGTCATGTGTTCATGAATCTCCTTTGGCTTTTTCCCTTCTTTTGTGAGAAATGCTATGATTGAACATTACTCCATATCTAGCATTTTCTTACTTGATTCGCAGGAGGACTCTCCCGAAATCCTGTCTTTTGGAATTTTAGACTCGCAATAAGCCACAACTGTGCATGAGTAACCACAAGACATGTCACAACAGGCCCAGACTTGTTTCAACTTGCTTGCTACTTTTTCATACTCGGGTAGCTAAATTATTGAACACCACTCGTAACAGCATTGCATTTGTCATTCTAACAGATGGCGCATTACAAACATTACCACTGTTTTTACAAATGCCATGGTTTCATTGCAAACATTAATGCCAAGGTCCACATTGTTCACTTAGATTTCAATCTGTCTTAGACGAGAAGCACAGCCAGTGGATAGATGAATGGCTGTGTATTGCTACTGCCATAACATAACACAAATGAAAGTTTAATCCTAAAGTTTAGCAATCTACCTTTCTTTTATAGAGATCCTAATTTAGTGGGCAGATACTGAGATTTTAGTTCATTCTTCAAAACACTGAATTGTAAACCTTTTACTATCAATAGCTGATTATCAGTTGTATATTTTGCCTGATAACATATGAGAAACACTCTTTGTTTAATTCAATCCTGTTTGCTTTAAAGGCATCTGCAATTCATAAGCAAAATGCATACAGTCATTGATTATGTCAGGATGAGTGCCAGAATTTAAACCAATTCCCATGGTTATGTACATTCAACAAGAGTTAGGCAATGGCATCACATTCTTATTGATAAAACCAAAATCATCACTTGATCACTTTGTAAATAAGGCCCCTGGTGTTTGGGATGTACTTATAGAAATATCCCTCATGTGGAAAGATTTCAAAAGCACCCTGGATTTAAAAAGTACTAATCTAATTTTAAACTTGGACAGTGTCAATGATCAAAGCCATGTTCCCAACAAACAAATTCCCATTATCCCTCTGACGCCAAGGTGTTTCTGTAAAATTCATAAACATGAAGTATATAATTATATAGTTAACCTTACGTTTACATGGCTCAATCACTTGGTTTGAAGTTTCTCTGTGGAGAGCTCAATGTTCTTTTTAGGTTTTGCAGATAATTAGATTGTAAAGATTATGGCTAGCGTCTTGTTTTAAAAACGATGAAAAACATTTTAGCCTTAGGAATTGCGCAGATTCTTCATCCACAAATTTCAAGGTGAGAAAATGATTATAAAATTTTGAATATTGGTGAATCATCTTTTAAAAAATGTTTATTGTCTATTTCTGAGGTTAAGCGCTCGTTTTAGGCACTTCTGGGGCCTCACGTATAAACGATGCGTACACACAAAAACGGTCAAATCGTGATGTATAAAACCTAAACTTGCCGTAAAGCCATGCACGGTAGCTCCAACCCTGGCGTGCACAAGTTCTCCTCTCAGTTTTGCAAATTGGCGGCACCCAGCATCAAAACAGTGCTCCTGTTCCAGTGTGGCATCCCTTTCTTTTTTAGATCCACATCCCTGATGCGGCTTTATAAATACACTGAAATTAACCGCATACTGTTTATTAGTTTAATGCATCTGATTGTAACTAACCTGTAACAATATAATGGTCCACAGAATGGCCAAACTATTCTAAATACCATAACTGCTTTAGCATTGTTACTCTCACTGCACCTTCTTCTTCTTTCAGCTGCTCCCGTTAGGAGTTGCCACAGCGGGTCATCTTTTTCCATATTACTCTCACTGTGCCACTTGAAGCATTTATATCACTGTATATGAGTGGGGAATCACAGATCTACAGCAGCTGACTGGAAAGACAATTATCGGTATACACCATCAAGCACACGCTGCCTCAGCCATGCTGCCTATGTGAACTGCTCTCAAACGGCAAACGCTTTAGAGCCTTTCCTCATGGTTCGGAAACAGTTTCATCTCAAGAACTATAAATGCACTCAATCAGTCCATCAATTACTCCTTGTAGAACACTTTATACTTATAAGTATTTACATATGATGACAATATCATTTTTAAGGTGAAATGCAGCAAAATATGTTTATTATATTATACAGATAAAACTTTAACTTAATTTTAATAATCTATATTGTTAATAATTATACATGTGAGGACACGGTGCCTCAGCGCTAGTGAGGAGCTGGCGCTCTGTTCACAGATTTTTCCTGCCTCGCTCTGTATTCTTGCTGGGACTGGCGTAACACTGGAAGGATAGATGGATGGAATAATTTAACATGTGCTACGAAGATATTCTAAGCTTAAAGATGGCTTAATGTCTATTACAGAGCTGATTGTGTGGCGATTGGTAACTTGGAGAAAGAAAAGTAAGGACAGGAATTAGGGGTTAGTACGTTTGAAAGAGACAGTACTGCTGCAATAAATTATTTCATCGAAGGTTGCGCAGCAAGCATCTTGCGTGAGGCATGAACAATCACTGCACCACCGTGTTCCCATGTTTAATAACATGCTTTAACTCCTATCATCATGAAAATGATATCACGTATACATCTCAGTATTTTAACTATTCAGAGAGCTATAATATCACAAATGTAATGGATTTTGTGTCCTGTCAGAGGAAGAGAAAGCCCGTTTAAGAAGCACGTAGTGATTTTGTTTATATATATATACACACACACACATACACAAAGCTGTGTAAGCTCGTGCTGTAAAAAGTCCGGGGTCCTAGAAACTATTGAAATCGTCAGACAAACCCTGAAATGTGGAGATGTCAGTCAATTGAAAGGAACTACTCTAGGCATCTCTCTCCTAGGAGGATTCATTTTGCCAACATGCTCGCATCATTTGTGCATTAGCGGCGGGAGGAAAAGTAAAAGGGATACCGTTTTGCCGATGTTACATGACTTTGACTTTCTTCAGAGGTTTTGTTTTGCTGACGTGCTGGCATCACTTCTGTTATTAGCGGCTAAACAAGTTTTTTGCTTCCTCTGAGGTGGAGCCCTTACCCCGACTCCACCTCTCATTTCCGGGCCGGACAGACAGACACACACTTCCACGCGTAGACGTTTATACTGTATATAAGATACATATGTATATTACCCAAGGATTCTATTGATAGAACATCTATTAATACATATATTCTATTAACATTACAGGTGTCCTGTCACCACAGCCTTTGTGCTGATGACAACACAGATGTAATGGTATTTATACACAACATCCTCAGTATGCTTAACTGTGGGTGGATTCATTTGAAAGAAGTCAATTCTCTTTAGCGGTAGTTGGTTTTTGTTTTCAAGTGGGCCCTAATACTAGGTTTGTGCTTCTGGTTTCAACTTTATTTTGTCCCTGACTTCTGATTCTTCTCTTGCCCTTTGTTTTCTGTTTTACTTTGCATCTACTAGATCTGTTCCTCAAACATATCTTGTGTTCCAACCACAGACACATGAATATCCCAGGTAAAAAGTGGGAATTCTAAAAGTTGGCTCCAAGAACTAAAAAACAAAAATAATAATAAAAACAAAATAAAATCAATTATGTGTTGCTTATGATGTAAGGTTTTATTTATCTAATTTTAGGCCTTGGTGAGGGCTAGATTGTTGTTAGTTATGTCCTGTTGAATGCAGTAAAGCTACAGCATTGAAACAGAGTGACCATTCTTTTTCAGATTACTGCGTATTATTAGCTCCGCAAAGGCCATCATGATTATTTTGTCATTTTCTATTTTAAGTGAATGTGATCTCCACATCTTATAAAAGAAGATACAGCATCATGTCCTTTTAAAGCACTTTTTAAAATTCATATAGTGTTGCTATCCTGCTGAGAGGATAACCCTTCATAATATATTGCTTTTATCTAGATTGGTCATAGTTATTCATCAGTATTAAAAGTGTGGTTATGGAAAGTGGTAGCAAGTGACCTACAAATAATAAATCAAAAAGGAATGACGATAAGGTACAGAAACTCCCGCTACTGTAACCGGCCTGCCCCACAGGTTTTTTTTTTCTGCCAGACAGTCTAGAGCAATGCCTTTCTCACTTTTCAAAATGCACAAAGCACACTTGATTACCTGAGAACGTGTATTCTATCTCTCAGTCAATCTCTATCAGATCTCTCATCCTTGATGGCAATTATCAACAGAATTCCCCTCCTAACTCTAAACATTCTGTGTTTTTGGAAAGGAAGACTTTTAAAATCCATCCTAGGATTACTTCCAGGCCAGCCCTATAAAACTCTAAAGCTTCTTGTTTATAGTAAGATCTGTTGGTCTATGGGGGGGAAATTATGCCTCCAAAGCCCAGAACAGCCTTAGAAAAGCCAGCCTTTCAAAGCATTTCCCAGCCGCATCTTCTAATCCAAGAAGCAGGGCTCCACAACAGTGTTGCCAGGTTTTTTCCACATTTTCTCTGCCCAGTTGTGCTGTTTTTGGTTGGTGTCCAGAGGAAAAAATGGGATTTGTTGGGTTGTGGTTTTTTTGGGCTTCTTTTTTAAATACAAAATGATATTTTGGGCTACTTTTTAAACCACCTCCTCCACTCTAATTAGTATGCTTGTCACAAATCAGGGACCTCCTCTCCTATTCCTTGGATCTATAAACATACTTTAACACTCTCAGAACTCCGAGAAGGACCACCCGTCCCCCACTTACCTTTGATGTTATATGGCAATTTTTTCATTCTAAAATCTCACATGGAAAACCTAATCCATTTACCTAATTCATCACACTTGCATTTCCAAGGAGGACCCTGTCCATACTTTAAAGTGTGTCTTTTTGTATATGTTGGGTATTCAGCTAATTTCTTGTGTCGTTTGCAGTTTTTGAGCTACCCCTGGGACGAAATGTTTAGGACCTGGCAGCCTTGTTCCATACAATCCTAAGTGGGACCTGTTGTCACTACTTATCACAGAAAAGATGATGTGACCTTAAACTTGTTACAAGGCTGGACTCTAATAGAGGGTAAGGCACTGTTAGTGTGTTCAGAGTATTCAGAGTATCTACACTGTGTGGAAATCAAAGAGACTTCTTCCCAGGATGCCATGAACTCACTCCATTTCTGGAGAGTTCAGGTCTGCCACACTCTAGTAACTCTCGTCTCTCTACACTAGACTGCAGAAAAATTATTCAACGTCTACATAACAACCTTCTCTTTGTCCTGTGCCACCCTCGTATCATTACTGACTCTGGTAGATTTTTGTTAGTTGGACAACCTGTTATAAGGGACATTTTCCTCTGAAGTACACTTTCTGTTTGTTCTTTATACATAGCTATGTTTTTTAACGTCAGATCTGCCATACAGGTACTTTTCTCCATAAATCAGGGTTCTGACATACAACTTGAGTCTTCATTTTAAAGCTTCTCACTCTTTTATCTGAATCTCCTCCAATGAAGATGGAACTGTGGTCTGCCTTCTAAATCTATGGACATTTCCACGATTTTGCTAATATTAAAGATGAGTCTATTGTCCTGTCACCACTAACTCAGCAGGTAGACCTCTGTCATGTAAGATGTCTTATCATTGTTAGTGATTATGTATGGAGTAGAAGTAGGAATATGTGTGTCAGTATCCTCTTCAAATGGCACTTTAGAAGAAAATCGAAAAAAAAGAAATTTGATCATATGTACCTGCATACAACTATCGTATGAAGCACCACGTGCATGCTATGACTCTATTCCACCTCTCCATTGATATATTCCTTAAATTAATAGATATAGATAGATAGATAGATAGATAGATAGATAGATAGATAGATAGATAGATAGATAGATAGATAGATAGATAGATAGATA
>JANRMT010062820.1:12987085-13001095 GCA_026402145.1 Polypterus bichir lapradei
ATATATATATATATATATATATATATATATATATTGTCACACACGTGCGCATGGGAGGCAGCTAAAGGGCTTGAGTGAAGGCAGTTCGGAGGCATGCCGGGGTGTGGCAGAGTGCACTGACTCTTTTTCTCCCTTGCCTGTAGACCATTCCCGGGGGATTTCACCTGGCTCTCCTGACATCACTTCCGGGACTGAGCCAATGGAAGTCGACCACACCAGCTCCAGTCCCTCTGATGTCACGTCCGGCTATGAACCAATGGTGGAAGACCACGTGCCGGATCCATATGACCTCACTTCCTGTCTTCCCCTTTAAAACCTGCCCCTTTTCCTTTGTTTCCTCAGTCTTGTTTTGGACTCAGTTGAATGCACTTCAGTGCTGCTTATTTGTTAAAACGACTTTTGCAGACAGGATACCACATTATACGGGTGGCTGCCCCAAACCTTTATCTGTCCATGTCTCGTTCTTGTGACAATATATATATATATATATATATATATATATATATATATAGTTGGCGAAGGTGGATGAGTTTAAATACTTGGGATCAACATTACAGAGTAATGGGGATTGTGGAAGAGAGATGAAAAAGAGAGTGCAGGTAGGGTGGAATGGATGGAGAAGAGTGTCAGGAGTGATTTGTGACAGACGGATATCAGCAAGAGTGAAAGGGAAGGTCTACAGGGTGGTAGTGAGACCAGTTATGTTATATGGGTTGGGGACGATGACACTGACCAGAAAGCAGGAGACAGAGCTGGAGGTGGCAGAGTTAAAGATGCTAAGATTTGCATTGGGTGTGACAAGGATGGATAAGATTAAAAATGAGGACATTAGAGTGTCAACTCAAGTTGGACGGTTGGGAGACAAAGTCAGAGAGGCGAGATTGCGTTGGTTTGGACATGTGCAGAGGAGAGATGCTAGGTATATTGGGAGAAGGATGCTAAGGATAGAGCTGCCAGGGAAGAGGAAAAGAGGAAGGCCTAAGCGAAGGTTTATGGATGTGGTGAGAGAGGACATGTAGGTGATGGGTGTAACAGAACAAGATGCAGAGGACAGAAAGATATGGAAAAAGATGATCCACTGTGGCGACCCCTAAAAGGATCAGCCACAAGAAGAAGAAGAAGAAAAATAGAATATATAACTGCCTGGATAGAACATCACTCACTTGAGATCTAAAAAAGGATAGAAACTGGCTACCTTCCACTACGTTACATTTATTCCTTTTACCATTTTCACACATTTCACATCCAGCTCATAAAAGAATGCAATCACATTTTTAAAAGAAGTTTCTAATAATGTCTGAATACTGTGACTGAGATTTAATTTAAAAAATGTTATTGAAGTATTCGTTTTGTTTTATAATCCTTTTTTTCCTATAATAGTTAATCTCTGCAATGATAATATGTGATTTTTTTCATTAGAGACAGATATTTACAGTATAATGCACTTTCGAAGAAAAAGCTGAGGTAAATGAAAATTTACTGTCCCCAAAAATATTGCTTTGCATTTAAATGGCTGTTAATTTGGGCAAAAACATAACTTTTGCGTGTGGTTTATTGGTTTATAAAGATATATATTAAATTTTATGGCTTTCATTTTGGAGGGTAATGTATTAAAATAGATCTGCATAACCCCAAAGTTTACCCGGGGGCATTTTTGGTCATTCATACTAAGGAATGCAATTATAAATGATACTGGTAACAAGATATATTAAAATTTCAAAAAACATAAACGAAAATAATTCAGTTATTAATTTTCCCACCCAGTCTTATTACAACAGACAGCTAAAAACTATGAAAATGGCAAAACGCGCAGTAGAAATAATATGGGTTTCAGAAATGCTTTGGGATTCAGATTCATCTAAGACTTGGATTACCAGATTCTCCCAGAGCCATTGTGGGACTACACAAGGCTTGTGGGACTTATAGTGATTCATAATGGCATTTTTTTCAATATATTTTTGAATTCTCTCCTATAAAAGCAGTATTAGAATGCACACCCTCAACTTTCACCCATGTTGTCAGTAATTCCACATGCAGCAACTCCAGAGAACTCACTGGAATAGTGTTAAGAATTCAAAGACATAAGATGTGCCCTGTTGAAATATTAATTTTACTCAATGTGACAGAAATAAACAAGGCTTTTGTTTGTGGAAAATGGCAAAGAACGATCAACAAGCAAACAGGAAGCTGATACAATACATGGTGTGGCATACAGCCAGGCCCTTTGCCCTGCTGGGATGCCTCTATACTGGAAGGACCGGGTGAGAGAGCTTATCCAGGACATTAACCAGAACACTAGGGGGCAGACCCACGCATGGGATTGGAGCATGGAAGCGCAACACTGCTGGGGCCCATGGCCACCGCCAGGGGGCAACAGGAGAATTACAGAGCCCTTGGTCGAAGCACTTCCACCACACCCCTGAAGTGCTGCTGGAAGAAGCACCTCAAGTACCTGGAGCTCTTCTGGGTGCCCTATAAAAGGAGCCAGCCGACACTACTCTGAGAGCCAGAGACGGGAAGAGCTGGACAAAGCTTGCTGGAGGAGGAGTGGAGGCAAAGAAAGAGAATGAAAGAAGAAGAAAAAGAAAATAAACTATGCAGTGCATATGCAGTCTAGTGGTGTGCTTGAAATGTGCTGTACAGATGGGGAAATGGGAGAAGGTGTTCCCCATGTGGAAAAAGAATAAAAATAAATAAAAGCATGTGTGCTGAACTTGTGTCCTGCATCTGTCTGTGCCGGGTTTGGGTGGCAGGAGTGCCCTCTACTGGCCACAATGAATAAACAAGATAATCTTCAATTTTGGACGCTGGTCAGTGTAAGCAGCAATGTTGTAGATCAGCAGGTCCTCAATCATGGTGCTGCAGTGGCTGCTGATTTTTGTTCCAACCAGTTTTCTTATTAGAAGCCAATTGTGGTGAACATACAAGTTGATAAATATTTTCTATGTCTTTATTTTTAAGTTGGACAAAGCAAATATATTTTAATGTTTCGAGGGGTATAGCGGTGCTCTGCTGTTTACTTAACCCACCACCACACAAAGTCTTTAGAATTGAGTCAGGATGTGAAATTTATGGTGAGGGGGATACGGCATCAGACCAGCTTGCCAACGGTGACTGTGTCTGGGCTTAGAGATTATAAGCCACCCACCGCAGGAATTCCATAAACTGACTAAACAAAGCAACTGGGGGCATGAGTTATACGTGAATTCAATTGGTCCAAAGTATGGCTGTTGATGATTGGTTTTGAATCGGAGGCCATTCTTTAATACGACGCCCCATTGGAATATGTGTTTTTGTGGTAGGAATGGTATAATGTTGGTCACCTGGCCTTTACCTCCCCCCAACTCTCTCTTTCTCACCATCTGGCCATAAAGAGAAGACCAGGATGACGACAACTCTATCTTGACAGCCATATTGAGACAGGCATGTGGTCTATTTCATTACTCCATTTAAAGGCCATGTGGTAACTGAAGATAAGTCGAGAGCCGCCTATGGATGCAAGGTGCACTGCTACAGTACTTAGGCTGTAAGGGGGTTTGCCAATATTCACATTGTATTCTGCGTCCATATTTTTGGGCAGGTATATCAATAATACATAATTAACTACAGTATGTAACTTAACTCCTGGCTGATCCTTTACTTTGTCTAATTGATTGTGGTTGCAGATGTAATGGGGAAGGGGAGAAGAATTGCTAAAACCCCCGACCACAGAGTGCTAAGTCTTTGAGATTTTAGACATCTCCCTATTATAATAAAATAAACTTGTGTCGAGATGTGATCTTCTTGGAAGACACTTTGACGTCCCGCGAGAGAAACTTTAACATCCCACAAGACAAAGCAGTGAGACCAAAGGACAGCTGCTGTAGAGGCTTTTAAATGATCGACACACAGCGTGACAAGCAGAACACGCAGCTCGGCAGCAGCAGCTGATCTGTCTGCATCTCCTCAGCATGCATTCACCCAAATTCATAACGTGAGTGGCAGAGGCACAAAGTGGCTGGCGCGAAGAGCGCCCTGGGGGGGTGGGGTGATTGTTGGGGGTGCTTGAGTGAATAAAGAGTATAAAAGGAGAAAATGGAGTCACCATAAGACCTTACATGATAAAACACCAGTGCTGCTGGTAATGAAACTTGGTATTTAATTATATGGCCTGTTAGTACTTTCATTATTCCACATTGTAGATTTTCCTTTTCTGAGAACATTAACCACAGTTTTTGTGGACCAAAACAGGTTTATACATCTTTGCTTTTCCATTTTCTTTCTCATTTATTTGAAACATTGTACTAACACAGAAACTTCATGAAATATACACAGAGTGTTAAATAGATCAAATTTACGGGGGTCCCTCAGTCATTTGCATCTCATTATTAACTAGTGGCTTATTAAGAAAATAGAAAACAATTCAAACCAAATTGCAGTGTTTTAAAACTAAAATAAACAATACTGCAATGGACGTGCGCTCTGTCCAGGGTATGCTCCTACCTTGCACCCTAAGCTAGCTGAGATAGACTCCAACACCCTACCAACCATGGTCTAGATTAAGCAGGTTAGAATATGACATGACAAGAATTATACCAGGTGAGTTAACATAAATGAAGCCCAAAAAATTCATTTTACCAGCAAATAAGTGAGTTCTATTTAATTGGTGGAAGCAAAAACCTGCAGCTACTGCAGCCCTCTAGGACTGCGATTGAGGACCACTGATGTAGATCAAGGCTGTCATGATGTCACGAGTCCCATGGCATGTGACTTACATGCATAGCAACCAAAGAGCTCCATGGCAACCAGAAACAGAAAATGGCACTACCCAGGAAAACAAATGCACAGAATAGTGGAACCCTTGGACATAAGCATACACAAAATGCTAACAAAATGACCTCACCTAATAAAAACAAAATATAAAAAAAAAACAAATTAAAAACATTAAACAAAATTAATTAAACAGGACAAACCTGACACATATACTGATGTCATAGATATACTTCAGGCAGACCACCTTACACGACACAAAAAACTAACACCAACTGAAAAATGTTAAGTCGATATCAGTCAGCGTATGTTACTGACAGTGTCATGGACAGTTGAATAATAATTTGCAAAATCAGAATGTAAACCTGTTTTCTTTTTTCTGAGCTGAAGGCACTGGACTGGTTGCTTTCAGTCAGAGGGCTACATTTTAACTCAAGACACATGTCTGCCAGGTTCAGTAAAAGCTAAAGCAAGTTTTCTATACAACCTGCATGCTGGCAAGGGACCAGTGCTACTGCCATTAAGGGAGCTTCACAGTCACTGTACATCTGATTGGTCAGATGTCTCTTTTAAAGTGAACTGAAGTGACTGGTGCACCCTGTAGTAGGGCAGTGGGAGCAACAACTTACACAGTGCGATGTTCACATAGGGTACAACACTAACAAATTAGTCACATAGGAAGTGTAGGAGAAGGATAAGGATAAATTAGGGCTGACGTATGGGACTGTTCTGGGAAGGACTGAACTCTGATCACACTCTCTGACACACTGGCAAAAATACAAAGATGGCCAATGTTAGCTTTCCCAGCAATGAAATAAGGTCTCATAATTTCTGTTTAAATTACATTAATGAAAATGTTATTGTTTTCATATGAACTAACCACCTAGTGCTTACTAGAATTGGCTCCAGCTTCCCCGTGACACTGCTCTGTATAAGCAAGTTTGGAAGATAGATGGGTGGATGCCATAATGCAGAATATTTTTTATACAATTTCTGTACCAAATGTTTACAAGAAAGTCAGAATGTTTCTCAACAGACTTTGGCACAAGACAAAAATAGCCCTGAATGAGTTGTCTGTTCATTTCAGGATATTCATGTACACTTACACCCACCACATCACACCCACCAATTGTGCAAGTCTTTGGAGTATTGAAGGAAACTGGAGTATCCAGAAAAAAATCCATATTTTTGTGGTGTCATTGTTAGGATACAGCCTTCAATTGCTAGAAGGTGTCAATTGATGGTATCACCAGAACGCTTTATAAGCTGGCATCCAAGATTATTGGTTAGCACATTTCTGTAATTTGGAGTTTCTGAATGATTTTCGGGGAAAGAATTCTTAATCTATTTACAAATGCGAGATTGGTTAGCATTTTGGCTTTGGTGTCTGACCCAAGGTTCTCCTAGTTAACACTGTCTATAAATGTAGCTTTAGCGAAGCTTAAATAAGGAACCTCCCACACAATATACTTACGTTAAATTGCAATCTGTATTTAAAATTATAGTGCAACCTATTGCTCCTGTCCTTCTCCTATTTTCTTCAATCTGTCCTCTATATTTTTTTCTCCATGGATATTAGTGATTAGTGGAGTTTGCAAAATCACAGAAATGTTTGGGATTTTTGCAAAAGTTCACAAAATGCATTGAAGTTGATGGGAAAGGAGGAGCTGAACTAGTTTTGAGTCATTTATGATGGTGCAGTGGTGTGTTAAATGTCTCTAATTGCTAGGGAAGTATAAGGCAAATATGCCGGACTGATTATTTAGGCCAAAAATGTGATCTAAGCTGTGAGGCAGCAACAAAAGACGCCGACAACCACAAACAAAATACAACAAATGGCCACAAACTTGAAATATGTTAATATACAGTATGTTATATGTATACATAATAAACATACAATAAATATGTTTTATTGTGCTGATGTTGTGTGTTGCGTGGGACTGGCTCTGACCAATGTTTGAAGACGCATCCCTGGGTCCAGCTGTAATGTTTTTTGCTTCCCATGTATCTGTGCAGTTACTTTGCACATTTTCCTTCCATCAAGGAGGTCGAAACTCCTTGTAAATAATAAAAATCTTTTGTTATTATTATTTTTAACAGGGTCTCATTTTAACTTGAAAAGGGGTAGGGGTTAGGGCTCTTCTATTGCTTGTTTTGTCACTGCAAATTGCTAATCATGCATGCATAATCAGCCATGCAGTGCCGCACGAGGCACTGGGCACAGGGATCAGTGTTTTATACAGTATTTGGTGGCAGTACTCACAATGTTGTTGATAGGGTCAGCTAATGTACATCTCAAATTAAAATACTGCATGTTTTTTTATTTGTTCTGTTTTTAAATGTATGCAGAGTGAAAATCAACTGGAACAGGTCCCGTGCAAAGTAGCAGTCCATATGTGTGTATGAAAATTCTGTGTGTGGCTGCTACAGCTCTGTGATGTCACATTGGCCTTGCAAAGCATAATGGGATGCTGGGAATAAAGTTAATCTAAGCCAGTAGAAGGATGAATTTCCAGGAATATATTTGGAAAACAATGTCACCAGTGAATACAGAGTATTCCCTGCTAAAAAATGTTTTTGTGACTTTTGAAGATCAATACTGCCTGTGATGCTTCGATCGATCAGCCTCCGATCTAATTCCGCCGATTTTCACTTCAAAAGACTTGATCAGTGACTGGTAAATTGCCCACTCTAAAAAGTATTTTTTCACTACTTATTTGTAGTAATTTAGCTGCAACAACAGGAAGTCAGGGAAGAGACAGTAGAGGAGTAGTAGAGGTGAAACAAAGAAGAAACAACGCCAGTCAAGCAGCGGCATTCTGGAGGAGCTGGTGAGGCTGGATAGCAGTTGAAGGAAGTCTCACCAGGAGAGAGATGCCTGAACATGGAGTTATGTGGCATAATTAGTGAGGAAGGCTTGAATCCTTTACATTTTATGAAGAAAGAAACAACATGATGGGGTCAATAAGCAATGTCACACACATGCGCATGGGAGGCAGCTAAAGGGTCCAAATGAGAGTAATTCCTCACCAGACCAGGCGGTGGCAGAGTGCCCTGACCTTTTTCCTCACTTTCCTGCAGACTGTTCACAGGAAATTCCACCTGGCGCTGATGATGTCACTTCCGGTTCCAACCTCGATGATGTCACTTCCATTTCCGGCCCTTTTTTATCAATTTCCTACAGACCGTTCACAGGAAATTCTGCCTGGCCCTGATGACATCAGTTCCGTTTCCGACTATGATGATGTCACTTCTGTTTCTAAGCATAACTATGTCACTTCTGGTTCCGGCCCTTTTGATGATGCCACGTCTGGGTCCGAGCCTATGGAAGAGGACCCTTCTACCCTGTATAATTTCACTTCCCTTTCTGTTCTTTAAAGCCGCCATTTTCTACAAAACTCATCAGTTCTATCTTGGGCTCTGATCTGTGCACATCAGTGCTATCAATTTACCCATTTTGTAGCCAGGGTACATTATACAGGTGGCTACCCCAAACCTTTTTATAACTTCTGTCTTTGGTTTTTGTAACAGCAAATATAGAATATTTGATAAATGAAAGTGAGGAGCCCAGACTCACGCTAAGATTTCTGACCATAACCGATGGTAACAGGGTGACATCCAAGGAATGAGAATGAGAAGGTAAGTACAGAATATTTGGCTTTGAAATACTACATTTAAGGTTATGAGCATTCATCTATGATAAGATGGCAGAGTGACAGCTGGGGATCTGGGCTGAAAAATATGTGTTGTAAGAGAGAAATGAGAGGAAGATCTGTGCATCATCAGCAAAGAGGTGGTAGGAGAAGCTATGAGAAGAAATAACAATGCCTAAGGAGTGAATGTGGAGAGAAAAGAAAAGTGGACCCAGCACCCATCCTTGATGTACACCTGAGGAGAGTTCATGTGGAGAAGATGAGGAGTTAGACCAAGATAACACAAAAGGATTGGTCAGAAAGGAAGGACTTGAAGCAGTCCACAGCAGAACCACAAATTCTGAGATTATAGAAGGAAGCAATAAGCCAGGAGGGGTTACAGCATCAAAAGCTGATGAAAGGTGAAGAAAGATAAAGACAGGTGAAGAGAAAAACATCTCAAATAGATCTAAGACAATTTATAATTGAAAACAGTGCATTCTTGGTTGAGCGACCACTGTGGAATCCAGATTGAGCAACCCCAAAAATAACATGAATTCCTGAACATCCTGAAGTTGAAGCAGACAGCCTTTAAGAAGAATCTGGATGAGATTTTGGGATAGCTTACTTATTAGCTAAACAAACGGGCTTGATGGGGTGAATGGTCTCCTGTCATTTGTGAGATTTCTTATGTTTTATCCCACATCAAGTACCTTGGGGATCAGCTTTGCTGACACGGCTTGTTAAATGTTGAACCATTGTTTACAGACAATACTGGCATAAGGGTTTTTATTAGCCATCTGTGCCAGGTTGGAGAAAAGTAAAACAGCATATTTGTCATCCTCTGTGAATCGGCTGTGATGAGATACCAACAGGAAGGTAATCCAGACTATCTGAAATATTCTGTTTAATGTAAATTGTATTTCAAAAAATAGACAGGCTGGCTGTTAATCTGGGGCTGGTGTCCAGGCTGAGAATTGCAATGGTAGGTGAATATGTAAATAGACCGGTTTAAAAAATGTTGTGGGGAAAGAGGTAAGCAAATAGGACGGAAGCCAAGTGGGTAGGTAGCCAGAATGGTAATTTACAGTATGTAGGCAGAAAAAAGGTTGACATGTTGACTTGAAAAAGACGGAAATACGTAGGTGGGGCATTTGTTAGGCTTACATGTTGTGAGACTAAGTAGTTAAAAGGCATTCACACAGGCAGTTTGTTTGACAGAAAACCTCATAGGTATGGAGGGTAATATAAAAAAGTCCTTTTTTTCTGCACTACCCACCAGAAATAAGTGCCTTTTAAATATGGCTTATGGGGGATGGATTATTTCTATGGTGAAACACTTTTCTTCATTTTTTTCAGAAACTCGGTCAACAAGTGAGAAACTACTTAGAAGGAACAAGCTGCAGTGACTGTCAGTCTCAGTAATGGGATGAGAAATCATGGGCTTCATGTCTTAGCTGCCTAGTCATCATTTTATTTTTTTTATTTTGCTTTATTTTATTTTATTTTTTTTTATAGCAAGCTTGAGCTACCTTAACAATTATTATTCATGTCCATTTTAAGATCACTTTTGACTCTCCAGTCTAGAATAGCCTATTGAGATTACTTCACTTTCATTGCGTTGCTAAAATATAACTGGCAGGTGTCAGGAAAGGATGACAGATAATAAATTATGAACCTTCCCGTCCCTTCCTTACCCAGGCATGCTGGCCAACGCCATTTACTTTCCCCTGAGTCTATAATTCTCATGGTTGTGCTTTGCAAAGCCTAGAGTTAAGGAGTGACCGAGTATAAATTCCACTGCTTTATGCCTCCTTTGGCAGCACCTAGTCAGACCATTATATCCTTCATATACCTGCAACACGGAGATGAAAAGGCCACAATCATTTAATTATCACATAATGTTTTTCTTTATCCTATTAGAAAGATCACGGCAAAAACTCAGAGTAATGAACTGTAACAATACAATCATGAGGTAACTGAAAAGTCTTTATGGCACAACAAAACCCAATATGCTATTAAGTAAGCCAAGCTTGATTTACTGTATTGCTTTGTTTGTTGATATTTACCTGGAAGTCGGGGTTGGGGTTGGGATAGGGCAGCCAGGCAGAGCGAGAATTCTCCTGGTATTTGAAAGGTCCATTGAACACTTGGGTAATCGCAGTCAGATTGAAAACGCACACTGCTGAGGCGGCAATGCTGTTTCTGAGGGAAAGAATTGAGGGGGAAAAATGAAGTCAGCAAATGCACACATTCTTTCTGTCCAACAGAGTTATGTTTATTGCAGCCTAAGACGATCTAAAGCATGCGGTAAGAAAGCAGAATTGCTCAGCTCTGTAAGTAGGAGATAAAGCTTCACCAGATACTGCAATTTAGAGTTTTTGAATAGCATGATTATTGTCGCAGATACAGTAACTATTAAATTGAAATATCATGTGGCAGGGTAACTGAGTGCTGTGCATAAACAGGGGCAGCCAGCTGAGCAGCAATTAGAATCAGTATGCATTTCTTCCTCGTTTTGCAGGTCCGTTCCTTCTACACATTCTTCTAACTCTGAATTATTTATAACTAAATTCTGATCTAGTGCCAGGACTGGGCATAAAGGAATACTCTACCCAAAAATTATTTTTTTTTATATGTCACATACCCCATGTAATTTAAAGTGGTGGCCAATAAAAAAAATGTTTTCATGCAGAATGGAGAGAAGAATAGTTTATGTTACAATGGAAGCCTACAGTGGCCAATGCAGTATGAGAGCAAATGAAAAAGAAATAAAAATGCTACATTACTTGTATCACATAATCCACATGACCATTGGGAGAGTTTTTTTACTGATAAATATGATTTTCACTGATTGATTATATTGAATGACTTCTGTACTTGTTAATTGTTAGTGTTTGTCTTTAGCACTCTTAGAAAGTATTTTAATTAAAGTCTGTTAGTCTGTGACACAGTCCCGCTGCTACTTCTCTGCAAGAACAAGTATTGATATGAAAACCACTATAATCGAGTGTAATCTTGTTTCATATAAACTAGCAAGGAGATGAGAAACTAATCTATTTACATACTTCAGTAATTGACAAGTGGTGTCACCATCTGTAAGTCAGCCATCTCTTTCCATGTACAGTGTGACTCCATGTATGTGTCAATGAAAAATATTCTTCTTTATTTGAACTGGCTTTGTGAATCTGACTTTGACACCGTTATTCAGGCATATTCTCAATATTTGAAAAATGCATGTTTTTTTGCTAAAATAATGTTAAATATATACTACTGCACATCTTAACTCTTTGACGGCTGAATATTTTTTCCAAAAAATGCAGTTTTCTGAAAGCACACGGAGCAACAGTTTCACAAGTAAATCAGCATGTGCTGTGGCCACCAGTTTGCTGTCTCTTGTGGCTCAAGCCACTCATGGGCAGCATGACGGCTGGCAGGCTGGCTGCCATGTTGTCTTTGTGTGGCGGGAGGCTTTGGCAACAGCGGCAGTCACCATCGCAGTGCAATGCAATCGGGTTTGTACCTCTTGTATTTTAAGTAATGGCCCACCCAGTATAATCATTGCCATAGGTGCATCAGCTACATGAACGTGTTCAGCACCACGATCAGCTGATGGCGGTACCTCACTTTTGTTTTTGATCTCGATCTCCAGATCACTTGCATCAAAATCGGACTCCAACAAGTCAGAGTACAATTCAGTGATAATATGCAAAATGTCATCCACTGAGTATTTTCGCTTCGATCTCTCGCCAGATGATGATACCATTTTTGTTGTTGTTTGCTCTTCGCTACTGACATGAGCACAGGGAATCTCAGTCAGACCAACCAAACTAACTTTCCTTCTAGCAAAGAGAGTCAAAGTAAAGTGTAATGGCGGGCTTTGTCATCATTTACAGTTGATTACCACCCTCAATCCCTCCTGTTGACAAAAGTCAACATCCGCCCTAAAAGAGTTAAACAGGAGACTAAAGCCTCATGGGAATGGCTTTTTGAGTTGAAAACGGGACTTTTGATCAATGAATGAGGGGGAGAGGCAGGTCTTCAGTTTAAAAATTCAGTCCCATTAAGGTTTAGTTTCATGTTTACAATGTGCACTGATTAATCCGGGTGTATCAATTTAATGTTATTTAGCAAAACTGGACGTATTTTGAAAGTTCTGGGCATACAGCATTGCCCACTATTGGCTTTTAACTTTTTCTCTCCATTGTGCATGAAAACATGAGATTTTTCTTGGTCACCACTATGATCTAAAAGTATATTAGTATATGAATCTAATCTAAAGTATATAATTTTTGGGTGTTGGATTCCTTTAAACCTAAATTATTATCTTCACAATACCTTTAGCAGTTAGTATATGCTAATTAAACAAACATTAGGCATTTTCTTTCAGAAAAAAACACAAACCTTTTTCATTATTTGTACCGAATATACTTTTTCTATTACTTTCAGTTTTTAAATGCTGAGTTGCATAATTGCTATTGTGTTGCTAAACAATAAAAATCTTATTTTAACATAATGCAATAAAATGTAGGAAGCATTAGTACCACAAGTAATTAGGAGCATTCGCATAGAATATGTGAAGCACCTATTGTGAAAGCCCATGTCTGTCCGTCTGTCTGTCCACATGAAACAACTCGGCTCCTCGTGGAACAATTTTGTTGAGATATGGCAGACTTATTCTTCAAGGAAATTCATCGAGACATTTGAATTGTTGTTCAGATATCTTGAACAGATCGCACTGTACAAAGTTTTAAAATTAAAAAATTTCCCATTGAAAAGCATTGGCGAATTAGCAGCCTTGTTCATCATAAAATAGAGAAACGTTCTGCACAGCCTCAACTAGGAATTAGTTTGCTGTTTTAATTTTGTCTTTAGAGCGGTTGCTTGAACTTGTATATTTTGTAAATTATCTTCTGTTATTCATCTGACAGCCTGACGGATGACCAATGTGACTGAATCAGATTCCGCACAGAGCACATGTGTGTAAACAGCTTACACAGCAGCGCCTTCTCCTGCCCTTTTAGGTAAATTAACTAATAGAGGACAGAAAAAGTCACTTCTTTGGAAATAAATGGAAGGGGAAAGCAGTCATGTAAGTAAATATAAGACGGAGTTGAATGAACTAATACCATGTGCAGATTACTACTGTAAAGAATCGACATTATCAGCCTGCATAATAAATAATATTTGAACAAATTCATAACCCAGGAAATGTGCAGCTGCCCTAACTGATATAAACAGAGGGCGGGTTTAAAAATGGACAGTGGCATCTGGAGGTGGGAGGTGATATCTGCCGCCTAGCCCCTGATCTCCCAGCCCCACATACACGAACAATCATGGCAAGCACCTTCTTGCCCATTGTGTACCTTTCATATTCTCATTATACAATAAATCAATTCATTTCCAAGTTCTTATTTATTTAAATAATTTTAACTAATTACTCTGTTTTAACTATTATTAATACAGTAGCTAAATGGGGAACCTATTGCAGTTCCTTTTCTCGTTTCATATATTACGTAAACGCTAACATTATTCAAAGTTATTGTCTGTTTTTACATGCATTTTTATTACTCTTTAATTTAATTTTTTTTTTGTATCAGTATACTGCTGCTGGATTATGTGAATTTCC
>JANRMT010062820.1:13001195-13047759 GCA_026402145.1 Polypterus bichir lapradei
TGCTACTTATTTTATGCTGGTATTGGTAATTTTGTATTAATAGATATTTTTTAATTGCTAATTTTTGAATACTATTCTATTGGATATACATTCCAAAATGTTGTGTTTAAGAAAATTGAACAACAATTAGTCAGAGACCCTCCACCACTAACACATATCAATCAATTTCATTTTCTACAGTATACAATAGTCACTGAGCCTCTTTGTGCTCCGTTTTTAGCTCCATTGTAATGTGCTGTTAAAAAGCACCTATTTAACGTAGTTTGCTTAAACATGGGATTGCATTCTATTTTTCTATTATTTTTGAATATCACTTATTGTTACACAACTATTTAATAAACAAAAAAGTAACAACTGTGAAATGCTCCAACTTTCATATCAGTTAATTTAGTCACTGAACGCAATTGAATGTAATGCCATCCGTACATTGCCTAACTTGTTTTTATTGCATATATTTAGTGTACAAAGCTTATTTGGTTGGTCATGTGTACCTTAATGTAAAGGTAGGACCATGGGGATGCAAATGAAAGTGTCAGAAGAAGTAATCCTCACTGGCAGGAGATTTCCTCTATGGTGTGGACAGACAGAGTATTTAGGCTGTTTCAAACATAAAGGTAGATTATTCATTATTTTCAGTATCCTCTTCTATAAGAACATTTTATACTTTATTTATTTGTCTATAATGGATTCAGAAAGTACTTAGACCTCTGCACTTTTTACACATTTTGCTATGTTGCGCCCTTGTACTAACTTCATTTAAATTCATTTTACTTCACATCAAACAACACTTAGTACCTAAGAATGGCAAAAAAAAAGAAGTTTTAGAAATTTTTGCAAATGTATTAAAGACAAAAAACTGAAATCTCCCATTGAGGCAAGCATTCAGATCTTTTATTACTTACTTATTAGATTACTCCATCCTGGGTATGATGTTAACCTGAATCTAGCCCTGCAAACAGGTCATCCAACATTTAGGGAAAACTTAGAGGTTGGTGGCAGGATTGGCACTCCAGCCACCCTAAAAAACCTCATACTGTTCCAGTGTGGTGCTGAGGTGTCACCCGCTGCACTCGGGTCCCAATCCAGATGATTTTTCGTGTGATAAGTGCAGCAACACTCTGTAATCAGTGCATGCTCCCAACCTCTCCTTCTCTCTTAGTTGATGACCCTTTGGCAGCAATTCTAGCCTGATGATGACATGACAAGATTCATACACCTGAATTTAAGGATTTTCTCCTATTCTTCTCTGCAGATCCTCTCAAACTTTGTCAGGTTGGATTGCTTGACAGGTATTTTCAGATCTCTCTAGAGATGTTCGATTGGATTCAAGTCCACTCTCTAGCTGTGCAACTCCAGGACATTCCCAGATTTATCCCTAAGCCACTCTTGTGTTGTCTTTGCTTAATGCCGAAAGACATTACTCAGTCTAAAGTCCACAGCACTCTCGATCAGGTTTAATTAAGCATATTTCTACCCCTTTCTCTGTTCAGCTTTACCTCAACCCTGACTAGTCTCCCAATCCCTGTTGCTACAAAACAACCCCAAAGCATGATGCTGCCACCACCATGCTTCATTGTTGGAAAGGAATTGCACAGGTGATCAGTGGCACCTAGTTTACTCCAGACATAACTCTAACTTTGGTTTCGTTAGGCCAGACAATCTACTTTCTCACAGTCTGAGAGTCCTTTAGGTGTGCCTCTTTGCAAATTCCAAGTGGGCTTTCATGCATCTTATGCCGAGGAAAAGCTTCTGCCTGGCCACTCTGTCATTAAACGAAGATCAGTGGAGTATTGCAGTGATGGTTTTTCCCATCATCACATGGTTTCTCTGGAGCTCAGCCTGTTCTTGGTCACCTCTCTTATCATGGCTCTTCTTCCATAATTGTTCAGTTTGGCAAACTCTAGGAAAAGATGTGGTTGGCTTAAACGTCTTCCATTTACAAATTATGGAAACCACTTTGCTCTTGGGAACCTTCAGTGCTGCAGAATGTTTTTGTAGCATTCCCTCAGATCTGTGCCTTGATACAATCCTGTCTTTAAGCTCTGCAAGCCTTTTCTTTGACCTCATGGCTTGTTTTTCACTCTGATACACAATTACTACTATGGGACCTTCTATAGACAATTGTGTGCTTTTCCCAAATACGACCAATTCATTAATTTGACCACTGGTGGATTCCAAGAAAGGTACAAAAGCATCTCAGTGTTGATCAATGGAATGGGATGTACCTGAATAATGTTTCAAGTGTCATAGCAAAGGGTCAGAATACTTGTCTCTATAGGTGATTTCCCACAGCAGGACCTTGTATTTTCAGGAACCAGGCACTTTTTAGAAACTCAGAAACGTTTGTAACATTCCCACCACAGTAACTCTGGCCATTTGTAGCTCCTGGTCCTTTTCTTTAGCTTCTACTTAAGGGTATGAACTTTTTGTTCAACCAGGAACTATCATGGCTGGGGCTTGAGCAATGAATTGTGCTGGTTGGTTAAGTAAAATGACTGGAGCCATCTTACAAATCTGTTGGTACTATGGACTTTGGAGAGATTTCGGTGAAGATATGCTGCACTTCCCACCTCATCGATTATCGAAGCTGCCTCCTTGGCGCACCACACCATGCCACATTAAAGCAATAATTTCCTCCCTGAACTCCCTAACGTGGCACCCATCCACTGTATCATTTTTTCATAGCTAGCTCTTTTGTGCACCACACAATGCATTGCTTTGAAGCAATAGGTCCCCAATGATCTCCTGATCCCGCTGCATGACTCTTCATAGCCTCCTTCCTTGTCCTCTACGTAATGCATCACATTAGTTTTTCCTGTGAACTCCCAAATGTTTCTCAGTTTGCACCGTATCACTTTTCTTTGAATGTCACATAATTTGCATAGTTACAGTTTTTCTTGTGTGATGGGAACGAAACACATGAAAGAGGCCAGGGATCACAAGTGATCAGTGCCTACACTGTACAGGTACACATTGGTTCCTGAAAACGAAGTTCCTACAGAGGGAAAGAGCCTAATGGGAAACTTCATTTTTTTGGCAAAATATCTAAAATCCTGTTTGCACATTGTCATTCTTGGCTTATTGAATGTCGCTTGATGTGGAGAAGAAATTAATTTAAATGATTTTACCAGAAGGCTGCGACATATCAAACTGTGTAAAAAAAGTCAAATTATTTTTCGAATTGCCTTGGGCATTGAAATCTCTACATTCCAAAACCTGGCAGACACTGCAGAACTCAGAAATTGTCCATCTCCAAGCACTATCACATTGGCCAATAAGACAATAAAACATGGTGTGATCTCACGCTTGGGAGGTTTGCACAGTGATGGTCGACAGCTGCTCCTGTTTCTTTTTTAACTCTATTTTGTATGTAAATATTAAGTAGCAAAAAGATTTTGGTAAGAGGGTGGTTGAGCAGATGTGAAGAACAAGTATTTTCAGTTTTGGAACATATGAATGACAGCCAACAGCTGCAGGAGTATTTATTGAATGGAATATGCAACATTAGTCATTAAACCAGTTCATAGATCTGCTCAGAAAATTAAATAACTAAATTAAATGTTTCTGTGGCTCATATCATAAAATTGGATGGGTTTCTGTTGGAGTTCAATTAGAATCGTGCATCCAACACTTGTAAAAATACGTACTTAAAACTCGCTGATCAATGTTGCTAGACACATTGTCACTCTGGGAGTATTAGACATTGGAACGAGGCATTCTTATGTAACTAAAGACTATAAAAAATGAAGATTATAATAATTCAGCTCATTTTTGCCAGCATTAAGAATGTGCAACCATAGATAAAGTACAGGAAACTGGCGACGATTATTTAATTATTGAATGAGTGTGTAATTAGAGAAGTAACAATACTTTGAACACATTAGATTTATTAATCCACTGTAATACAGACTTAGGTAACTTACACATTTGTGGTGAAGATGCCATAAATCAGGTCAAGTTCTGGTAAGAAGAAAGTGTCCTGTAACTCATTATAATAGAAAGGAATTTCACCAGGCCTGGAGCAATTGAGGCGAGCTTTCATGAAGGTTGTCCAGGTGTCTTCTAAGAGGAACCTGCCTCCAATGTCATTTTTGCACAAGCGAGAGGCCCTGGAGAAGATTGTTTTTCCACAGTCATGCTCCACTGCGATCTCTCGAAAAAAGAAGTATGTGAAGTTTCCGATGTCATAAGATGAGACAAAATTTGGTTCTAAAGAAAAGAAGAAAACATTTTTGGTTCTGCTTATCTTAACATATTTCTATTTACACAACATTATTCAACAATCTGTGCTTTCTATGAAACCCTCATGTTTAATCTAATATTATGAATATAAGGATGCTGCACTGAGCTTTGGTTTAAGGAGGCAAATGCTGACCATCATCATCATATACAGTCATATGAAAAAGTTTGGGAACTCCTGTCAGCCTGCATAATAATTTACCCTACTTTCAACAAAAAGATAACAGTGGTATGTCTTTCATTTCCAAGCAACATCTGACATAGCTACACCGATCCCTTTCCCACTTGGACAGAGGCAGTGGTGCAGTAAGAATTATGTTTCTGGACTTCTCTAGTGCCTTCAACACCATCCAACCTCTGCTCCTTAGGGACAAGCTGACAGAGATGGGAGTAGATTCATACCTGGTGGCATGGATCGTGAACTATCTTACAGACAGACCTCAGTATGTGTGTCTCGGGAACTGCAGGTCTGACATTGTGGTCAGCAGCACAGGAGCGCCACAGGGAACTGTGCTTTCTCTGGTCTTGTTCAGCCTATATACACCGGAATTCCAATACAACTCGGAGTCCTGCCACGTGCAAAAGTTCGCTGACAACACTGCTATCTTGGGCTGCATCAGAAGTGGGCAGGAAGAGGAGTATTAGAGGAACCTAATCAAGGACTTTGTTAAATGGTGTGACTCAGACCACCTACAACTGAACACCAGCAAAACCAAGGAGCTGGTGGTGGATTTTTGGAAGCCCAGGCCCCTCCTGGACCCCATGATCATCAGAGGTGACTGTGTGCAGACCTATAAATACCTGGGAATGCAGCTGGATGATAAATTGGACTGGACTGCCAATACTGATGCTCTGTGCAAGAGAGGGCAGAGCTGACTATACTTCCTTAGAAGGCTGGCGTCCTTCAACATCTGCAATAAGATGCTGCAGATGTTCTATCAGACGATTGTGGCGAGTGCCCTCTTCTACATGGTGTTGTGCTGGGGAGGCAGCATGAAGAAGAGGTATGCCTCACGCCTGGACAAATTGATGAGGAAGGCAGGCTCTATTGTAGGCACGGACCTGGACAGTTTGACATCTGTGGCAGAGCAACGGGCATTAAGCAGGCTCCTGTCAATCATGGAGAATCCACTGCATCCACTGAACAGTATCATCTCCAGACAGAGGAGCAGCTTCAGCAACAGACTGCTGTCACCATCCTGCTCCACTGACAGACTGAGGAGATCGTTCCTCCCCCACACTATGCGACTCTTCAATTCCTCCTGGGGGGTAAACGTTAACATTATACAATGATATTGTCTGTTATACCTGCCTTGCACTCTCCACCCTGCATTTTTTAATTTGCACGGCATTTTTATCACTATTTAATTAATATTTTTTTTATCAGTATGCTGCTGCTGGAGTATGTGAATTTCCCCTTGGGAAATCTATCTATCTATCAGTACTGGGGTGTTTTCAGAACAAAGATTTTTAGTGAAGCAGTATTTAGTTGTATGAAATGAAATCAAATGTGAAAAACTGTCTGTGCAAAAATTTGGATCCCCTTGTAATTTTGCTGATTTGAATGCATGTAACTGCTCAATGCTGATTACTTGCAACACCAAATTGGTTGGATTAGCTTGTTAAGCCTTGAACTTCATACATAGGTGTGTCCAATCATGAGAAAAGGTATTTGGTGGTCAGTTGCAAGTTGTGCGTCCCTTTGACTCTCCTCTGAAGAGTGACAGCATGGGATCCTCAAAGCAACTCTCAAAAGATCTGAAAACAAAGATTGTTGAGTCTCATGGTTTAGGGGAAGGCAACAAAAAGCTATCTCAGAGGTTTAAACTGTCAGTTTTAACTGTAAGGAATGTAATCAGGAAATGGAAGGCCACAGGCACAGTTTCTGTTAAACCAACCCAGGTCTGGCAAGCCACAAAAAATACAGGAGCGGCATATGTGCAGGATTGTGAGAATGGTTACAGACAACCCACAGATCACCTCCAAAGACCCGCAAGAACATCTCGCTGCAGATGGTGTATCTGTACATCGTTCTACAATTCAGCGCAATTTACACAAAGAACATCTGTATGGCAGGGTGATGAGAAAGAAGCCCTTTCTGCACTCACACCACAAACAGAGTTGCTTGTTTTATGCCAATGCTCATTTAGACAAGCCAGATTCATTTTGGAACAAAGTGCTTTGGACTGATGAGACAAAAATTGAGTTATTTGGTCATAATCAAAAGTGCTTTGCATGGTGGAAGAAGAACACCGCATTCCAAGAAAAACGCCTGCTACCTACTGTCAAATTTGGTGGAGGTTCCATCATGCTGTAGGGCTGTGTGGCTAGTGCAGGGACGGGGCCTTTGTTAAAGTCGAGGGTCGGATGAATTCAACCCAATATCAACAAATTCTTCAGGATAATGTTCAAGCATCAGTCACAAAGTTGAAGTTACGCAGGGTTTGGATATTCTAGCAAGACAATGACCCAAAACACGGTTTGAAATCTACAAAGGCATTCAAGCAGAGGTAGAAGTACAATGTTCTGGAATGGCATATATCATCGAAAATCTATGGGATGATTTGAAGCAGGCTGTCCATGCTTGTCAGCCATCAAATTGAACTGAACTGGAGAGATTTTGTATAGAAGAATGGTCAACAATACCTCCAATCCAGAATCCAGACACTCATCAAAGGCTATAGGTCTAGAGGCTGTTATATTTGCAAAGGATGCTCAACTAAGTATTGATGTGATATCTCTGTTTGGGTGCCAAAATTTATGGACCTGTCTAATTTTGTTATGATGCATATTGCATATTTTCTGTTAATCCAATAAACTTAATGTCACTGCTGAAATACTACTGTTTCCATAAGGTATGTCAAATATTAAAAGGAAGTTCCTACTTTGAAAGCTCAGCCAATGAGAAACAAAAATACAAAGAATTAAGAGGGGTTCCCAGACTTTTTCATATGACTGTACTTCATCACAGGTCACACTTATCCACACACCCATACTCACTCTTGTGGCCAGCTCTGATTCATCATTTAATCTAACCATCATGTCTTTGGATTATGTGAGGAAAACCTGGAGTGTCTGGAGCAGCCACATGCAGACATAGGGAGGTGTCACATCAATGATTGGCTCCCGTTTCATTCCATTATGATTTGGACCAGTTTGGTCTTTTTTTTTTTTTGCTTCAAGGGAATTTTTCCAGCTGCTTAGAGGCTTCTTGTGTCTGTAAATATTAATATGTGGGTGTGTTCTATTCACAGCATTGCTATGAACCAGTAAAAATTCTTGTATCATTTCATTGTAAGTGCATGACATCAAAATTTGGTGATTCATCGAAATTCTGTCACTGTGTTGCTTGGACATGCTGCACTGCTAGGAGGCTCCTTCCCAATGGCATTACGTGCCACGTCATGGATACTTCACTTTATAACACCGTGCCACATTCGGGGAAATATCCGAGAATCTGGATCCAATTATCAAACAACTTTAATGTTAGCCCCTGGGGGAAAACACCTTTTTGATTTTTGATTCACAGGAATTCCCATTTTAGTTCCTGTAACACTCTTTTATCTAGATTTCGGTGGATTTACGCCTTCGGATTTATGTACAAATCGAGACGAGATTTTTATTGCACATCACCTTCAGATTATTGCAAAGATTTGATCTGAAATCATAGTTTTACACTTTGGTTTTAGTTACAGCTTCTCTAATTTAAAGTTTATAATGTAAGAAAACTTCAGTATGTGTACTCATAATATTGAAAGTTATTTGGTTTTTGACTCGGAACAATTCACCTTTTAACTTCATTGAAGTTTTCGCTTTCAGGAATTATGATGGTATGTCTTTATAACCGACTTCTGGCACTTCTCCTTTAGGCTATGTCCACAGTTTTGTGTTTTCTTTTTGACAATGCTGTTCTAACTTTTGTTATCAACCCTTGGTAAAATGTCACAAGCAATGCGTATCTACTGAACAAGCTACTTAACCTCTGCGGGTAGAGACTTTTGTTTTGTTATCAGATGGGCGTTGTTTATGGCAGAGCAGCAGACTGCCCTGAATAAACTGAATGGCACAGCACATGCCTGTAACCCATACTGAGAAAATTAATATGAATTTGGATGGTTGAATGAGTGCACCTCTCATTATTTGGCCCTGAAATGTACGGGAAGTGTGATCTACTTTCCTTTATTGGTTTGTACCATGACCTTTATTGCAGAAAAAAAAATAATTTGAGGAATTGTAATTACAAATACAAACAAGACCTGCCAGCAATGAAAGAGGCCTGCTGCATAATCAGCAGTTTTAAATTTCTCAATTCCTACCTGGACTTAATTATCTGCCTCTTTCCTGTGTCCTTCCTACAGTACTCAGGAGATCAGGTGTGATTTTATTCTATCTAAAATACCCTAGAACAAATATCTAAAGCTCCATAATAAATTTCCCCCTTCAGCTGCTAAAACATGAAGATTACCACCTTGTCCCACTGGATCCTTATTCATGCTCTTATTCATATTCACCTCACCTTGCCTTCACATTATTGCTGTCTTCTATTATGTACCCAATGGCAAATACTGTATAAGGGCACAATCAAAAAATAAATCCAGCTCAAACTTGATGAAAATGGAATAATCCCCTTCTTGTCCACAAAAGCCTCCTGATAGCCAGATGGTCCCTCACTTGGCCTCATATCTTTGAGCTTATGTATTATTTCCATCATAATCTCCACTTCCAGCCCAGTTTCAGTTTCTATGTTTATTAAAATAATAAAATTCTAAGGTCTCTGTGTGTGTCCAGTCTCTCCAAGCAGTCCGATTGGTCAGTTTGGCTTTGGTGACATGATCAAAAGAGGAAGTGAGAGCGTGAGACACACAAGGAGGCCCACTGAGAGTCACCTTGAAATGACAGAACCTGAGAAATAGGTTTTATGGGAATGTGCTCGGTAAAGGCAGCTCCAGACAAGAGAGGTTCAGACGCACAAGGATACCAAGGAAGGTACATGTAGGATAAGAGATATCAAATATTATAAAATATATTCTATTTCTTTTCTTTGACAGGAAATATGGCTGTTAACAATATTATCTTTGTACAGACAAACAAAACCCTTTGTCTGAAAGATTAAAATACCAAAATTTAATAACTTAAGAAAAATGAATTGTAGACTGTAATTGATGCAGTTCCTCATGTTGTCTTGGTTAGCATTCTGAAATGGCTTGGTTAACTTTGCGGAAATCCTTGATGAAAAGTCAAGGCAATACTCGGTCACATTTCACAGGTGCTTGTGCACCTCGAACAGACTCTTCCCCATAATTAACAGTTTTGAGTTTGGCTGAATCTTGCTGAATTCATGCCATCCTCATTAAAAGTAAAAATATTTCTAACTCTAACAACACAGTTATTTAATCATGGCATTTAATAAATAAAGAAAAGTTAAAATCTCACTTTAATTAAAGATTCTTATTCACAATGTAGATCATTAACTCCAGATCATTCGTCCATTCTAGTCCCATTATAGAGTTACAGGAAGATGGCACTGCCTCATAACTAGCTACTAAATTATTCTCAGAAAAATAGCACAAACACATGTACAGCCGTGGCCAAAAGTTTTGAGAATGGCACAAGTATTGGTTTTCAAAGTTTGCTGCTTGAGTGTTTTTAGATCTTTTTGTCAGATGTTTCTATGGTATACTGAAGTATAATTACAAGTATTATGTAAGTTTCAAAGGCTTTTATTAACAATTGCATTAAGTTTATGCACAGAGTCAATATTTGCAGTGTTAGCACTTCTCTTTCAAGACCTCTGGCATGCTGTCAATCAACTTCTGGGCCCCAATCCTGACTGATGGCAGCCCATTCCTGCATAAACAATGCTTGGAGTTTGTCAGAATTTGTGGGTTTTTGTTTGTCCACCTGCCTCTTGAGGATTGACCACATGTTCTCAATGGGATTAAGGTCTGGGGAGTTTTCTGGCCATGGTCACAAAATTTTGATGTTTTGTTCCCTGAGCCACTTAGTTATCACTATTGCCTTATGGCCCAGTGCTCCATCATACTTGAAAAGGCTTTGTACTTCACCAAATTGTTCTTGGATGATTGGGAGAAGTTGCTCTCGGAGTGTCAATACTTGTGTCATTCTCAAAACCTTTGGCCACGACTGTACTACTAGAAACATGCTTTCTATTGGCACTTTTCATTTAAAAAAGGGCATAAATAATTCTTTAAAAATTCTGCATAATAACTCATTGCCTTTCTGTCAGCTCAAACCAGTTTGGACATTCTCCTCTGACATCTCTAATCAACAAGATGTTTCAGTCCACAGAACTTCTGATCACTGGATGCCACACCGTTCCCAGTGGCCTCCAAAGATTGTTGTGCATTAAATCCCAGGAGACCAACAGTTACAGAAACACTCAAACCAGCCTGTCTGGAACCAACAATCATGCCATATTCAAACCCACTGAGATGACAGCATTGCCTCTTTCCCATGTTTGACGTGAACATTAACAGAGGATCTTAAACTGTTTCTGCGTGATATTATTCATTGTGCTGTTGCCACATGTTTGGCTGATTATATAATTGTACGGGCATGCAGGTGCACAGTTGCTACTAATGATTTGCTCAGTGAGTGTATATGCAGGGGTTTAGATATGTTTATGTATGGCACAGTAAAGCCCATGAGAAATCACATGTAGTCTGCCTTGTCCTTATAAATAGATCTGAGATCCAGGATTTCCAAAAACACTTGGGCCATTGAAGAACGATGGAGGAGGTCTGCCTCAGGAGTTTTCCTAGGCCATTCCTGACCCCAGTTATGATTCACTTAGCTCCCCCTTTTCAGCATTACAACATTAAGTGAGGATTCAGGAGGAAGGAAAGGCGTTCAACTGGTAGGAGGAAAAGGGTGCCAGAGCTCAGACATACGAAAGATGAAAAGAAGGGTACAGTAGACACTCAACCTATAGTCATGGGACTTATTATTGTTTTGTTAGTTTCAAAGGAGTGTTAGGTGTTTATTATTTTTGCCTATTAATTTAACACTTTGTTTCCTCCTTATTTATAATACCTCAAGTGTGCCGCTCGCATCAGTGTGGGACTGGCAACTGAAGGTCGACCTAGGGAGCCAAATAAAATTTCCAAGCAACATCACAGATTTGGTCTTGAGGTCTGAGTCAACAAAGCAAGTGGTCCTGCTAGAATTAACTGTTTCCTGGGAAGAGGAGATGGAAAAGGCTTTTGAGAGAAAGAAGGGCTGGTGGACGAGTGTCAGAGTTGTGGATGGAGGGCCCGATGTGAGCCCATGGAAGTGCGCTGTAGAGGTTTGGCAAACCAGTCGCTATACTGGGCTCTCAGGATCATGGGAATTACAGGGCTGCACAACAGGAAGGCCATCAAGAACATCACGGAAGCTGCAGAGAAGGCTTCACGATTACTTTCCTGTTGTGCAGCCCTGTAATTCCCATTATGGTTGTGGATGTAGGGCCCAATGTGAGCCAATTGAAGTGGGCTGTAGAGGTTTAGCAGGCCAGTCCCTATACTGGGCTCTCAAGATCATGGGAATTACAGGGCTGCACAACAGGAAGGCCATTAAGAACATCATGGAAGCTGCACAGAAGGCTTCATGATGAATTTTGGATTAAGAGGGGGGATTTGTGAAGCTCAAAAGAGTGTGTTCATTGCACAAGCTCATTTTTCTAAGAATGGTGAACTTACAGTAACGTATTTGAAAGTGAACAACTTGAACATGAGCTAGTTTAGTTTTATGTGACATTCTCGATCTGGTTTAGGTGTAGATTAAACGTTTTGCCTTACCCTGTAATGTAGGGGTGGAGCCATTCAGATAAGCACAAATAGTGGATTTTTACAACTATTTATTTCGTATGAATTTTTTGCCATTTATTTGTATTCAGAAAAAATAACATAAAATCAAATAGGCACTGTCTGTGTCTGCCTGCTTGTACTTAAACTGCAACCCCGCTGACACGGGCATGCAGTCAAGCTCCGGTTTTGCTTTTAGGAAAATGTTGTAGTTCGCAAGGTCACTTTATATTTTTCCCAGTTGGACATATGTGATTTATATGGATACTTGCATCTATTTAATTTCTTTCTTAACCGGGAGGATAATAGCATATATGGTTATACGTGTTTGTTGCTGGGTATAACTCAATAAAGTGTATTTAAATTAAAAAGTCTTAATAATTATTGTATTTTATTCAAGAACACTGTAATAGCCTAATATAAAGCGTGCAAAATTGAAAAAAGTAAAGTCATGGGTCATTTATTCTCACTTGTTAAAAAAAAAGCAAAATGAACTGAACATGAATTAGGTCAAAATTGAAATTGTGAACTTTGAACGTGAATTTATTCATTTTAATCTGTGTGAACTGAACTTTGAGCTAGTTCCTGTGAGGTGTGAACTTGCACAAGGTTCCCAGGTAACTTCACTGATGGTGAGTCCAGGCTGCACCAGAAAGTGTGTGGAAATTCATACCTCTTCCTTTGTATTATGAGGTTTCTGAACTCTTTTTGGAACCCCCACACTGAAGCTTGCCTGTCGCATCTGTGAAGGACTGCTTGTCTGTTGCTGAGGCAACCACATGTTCGCAGCGCAGCAGCAGAGTGCTGCGGAAACAACTATGAGCCTATTGAGATATCACACTATACGTGCTTGTCACCGATGGGTGATGCAAGAGAAATTATAAATGCAGGGAATAGTATAACTTGGCCACTGAACTGGCCCCAACTATGCTCATTTGTTGTGTCTTTGTAAAGGAGCATGGTAGCTCCCGCTGCAATAAATAATCCTGCTGTTCCTGTTTCAAGTTGAATAAAGCTGGTTTTGCTAAAGTACTGAGACTCAGCCTCGTGTTTTGGGTCGCAGGACAATGACTCTCGCGTCACAGTATTATTAATTTCTTTAATGTTTCATGCTTTCTGTAAATTTTCGACTTCAATAGTTTTAATCTGGGGTTGTGGTTGACTCACAAGCGCCCCTTTCTGAACACTCCATATTCATAACTCATCTCATGCACTCTTTACATGGCCCTGTGGGAGAAGGGTTAAACTGGTAGCATTCAAATTATAAAAATAATAAAAGAAAAAGATGTAAACAATTGTTCTCTGGCTGTGTACTTGTACAAAGAAGGCATCTTGGGATGGAGTTAATTATAGAAAGACTCTGTGCCAAAAACAAAAGGACAGAGTGTGTGTTTCACAAACAGGCATCTCCCGAGAACTTGATTCTTTGATTTACTGACCGAAGCATCACTATTTCTGAGCCCGTTGCTTTATTCTAAACGAACTGTAGAAACTGGCCAAAACAGCAATATAATTATTTTCTATCGTGATGTCTCTTGGGTATTTTTTCCCCTTCTCAGAATGAAAGGTGGGTATATTAATAAGGTAATGCTTACACAAGGTTATTGCCTGAATTTGTCCTAAGTCGAGCTTAACAAATAGCTTTTCAAGCAGCTATGAACCAAAGGGGTGCAGGTGGCAGTGCAATCTGTGCCAGAATTAACATATTTATTACAACATGGCCCCCTCCTCCCGGGGCACTCACTGCTTCTTTTATAGGAAAGGTATTCTCTTAATATCGCTACCATGCTTTTACCATTAAGGCCTTAATTTATATGCATTTACTGTACTTGACAGTTGCCCTTGCCCTTCATTGGAGTCAATACACAGAAATGTATTACATTATATATTTCTGTCTGAAGTACAGTTTGCAGGGTTAGAGTGGGTGCAGTGGCTGTATGATGAAGAATTCAGATTCTATTTATCTCGTGATAATAAGCACAGCTTGCACATGCGTTGGCTCACAACACCGTTACCTTGAAATGGAATACAAGAATATCAAAGGGGCGCTTTTAGTTTCACTAGTTGTGTGGCGCTGATCACAAATTAGTCCACGTTTTAGTGTTTACCCCCCTGCTTGCTGGGTACAGTGGGCAAAATGTGATGAATTACTCTCAAGTACTAAGACATATTTTTGTAGTGAATCTGCACCCCTTTGTCTTTGTATTGACTTGTCTGCAGCAGCATTACCTCGACCTTGAAAACATTCGGTCCATCATTATCTTCATTCTGCCAGATGTTGGAGGTAACATTTGATAGCAAAGATTGACCTCGTGCTACACTTCTGATTGAAACTCGAGGTTCCCCGTGGCTTCTGTGCATTAACCTTTCTTGGGCCGCACGACTGAACAGAGCCTCAGGCGCACACACAATCCTTTTCATTGACTCAAATCCTGCCTCTTCACGATTTTAAGCAGGGAAAATCTCCAACATCTGTCTGCTCTTTGAGCAGGAAAAAGTGTACCGTGAATTGTGAAAATGATCAATTGACCTTCTAAAGATATCTTCATATCCTTATTTAATACACCAAAAGAACTTGATGGGCTGAGTGGGCTACTTTTATTTGTAAAGTACTCTTATTTTCTTGAGCTGAATAATGACAGATTGGGCTATTCTCTTCAGTATTTCTATGAATTTTTATTAAGAGCCTTTGAACCATTTTCCATTTTGACTAACGTGAAATAGGCTGAGTTTTCTAGTTTGGCGGATGGCTGGGGAGCCGCCCTGGTCTGCATGGGGGCCATGGGACCAGAGCATTGAAGCTCAACCCTTTTGGGGCCTGTGGCCAACGCTGGGGATGCCCGGAGGATCATGGAACCTTGGAATGCAGCACTTCCACCACACCAGGAAGATAATTACGGACCACCTGGAGAATATACGGGGCATGATAAAAGGGGCTGCCTCACTCCATTGGATGAGCCGGAGTCGGGAGGAAGGTGACAGAGTTTGTGTGTGGAGGGGTAAAGGTGGCAGAAAGAGAAGAAGAGTGAAGAAAGAAGGGACTGAGTTTGGACTGATCAGAGGATTGTGAGGTGTTGTGAATAAGAGAAGGCAATAAACATGTGTGCTTTGGACATTTTGTGTCGTGTATACTGTGTACGGGTGGCTGCATTACCACACTAAAAACAAACAAGTGCAGAGGTTTGCCCACCTGGTGTCTTTTCTCTCCCTCACTTTAATATCCAACTTCACCTCTTAGAGTAAATCACCCTTTTCTGATTCAATTAAACAATTCTCAAAAACTGACCCATTATTAGCCTCATTTTTTGTTTTATTAAAGTGACAGAACTAGACTATATCCAAAATCTTGGAAAGACATGTCATGTAATTTTCTAACCCACTTAATATACAGATCAGGGTCATGGGGGTGCTGGAGCCTATCCCAGCAAGCATAGGGTGCAAGGCAGGAACAAACCCTGAAGAGGGTGCCAGTCCATCGTAGGGCAAACACACACACGGGAAAATGTAGTGTCGCCAATTCAGTTAACCTGGATGTCTTTGGACTGTGGAAGGAAACCAGTGCACCTGGAGGAAACCCACATAGTCATAAGGAGAACATGCAAACTCCATGCAGGGAGGACCCAGGATGCAAACCCTGGTCTCCTTACTGCAAGGCAGCAGCACCTCCATGCAGACCCTAACTCACTAAGTTCATCATCAAATTTCAAGCTGATGTTATTATTTCAAATGAGCACACAACCTGCTAAACATTTCCTGAGCTAAACCATTGTGCCGTTTACTTATTCTCTTTGCTGGCTCGTTTGAAAAAGAAAGTTGTCTTTACCTTAACTACTTTGATCAGGCACAGAAAGTACATAGCAGATGCACTAGAACAAAAACTTACATCTAATGCAATGCTGCAGAAGACATTTCAAAGGCACAAACCTCCAATGATTCCCAATAAAGTAATTCAAATATTAAACCCAAATGGATAACATATTAAATTAATAATTGGAAAGTATTCAAATATATGCTGAAAATGCAATAAAATAGCAGTTCAATGACATCTGGTTGTGACACACTCAGAAAAGATAGCTGGAATTCACCTACCTTCTTGGAAAAAGACCAGATCTAACTTAAAATAATTCTTAACTACAACTCACTCCCCCCTACACTCTGCAGCCGTCTGCAAGCAGATCAGCATACTACACCATTAATAAACCAGACAATAAAAAGAACAAAAACCAGCAACGCAAAAACTTTCAGGTAAAGGAGCACTGGAATCACCATATAGAAGGGTCCTTTAATCTGATTGGCCAGTCCAGCACTGACTCAGCTGTAGGTTGGCCAATAGGGGGAAAGCGGCTTGCTGGCCAAGATTTCCAGGACTCTGACTGTGTAATGCTGGTGTGACTTCTTTTGTACAATATGGCAGAGGTTCTAAAGTTAACTGATGGAAAGATTAAGTTGTTTTTCATTTATGTCAATTATTTTCCATTTTGTTTTTGATGTATTAGTCAAATCTGTATCCTCATATGTGCTAGTTCTGTATTTAGTGAGTGGTGTAATCTATTCTTGCATTTTGCCTTGAGAGTTGTTGCTGTGCTCTGCACCTACACTAAATGAGGCACGCTATGTGAGAACAAAGTCATTCACATTGTTGTATTGTATGTCTGAGGTTGCCATGATAGATTAGCCGTCTAGCTCTGTGAAGAGGACTACTTATATTCTGTTTTTGTGTTGTATTTCCCCATTTTTCACATCCATTGCATGTCCAGCCAAACTCTGGAAAGGGGTCTTTGTCTGGCTTGCCTTTCCCAAGAATTCTTCCATTTTTTTTTTTTCCTACAAGTTTTTTTCTTGTCTTCTTAGGGAGTCAAAACTGGGACACTATCAAAAAAACACAGCCTGTTAAAACCCATAGATGCATTCCTTTTTGTTGTTGTTGTACTTATGACCTGAAGAACTAATTTATTTTACTGTCTTATTAAAAACTACAAGCAGTGGCAGAAAGTAATGCAGTGGTTTTTCTCTGCTTCCTCCCAAAAATAATGTTTTGCATTTTGCAATTGTGATATTACGGAAGCCAAGAGAGGACATGCAATATCGTTATTTTTTTAAATTGTCTCCTTGAGATAGCAGACTAATTTTATCGAGATCTATAGAAAACAAACTTTGTTTTCTCGAGATAACAGAATAATTTTATCGAAATGTCAAGAAAACAAAAATTTGTTTTCTTGAGAGAATGGAATAATTTTATCGAGATCTCGAGAAAACAAAACTTAACCTTTGCTCCTGGAATCTGGCTCGCTTAGATTGCGATGCCTATACAGGTGAAGCCATGCTAACCGTCTTCTTAAATGACGGACACAAATGTTATTATTTTCTAAATTAAGGCATAAACATATTTCAGCTTGCGTCAGCCCTTGATTGAACAAAAATGTGATGCGCTGATCAATACAGTTCTGCTCTTCTGCCATTTCAAACAGGATGTGGCTTCAATAAGCTAACCATTAAACGTTAGATACAATTATTTCATAATGTCGAGAAAACAAGATCTTTTGTTTTATCGAGATCTCAATAACAGTATTCTGTTATCTCGAGAAAACAAAGTTCGTTTTCTCAAGATCTCAATAAAAATAGTCCATTATCTTGAGGAAACAATTTTAAAAAATAACGATATTGCAGGTCCCCTCTTGGCTTCTGTATGATATGGGCATGGAGAAGTCATTTTTGGGGCTACTTCAGGAAATTGTATATGAACCGGAACTTCCACTGTTTTCTCGTCACAAGCTATTCTGTGCATTATAAGTAAAAAATGCATTCATTGACAGGAATAAAACTTCAGCATAACAACCAGTGCACTAAAAGTAGATACTAAACACAAAAATGACAAAAAAACATTCAGAAATCTAAACGTAATGAGGGAAAAATGGTTATAACACATGATAATTAAAAGCAAATCTTTCTCACCTCACTATTGATTTTTTTGATGATTTATTGAAGACTATTTAAGCACCGTTTGTTGGACACTGATTGTTTGCCTTAATTAATGCTTGAATTGTACTAGTTGTTTGTGTCCTTACTGGTCCATGCCCATCTTGTTGAGGACTATCGATGTCCCGGGCACCGAGTGGGCAGCTGGGGCATCACACACTGACACCAGTTACAAAAAATAGCCTATCAGTTTGAACAACTAAGCAAAATGTATTTGAATCCTGAACTACATATAAAATGGGCCAGATTGAACATTTAACTGTGACACAGTAGCAGGTAGAAAAAGAAAATGTCTTCCAAGCCATAGGAAATGTGCATACATAGTTGGTCTATCTTTGTTTTATTTTGGATGCATATTTTTTTTTTCCACAGCACACTTGAGCCTGCTAAACAAACCTTTCAGCTTGAGGACAGGAGAGCTTGTTGCAGTTATGGTACAGCACATTCCCGGTCACTTAGTTTTGCACATAATTTGGATTCAAATCTGCAGCAGGCAGAATTGAAAAATGCTAATCCACTAGTTGCGGTTGCTCTCGCTGCACCATTTGTACTGGAGTTTGCTGTTAGCAAGGCCATGATGTACTTGCAAATTGAAGCCCGTTATTGAGCTTAGTGCCGCATCACTTAATCTGTCCTCCTCAATTTATAAATCTGTCATCAACATTGTTGTCTGCCTTACAATTTTTCACACAATTGAAAGCTCCCAAATATAGAAGGCTGTGAAAAAATTACCACTTCAACAAGCGGCAGTTCCAAACCCAAGTACTAACTGAATTTTAGCATCTAGGGTTAGAACATAAAAATAAATGAGAAATAGTGCTGCTTAAACTTCTAAAACATATTACACTTCCTGCCTGTGCCTATCAATAAAATAAATGGAAAGCCTGGCCTCAGAAACTGTACAGGATAAAATACTACTCTAATAAAGAGCCTAAAGCATGACCTTCTCCTCTCGCAGAGTTCAACGTCATGTTTATCCAATATTGGGGTAGAATTGTCAGGTAATAACAACCGCAGTGCTCGTTCCCTGTATCAGAGTCTTAGCAGAGAGCCTAAAACCCCTAAGGCTCATTTCGCAAAATCGACCTTTCAGGAGAAAAAAACAGAATTTGATCCATGACCTGCTAAAATGGAATTAAGGCAACGAGCCAAGACCCTGAACATGCTTCATGTTTTGTTTCCAGTCCAGTATATTTTGCACTTCCATCTAACATGATTTATTAGGAGATGAAATCTAAAGCTTTTGCTCACCATTGAGCCACTTGGAGTTGTATTGTGCAGTCCGAAGAGGAGGAAGCCCACCAAGACTTCGGTAGATGGCAGGGTCTCTCCCTGGGAAATCCATGGCGGTTGCTGCATAAAGCTCTCCGTTAGATGTGATCAAGGCAGTGGAGTTATGCTGGGGGTTGTAGGGACATCGAGCCATCCCACTTATCTGATCGTGGATTTCTGTCAAATTTGTCAACTAGAAAACCAAAAGAAAAAAAAAAAGGAAATTCAAAACATGTTATTTGTTGTTAATTATTAATGATTATAGCTCCAACAATGTGATGGGTGACCACAAATTGGAGTGCCGTCACGTAATGTGGGTGCATTCATGAGGGTGACCTGTGATGAAACATTTTACCATTCATATGCCCACTGCTCCCAATATGGACTAAATTTCCCTTTATACCAGTGACAGAAATGTAGGTGTAGATGATGGATTCCTGAATAAACTGACTATAAATTGTGTCCCATTATAATATTACAAGACATCCATCCATTTTGTACTGCTTATCCGGGTCGAGGTTGTGGGGGCAGCAGTCTAAGCAAAGATGTCCAGACATCTAATTTCCTCACCACATCCTTTAAACTACAATACTAAGATGTTTCCAGACCAGCTTTCAGATATAATCTCTCTAGAGTGATCTAAGTCTGCCCCAATGTTTCCTCTGTGGTGGATATGCCCAAAGCCCTCTTCAGGAACATGTCCAAATGGCATTCTAATGAGATGCATGAACCACCTCAACTGGCTCCGTTTAATTTGGAGGAGCAACAGCCCTCCATTGAGCTCCTCCTAAATGTCAGTGCACCTCACTATTTCTCAAAACTGAGCCCAGACACCTGGCAAAGGAAGCTCATTTCGGCCGCATTATGTGCAATCTACTTCTTTTAGCTACTACCCAAAGCTTGTGAACGTAGGTGAGGGTAGGAACATAGATTTTCCGGCAAATCGAGAACTTGCCTTTTACCTCAGTTGACTCTTCACAATGACTGACTGGTACAATATTTGCATAACAGCTGACTTTGACCCGGCTGTCGATCTCTTGGTCTCTTCTTTCCTCACTTTTGAATAAGACCCTGAAATCCTTAATCTCCTCTGCTTAACATAGCATTTCCTCTCCAACATTGAGAATGATGATTTCAAACATGCTTGTGCTGATCCTCATCCCAACAACTTTACACTTAGCCACAAACCATCCCAGTGCACACCTGAGGTCACCACCTGATGAAGCCAAAAGGGCCACATATTCTGCAAAAAGCAGAAATGTGATCCTTCGGTCAACAACCAATACAAACCTTACTCAGCTGGGTAAGCCACAGAGTGGAAGGGCAGGAGGATACAACTGCACATGGCTTTATCTCTCCCTGGGCACTAGATGGAAGCACCCTGGGTTGTGGCTTTGCAATGTATTCCCAGAGGGCATCATGGGATTTGGAGTTTGTTGGCTCAGCCCTGTTGGGCTCCGTGAGTGTCACCAGAGGGTTCTGTGGGGACTGTGGGGTTCCAGCCTTACCTGGAAGTGCTCCTGGGCCAAGTCTTGGTAACACTGGAAGTACTTCCGGGGATAATACAAAATGAGCTGTGTTCCATAGCTCGAGGAGCCAGAGTCGGGAAGAAAGAGGACAATGTTCATGTGGAGGAGTGGAGGCAGTGATGGAAAGAGAGAGAAGACAGACAGAAGAAAAGCATTGCTGTGTGCTTGTGCTTTTGTCTGTATTGTGGTTGTAGCGTGGGAAACGTTTACCTAAGAAGAGTTTCCCACAATATTAATTCTTTGTGCTTTTACACTTGTGTCCAAGCCTGTGTGGGTAGAGTGTTTGGGGAGTAGGAGCGCCCCCTGGTTGCCACACACATCACTCTGACTAACCTGTTCAGACCAGTTTCTTGGAGCTGGAGACTGTCACAGTAGTATCAGGACAAGGGTGGAAACCAAGCTTAGAAATAATAAAGTCCACTGCAGGGTTCCCTCATACACAAACACACAAGTTAGAGTAATGAATTAACCTAACATGCATGACTTTTGGAATATGGGAAGAAAATTGTAATACCTGAATACATGTGAAGAACATACAAACTCCATTCAGACAATGATCTGGTGCAAAACTTCCACTAAAAAGCACATTGTGGAGGATGAATCGCTATTAACCACTGCACCAATGTGGACCTCAGGTCAACCATGGTTGCAGTAAATTTACAGAATATTATTAGTAGAACCTTAGGAAAAATATATTCAGCTTAATTTATTTGCTTTTAATGTACTTGATATTTATAGTATATTGCCATCTTTGATACTCATATAATCTGATTAGCTTGGTATAGTTGACAGCACAGTGCCGGCATGTTCAATAATGCCACCTAAGGCAAGGCATTTTTGCCCTATCATTACTATGTCTGAGTGGATACACTTATTCTACAAAAAATATGCATTTCAGTACAAGGTTTATAATACAATACTTCCACTTCCATACAGTGCATCTTTAGGACAACAAGCAAAATAATAAATAAGGTTCTTTTTGGAAAAAAATGTAAATATATATATATATTAAAGGATTAGCTTTAAACCAATTAAACACATGAAATAGCTATTAACCAACAGAAATGTATATATTCTTCACTTCTTTTGTTGGACTCAAAAATTTATTTTTATGCAGTTTTGCGATGGCAAAATTAAATGTGAAATGAAACTCATCTGTTTCACTCATCCGATGCGCTTCTCTAAATACCGTGCCACTTTCAAAACTCTGTCCCGCAAGCTAAAAAGTGCCTGCCCTTCTCCTTAGACAAGCAAACTTAAGAGACATTTAACAGATGTTGCACCTGCGACTAACACCTTAATAACATTGCAGAAATTAGGGTAATTTTACAAAATATCAATTTATACTAAACTTTACTTGTCTCTAGTGGAAATTTGGATTTTTAAAGAAGATAGATAGATAGATAGATAGATAGATAGATAGATAGATAGAAATAATGTTGGTATAAAGCAGCACCCGCCACGTCAGTCCAGCACACCACAGAATAGAAACCCACAATGGCCATCACAGAGTTACAGTATATTAGATGTGAAGGATGTCACTTTCCACATTAAAGGAGCACAGTCTCCTAAGAAAAAAGAGCCTCCTCTGCCCTTTTTTTGGAAAAACATTCAGAATTTACACACCCAAGATGGAAACTGGACCAGGGTTTGCATCCCATGATAAAGTCACCTCACTACTACATGACAGTTATTAATATGTTCTTAATTGTTCAATTAATTGCTGTTGTGCCATGCTGCTGATCACATATGACTGGCTCTATAAAGACTTGTACGAAGTAAGCTGTCTTATAAACACATTAACAAGATTGAACAAGGAAGAAAACAGGAGCCTGGCCTGTTCCTGTTTCAGGAAGCAGGTAAGAGGTTACCATTTATTGATAACACATTACATTTCAACACAGTAGGGGGAAGTAAATGAAAGTACACTAATAGGCATATTTTTTTTTCAGCTCCTGTGTGACCAGGAGTTTTAAATTAGAAACTGCTTCTTATTTTACAGAAAATCAACAAGAAATCTTTAAATGACAGAAAACTGGGTCATTTCTTTTTGTTACATTAATGCAATTATTCATATAGGTTTTATATGCAAATTTACATCTAATAAGTCAATATGTTGTGTTGAGTGAAAATTAAGCAGCTACATCTGTAATTACTTGGAATTTTCCTTATTTTTGTGTATGAAATCCACCGCCTTTTTTGACTTCTTGGACTTGTTTTTTTTTTTTTTATCTCTTATAGTCCTGTTTTTTAACCACTGGCACCCCACATGCTTACCTTTGAAATTTGTCATTTTTAATTCTTTTGGGGGGCTAGGACCAGTGATAAAGAATCAAATAACACAAATGTATTCATATTTATGGTCATCAGATCAAAATAACATAAAACAACACTGCACAAGGCTAGGTTTTAGATCCTTATTTTTTCAAAGTTTCCTGAAAAAGTGGTAGTAAACTTTGACCCCTCGTAACTCTTTCCATTTTAAATATAGATGAAGACACTGCTGAATTTTTCATTTCGGCTACCTTCTAAAAGCAATAAAAATTTAATAAAAAACTTAATTGAGCAATTTAACACATAATATGAAACAAACAGTATACCATTACATTACCAAACCTGCATAATTCAGTTTAGTGTCATGGAGGGCAGGAGATTATCTTGTTAAAACTGGGCACAAGATCTGAAAAAGATCAAGCTCCCAGGTCGGCGAAAAAAGAGGAGAGTTGTTCTGCAAAACAAAAGTTCACTAAAGCACTGAAATCTACAAATGATAAACACAAGACATGGCTGCAGAGGGATTTTTCTAACAATAACAGTTCTGCACTCCCTGCAAAGGCCTGCCAGTTTCAAACAGAATTCCATGGCGTTTCCTTCTCATACCTTGTCTAATCAGATTCTTGAGTTGTAATATCACTTTGATCATTAACATTTAGCGTTTCTTATTTCTCCTCACTCTGCTACAATACCAGTTCTTCTTAACCCTAACCCAATTCAAGAGGATGTACATCGACACTTCAAGAAGCTGAATGTGGAGTAGAAAAATGGCCCTGATGGTGTATCATCTGGAATTCTGAAATTCTGTGTTGTATTTGCGAAGATATTCTGTCTGTAATCATTTAGACCTCCAGCGGGCTTTAAAGCTTCTATCATTGTCCCAGTTCTGAAGGACTGGATTGGGGAACTTAATGATTATAGGCCAAGTGCTCTGACATCAGTAATTTTGAATACGTTTGAGTGTTTGATGCTGTCTCAGTCCATTACTGATCTCCACCTTAACTCCTAAAGGTTTGCGAGTGGAGGAAAACATTCAGATGAAGATGTGATCAACTGGTGTTACCATCACATTCTTAAACATCTCGATTCTACTAATACCTACTGTATGTTACAATCTTATTTGTGGCTTTCAGTGTTGTGTTTAACACCATAGTCTTCAATTGCTTCACATCGAGGTAATTAGCCTAACAGTATCCCCTGGTATTTGGCAGTGGAACAAAGCAGTGTGTAAGACTGGAATTCCATCATGTTGATCGTATATCTGTCAGCACAGGTGTTCCCTAGTATGTGTTCTTTCATCCGTCATGTTTTCATTTAACTCTAATCATACCTCCTTCAACAATTGTGAAATATGCTGACAATTGTGAGTCCCATCACTAATGATAATGAGATATTCTACTGAAGGGAGAAGGACCACCAAGCTGAATTGATTGTAATAATATAAAATTGAACACCCTTGTGACCCGGCAAGTGGTGATTGATTTCCACAGGCAAACTCCAGACTGCCCGCTCCCGGTGGAAATACCATATATACTCATGTATAAGTCGGGTCTTGAAACCCGAAAAATTGATCATGAAATCAGACCCCAACTTATACACCCATTCAAAAATATGGCACTTAAATTTGTTTTTTTTTTACATCTTCTTGCTTCCTTCAATGTCACACCAGTTTCTCAGACGCATCAAATTTTGTTGCAGCAGCGCAGTTACCAATTGCTTTCGGCACTTCATTGACTTTGAATTTAAAACCAGCTTTATATTTTCTTCCGATCGAACACTCCATTGTAGATACGGGATGCTCTTCGTATGAGGGTGTGAGACATAAACGTTTGCACATAGACATAGACGTTTGCGCATAAAACAGTGCAAACGTCTCTTAGGAATAGTTTGGGTATTACTGTGTGTTCACGTAGGCACAATACATAAAAAAAAGGCAGTATGCCCTGTGGTTACTCTCTCAGGTGGGCGTTAGCATATCGTAATATTTTGAACCAATAGCGTGAGTTTTCTGCATTTGACTTATACGAACGACATTATAAAATACTGGAAATTATTCTGTAAAATCAAGCCCCGACTTATCTGCGGGAGAACTTAAACGCGAGTATTAAAAACACCTTAACTAATACAATGCTCAAAACAAGCCTGCTTTTTTGGAGGCCTCTTCCCAATTTCATTACGTTTGATACTCCACCTTATAACAAGACTACAGGTATCCCTTTCTAATGTGTGTATCTATTAATTAAATAGAAATGATCCCATCCCATATTTTCTACACCTCTTTTACAGAAATCAGGAGTGACAACCAGTTCATTATGAGAGGAAGAATGAAATGGCAGCTCAGTCACAAAGAAGCTTTTGTTAACCTTTACAACATCGTCAAGTGCTGACTCAATGCTGTGAGTTTTCCACATTCAACTTATACTGTATACGACCAACTTTAGAAAATATCGGAAATTATACAGTAAAATCAAGCCCCGACTTATCCGTGGGAGAGCTTAAGCGTGAGTATATATGGTATATGCATAGGCTTTGTCCATGATGGGGGCACCTAGGTTTTTGGGGACTACCATTATCAACAAGAATATTATCTCCATCATAGGGAAAGCACAGAAGAGACTATTCTTCTTATACCATCTTAGAAATCTCAACATTTTTCGAACAATGCTAATGAAATTTTATTCAGCCATCATCGAGAGTGGTTTGACTTTTTCTAACACTGCCTGCTTCCATTCCATCTGGGGATGGGTCTTGCCTTGTGCCCTCATAGTCAGGAAAAGTCGCATTTTTCAAGACCATGTAATGTGAAATGTTTGCTGAAAAATGGAAATAAATGAGAGATGTATTTATATTTAATGCAACTGGACTCCTCCTAACTAAAAGTAAGGGCAATTTAAATCATGTGTTTTATAATAAGCTGATAGGAATATTGTCATTAAATATCATTTCACTGCCTTACATTCTTTGCTGTTCAAACAAAAAGGTAAGAGCTGTTTAGTTTATAGCATAATAAAAATATCACTTGGCAAGACAATATCAACAAAATGAGACAGTAGCTCTTCTGCTGTCATTATAACTCAGCAGTCTTAATAGATTTACAGCATAGAGTACAACCTGGTGCCAGGTTAGTATATTTATCTAAATTCATCTCACGTTAAAGAATGTGAGTCCTCCGTGATTTGAACATCTTAAATATGCCTTGTGGCAATATGGTGGCACAGCTGTCAGTGCTTTTTTCTCACTTTGCTTGAACTTCCACCCATGTGAAATTTTCACAATTACCCCAGGTTCACATGATTTTCTTGTGGTACCAGCTGGTTCCACTTAGACCCCAAAATCATGCTAGTTAGGTTGACTAGTAACTCTAAATGCCCAAAAAGTAAGAACTAGCCGTGTGGGGTCTGTGGGACAAAAAGCAACCCAAAGACTCCCTAGCAAGTTTACTATATTGGTGAACTTGCAGAGGCATCAGCTAAGTGGTGCCGAGACGTTGTTTCATTTCTGAGATGGACGTGTAGTCGAGTGCAATTGTGGCACACATTGAGGGGGACAGGCTGGAACCTGTCTGAAGTAAACATATTGTAGCGGTGCTACTGGGTAAAGAAACTTCAACTCCCAGCAGTCCCTGCAGTGGTTCTGATTGGTCATCTGCTAAGGGTCCAGGGGCTGCTGGGGACAAGGAGGCTGGCGTGACACTTAAAATGGGGGCAATTATTCAAGAAAAAAAGTCTTTTGTGTTTCGTGTCTGGAGTTGCCTGTTTGTTGTCTTTCCTGTTTTGCTACTTGTGGATTCTTTTTTTGTCCTGGATCGTCTCCTGTTCTGGGTGTATGGACTGTCTGGTGTCTTCCTGTTGCATGAGGACTGTCTGAGGATTTGTTGTCATCCTGCGAAGAAAGGAGCGCTCCTGAATATGAATCAAAATAAAACGTAGGTGCTTATAGTGGGTCCATCAGCTAAAGCCCAAATTGGTTTTGGACTTCTAGGCTCTTTCTCTGTCTTTTGCAAACCTCAAGTCTGCAATCTTGGTGTTATCTTTCACAGTAACCTTTATTTTGAGAAACAGATTAATTCTGTAGTCAACAGTTGCTTTTTCCAGCTTTGTCTATTAGGTAAGATCAAGCCTTTTTTATCTTCTAGGGATCTTAAGAAAACTACTCATGCTTTTATCTTTTCTCACCTGGATTACTGCAACTCGCTGTATTCTGGGATTAACAAATTCCTGATACTCAGGTTGCAGTTGGTCCAGAATGCTACCGCTCACTTTCTGGTTGGGGCAAGAAAGTCTGATTCTGTTTCTCCAATATCAGCTTCTTTACACTGGCTATCTGTCAGTTTTCAAATTGATTTTAAAATCTTGTTGCTAGTTTTTAAATCTTTACATTGGCTTGATCCTGTCCATTTATCTGAATTGTGTGTTTTACACCAGCCATCTAGAGAGCTTAGATCTTCTGGTCAGTTGTCTCTTGTTTTCCCTTGTACTAAGTATAAAACTAAGGGGAGCAGGGCTTTTGCAGCTGCTGTTCCTCGCCTGTGGAACTCTTCACCTCATTACATAAAGGAGTCGTCTACAATTGAACTGTTCAAAACAAGATTAAAGACTCATTTCTATTCACTTGCATTCCGTGACCTTCAGTAATACTGATGGTTTCCTCATTGTGATTCTGTAACATTACTTCTATTTATTATTTATTTTATTTATGTTCATTTATTTTATTTCTATTTATGTTAATTGTATCTTTTCTTTTTTTCTATTATTGTAAAGTACTTTGGCCACAGTTTTTCTATGTTGTTTTAAATGTATTATATAAATAAATTTGACATTGACATTGATCCCATTCACATGTCATCATCTCATCAGGAAATATCTGTAGGACTATCTTTACATTCATATACAGCGTGCTGATCTCTGGACTATCTACCTCCATCATTTCATTTCATCAGTTGCCATTTTCATGGACTTAATAGTGTGTGGTTTTTGTTAGTGGTTTGTTATTGTTGAATTCATGTTTATTGTATATCGCCATTAGGGGAACTGGTAGTGGGATCATTGTAGTTTGTATATATTTCATTTATCATTGTTTAATACATTCTTTAATTTCTGTTTTTATTACCGGTTGCTTTTTTGTCTCTGTGAGGTAGTGTGTGTGAGTCAGGCCAAGGCTGGGTGCGTTCCTGAGATCCCCATCGAAAAAATAAATAAATAACCATTATACCGATGGTATGAATCTTAGCTGAATTTTAGTCCGCTACAGCATGGCAGCTTGTTGTGTGAATATACAATGTACCACAAACCTGAGTTTGTCTGCTTGGGTTGAATGATCAGTGAAGTGTATGCAAATGCCAAAAAAATTTAAAGGTAACATGTATGTGACATCTCACCAAGTGCAAGACACACTTGTATAAGAATTCACTCCTGTGGCTGTGGTTGAGTGTGAGCAGAACGGACTGCTCTGTGCACACACAGGACTTTCGTTTATATGTGTCTAATGTTTGTGATAGTGAGTGTGAAAAAATTGCTACAATTCTCCTTAGAGTAACTTTAGAGAACAGGATAACAAGTATACTGATTCTCAGGTAACTTTTTGATGGAAGAGAATCTCCAATCATATTGATGATTTTTTTCCCCAATGCTCTAATTGGAGGAGCTCTTGATTCTAAAAAATGAATTACAGTTCTGGTTGACATTTTAGATCTATTGTAGATCTCACAAGAGACTACATACTCCTTAAATCTTGAATGCCATACATTTTTTAGTATTATAACCACCATGACTACACCAAGTGTCACAAACATGATCATCAAGAGTGTTTCATGGCTATTGGAGTAAGAAAGTCGTATTTAAGAGTAAGAATGTGACACAACCACTAATCCAGTTTCTGCCTTTTTTAGTATGGAGGAGAATATCCCCGGAGGAAATCTGACATCACACTTAGTAATGACCTGACTAGCTCTGCCTCTCCTACTGTTTAAGTTCCTGTTTATTTGGGAACTAGATTCTGGAGAAGACGGATCTTCACATCATGCTTAATCTTTTTGATAGCTCATACAGCTTTAATATTGATCTAGACCTCATGCTGAACTTTAACTTTGATTAATTGCAGCTCCAACTCTTTTGCTGCCTCCTTATTTCATCCTTTACACTTGATAGTTTATCCCTACTGTCCTACCCTCAAAAAACCATAGACAGCCTGAAGCAGTTTGAGTGAACATTAAAATAAGAAAAATTATTGGCACAGAGCATTTGTTGTTTAAATATATTGCCACTTTAGATGTTAGAATTTGTTTTCAATCAACCTCCTCGGCATCTCTTGGGCTTGGAATTCTATGTAAAAACAGATAACTACAGTATGGGTACTACTCAGGGATAATCTGTTTTATAGAGATACGGAGCATTAAGGCAGAATAACACTTGGGAGAGTAATTCTGCTGCCGTCATGTGGATGAAGTAACATCATACTGCAAAATAATCATGAAATTTTCTATGTGTTCTGCCATTCTATGATAACTCATCAATATTCATAAGTGGGACTGAGCCTTCAATAAATGGAAAAAACAAATAAATATATAAATAAAAAGTTTGAGAACAAACTGAATCTGAATTATTAGTTGATGTGAATCAGACCTTGACATGCACAGTGAAACTGAAGCATATGGCACAGCTGAACCAAACCAACATGATATGCCTGGTAAATAAGGTCCCATGAAGGATCACCGTGGTGCAAGTAGATACATGTCAAAAAGGCAAAAATGGCTGCAATCAAGTGTAAGGACAAGCAAGGTGTCAGCCCCCTTAAGCAGCGTTCACAATGCATTAACAGTCAATGTTTGTGTCAGGAGAAGTATGGAAGTCACTGAGCCTTATATTGTGATACCCTATGTATAATGCATGGGGCCCATTGCTTGTATGGATCAGAAAATGACATATGCAAGAAAAAGGAAAAAATATTATTTGGAAAGTTTGCAAAGAAACATGCACCAACTGTCCTGATTGATGACTATCTCAAAATATATCACACAAAGAGAGAGTGAGACCAGAGGTTAGGAGCACGCGCTGATATAGCACATTGCCGCACCCACCACATGACAAACCAACTCAGGATCCCAGATTGGGACCCGAGTGTAGCCATGCAACAGGTGACACCTCAGCACCACATAAGTTCAGATGGAATGGAACCAGTGTGAGGAAGGACGTGTACTAAATCTGCATCAGTACAGCAGACTCTAGACATACAGTACCTTTCCTGCTATATTTATTTTGACATTTCAGTATTTACATGCTTCTGTTACACATAACATTTTTTCTTGTTGAAATAAATTCAAAAGTTTTAGTTTGTTAAACATAATACTAAGGAGGCTTTATATATATACTGCATATATATATTCTTTTTAAGTCTGAATTGCAATCTGATTATTAGGTGGCTACGTACCAGGTAACACTTGTGGTAAGTCAGCCAGTCAGCAAACATCTGCCACGTCCTCTCAGTTGTGAGAAGCAGATCACAGATATGGGAACACAGTATCTGCCAAATAATACAAAGAGCACACAGCACTTGTTTCGCCCTTATTGGGGCTCGTCAGGTGTACACACTTTTGCATCTCCTTATGGGGATTGAATATATCCCCATTTGTGTTAAAAAAATACTTTAGTTGCCTCACATTTTTATGCAATCGTTTTGTTCACCCCACTGAATTAAAGTTGAAAGTCTGCAATTCAACTGCATCTGAGTTGTTTCATTTAAAATTCATTATGGTAAGGTACGGAACCAAAATGAGAAAAAAGTTATCTCTGTCCAAATATTTATGGACCTAACTGTATTTAGAGAGTGAGAGAGGTTGGGAGGATGTATTGATACAACACGTTGCCGCAGGCACCTCAGGAACCAAAATTAAGACCCAAGTGCAGTCGTGCAATGGGTGACACCTCAGCACCATGCTAGTTTGAATGCAGTGGACACTCTGAGCTTTCTTACAGTGGCTCGAGTGTCAATCCTGCTGCCAACCTGTGAGTTTTCTCTGTAAGTTTGAGGACCTTCTTGCAGGGCCCAGATGCAGGTTAATGCCATACCCAAGACGGAGCAAGTGCAGGTTAATGGCCTTGCTCAAGGGTCCAATGGAGTAGAGTCACTTGTGGCATTTACAGGATTCAAACCGGCAACCTCACAGCCAACACTGCACCCCACACATATCTTATATATAAATGTCTATGCATAGAAGTCTGCGTGTCTTTCTATCAGGCCCGGAAGTGCGAGGGTACAGCATGAAGCTCAAACAGCCAGCAAGGCGGCCCCAAGTTAACAAGTCAGAGACAAACTCTCTAACCTGCTGATTGACAAGGGAGGCAAGCACGTCTGCAAAACAAAACCGCTAACTCTGCATTTAACTTTTTTCTAATGATTTCAATAGTTTCTAGGAGCCCGGACTTTTTACACCACGGGCTTATACAGCTAGTAAAAATATACATATATATATTATATATATATATATATATATATATATATATATATATATATATATATATATATATATTGTGACGGATGGCTGGGGCTGGGACGGCCCTGCAGCATATGTTCCAGGAGAGCAAGCATGGGAAACCCAATATCTCCCCTTGGATACTAGATGGCAGCCTTCCTGGGTTGCAGCAGTGCCTTGGACTCCTTCAGGGCTTCATGGGGTTGGAGTTTGGTGCAGCCCTGTGGGGTTCCAATTGCGCCACCAGGGGGTGCTGCAGCAGGAGCTGCGAGCCCCTTTTGGGCACTAGTTTCGCCACACCCGGAAGTGCAGCCGGATGTCGGCAATTAAACACCTGGAGCACTTCCGGGAGCCTAATAAAAGGAGCCAGCAAACACCACTCATTGGCCAGAGTCGGGAGGAGGAGGACATTTTTATTCGATGTTAATTAATGCTGATTTATTTTGTTTTCTTATTGTGTTTTTTATTTTTCTATTCTTTATTATGTAAAGCACTTTGAGCTACTGTTTGTATGAGTATGTGCTATATAAATAAAATGTTGATGTGGACAAAGTATAGAGGAGAAATGGTGGTGCCGAAAGAGAGGAGTGTGGTGTGTTTTAGTGCTTTAATTGTACACTTGAGACTGTGTTGTGCCTGGGGGGATTATGGGGAAGACGTACCCCACAGGTGAAGAACAATAAAAGTTTATTTATTTTATATGTGCCTCCCATGTCCATCTGTGTTGGGTCAGGTGTTTATATAGCGCCTTGTTACTATATATATATATATATATATATATATATATATATATATTCATGGCATTCATAGTCTGAATCACAATTTGATTGTATGGGTGGTTACCTACCATGTAACGCTTGTGATTGGTCTGAAAGTCGGCAAACATCTGCCACGATGCCCTGTTCAGTTGCGAGATGCAGATCATAGAATGTTGCACAGTTTTACTGTCAAATAATGCAAAGAGTACACGACACGTGTTTCGCCCTAATTCTGGGCTCATCAGGCATACACACTCACTGCACCCCCTCTCGGTGGATCAAATCTCGGACGTCAGCATCAGAGGCGAAGCCTCTTTACGTTAAGCCACGGCGTGTGGTTCGTTTATTTGACAGCATGTAGATCGGGATAATTACATTCATGGAATTCATAGTCTGAATCACAATCTGATTGTATGGGTGGTTACCTACCAGGTAACGCTTGTGGTTGGTCTGCAAGTTGGCAAACATCCGCCATGGTGCCCTCTTCAGTTGTGAAAAGCAGATCATAGAATGTTGCATAGACGTCCGAGGTTCAGTGAGTGTGTATGCCTGATGAGCCCAGAATTAGGGCGAAACACGTGTCGCATAGTCTTTGCATTATTTGACAGTAAAACTATGCAATATATATACAGGTATATATATATATATATATATATATATATATATATATATATATATATATATATATATATATAAAAATTCTCACTCTTTGAAGGGGCCAGAGGTTGTTCTGATAAAATCAGGCATGAAACAAACTTGCACGATCCATAGAGAAAACAGCCAGGTGCAGGATTTACGAAAAAGCTGAACTAACCACCAGACTGCTGTGCCATCCCATATATTTATATTACTTACATGCTGGTTCTATTTATTTTTGTATTTATTTGTCACTTCTTTTTCATGCAATCTTTGTAATTACTGTATAGCGAACTGGACTCATTAGTGAAAGTTCATTTGATTGGAAGAACACAAAGGATTGCTTTAAGACTTGTGTCCCCATTGACTTTGAAATGGAAAACAAATGAAGGATGGCAAGTGAAACATTTCTATTTCTAGTAAAATAACAAAATACCATATTTTTTATTTCTTACTTTAAGGAAGTAGATCTGACTGGTTTAAGTAAAATGAATCCCGATGTATGATAATGACTGGAAATTACGCAACTCTCATTTACAATCAAGTTCGAGTTGCTTAAGCCTTCACATTGTAACATACTGCAGATTTCCCTGAAATGTACTTTTGCCTTTCAGGGAGTGAATAAGCCATTGAGTCATGTTATTGACTAGAAGTTTGTTTAAAGGGTCTGTTTTTATTGCACCCTGCTTCAGGCCTTAAAAGCAGCATAAATCAGTTGTCTTTTATGAACGCTATTCAGATTTTACTCACTGATTATGTAGTTGTGTGGCTTCTAAGTTACCGCTGTTTTTATTCACATAAATAATTTACATGCATAATGCTTTGTGTTTAAAGTAAGGTGCGCTATTTACTAGAGGCAGGTAGCCCAGGGATTTAAAGGGCCGCAGTGACTGTTTTCTTTATGGTTATTATGTTTTCCTTGACACACGGCACACAGGATATGCACACTTGCACACTAATCCAATCTGACTGCAGGTTTCCTTTAAATCTATTTAATAGTTTTTTTCCCCCTCACAAAGTCAAGTGATAAGGACAGACTCCTATCCTGTTTCAACATTTCAATCAGCAAGGGTTACAGCAGCACTTGAGAAGTCCGCCTGAGAGTGGTCTTATAATTAAAGCAGAAGGGAAAGGTTAAAGGAAGGCCAGTGCTTTCTTCATAGGTTCTCCATGTTGATTGGAGATGTAATGATTTACTCAAGAAATGAGCTGAGACTAAGGTTAAAGTTTTTCATAAATGTGAAGTACCAGGTGTCAGTCTTCTTCGCAATTTAGCTTGTCAGCAACATTTACCACCCCTGGGTAAATTTCTCTAATAATCTTACCTAAATTTCATGCCAGTAAGAAATTACATTTTATAAAAATTAAAGACTTAAGTATGAAACATTCCATATCAGCCAAACAACACACAAGTTTTTTAATTACCATAATTAATACATAATCTCCAGCATGTGTCATCAATAAATGCATATAAATGGTCATATCCATTGTTAAGTGTCCCCAGGGATCATCCGGTATCGCATTCAGAGGGAAAGGTGGACCCTTGCCAGGGATGGAGGCCGGAATCCTGAAGGGGCCAGGAGAGTTAGCCTATACTTCTCTGATACAATAGAGGGCAGCACTCTTGTGTCGCTGCTTCATTTTTTCAGCTCACAGGTATGCTGGGAAGTGTAGTCCTATCGTGCAGCCCTGTTGGGTGCCATGGGTGCTGCTAGGGGAAACTGAAGGGAGGAACCATACCTGAATATTAGACACTTCTGTCTGACCCAGTGTTTCCATTGGACTTTGGGTGAACATCTGGTTTTTGCCATCCCTCAGAAACTCTGAGTCAGGATGCAGAGGACAACACTTGCGAGAGGAAGAGCAGTAGGAAAAAGAGAACAGAAGAAAAAATCGGGAGAAGTCTGCCCTAGATTTTCTCATATATTCAGATATGGGGATGGATATTTGAGGAGTAAAATGCAAGACAATGACTACATTTTTATATTATTATAAAAATGCAGCGGCATGAATAAAAGGTAAAGTACCACTTCCGGTTAATGGAAATAGCCCAAAAGTTGATAGAAATCTACATTTTGTACCTAATACTTGTATGCAAAATTTGGTTGACCGAAGTGAAAGCATAGTCAGGTTATCATGTTTACATATAAACATACACACACATAGACATAATTCCAAAAATGGTATTTACAGACTCAGGGAGGACTAAAACGTTGCTTTCCCTATACTTTGTATACAAGAAAGTCAGGAAGATCTAAAATGTTGAATCATCAAAATCTCGACATCGAATTTTAGGACGATTACAATACTTTCCCTATACTTTGTATACGAGAAAGAGGAAAGATTTGCCATCAATACAGGTAATCCCCAGGTTACAGACATCCAACCTACGACTTACGAACGGGGCTGCAGCTGCGACACATGCGCCTCAGTAACTGCCGCTCCGTCATCTTCGGCCTGGGGACACTGCAAGTGGTGGCTGGATGGAGGCTGGAGGGGGGCGATTTCGCTGCTCTCGGTGGGCGGCTGGTAATGCTGCAAGTGGTGACCTGGTTGTGGCTGAACGGAGGCAACTGAGGGTGAACGGGGCGGCGGGGGGTAGCATTGTAGCGTGCCTCGGATGGCTGCCTGTTGAATGGGGGTGGTGGTGGGTGATTCACTACCCGCGTTTGACCGCACCATTTTCGTTCTTGGTTAGCGGACGCTGCAGGCAGCATACTGTAGTGGAGGTGACTATGTGGTGGGCTGGTGATAAACCACCCCTCGCCGCCCCCATTCATTCTCAATAGCAAGCCTGCTTGTACTGTTACGCGCATAGCAGGAAGTTGTCTCTTGTCAGTACATCAGACGTGTTGACGGCGGGTGCCTTCCTGCTGTGATAGTGTGTACAGTGCTGTGCAGAAGAGCTCATCTTAACCTTTTGTCTTCACCCTTCAAGAATGTCTCTGAAACACAAATCTGATGCAAGTGCTGGTGATGCAGTAAAGAAGAGAAAAACCATCAGCATTGAAAATAAAGTAGAAATAATAAAAAGGTCAGAGAGAGGTGAAACTTATTCATTCATTGGCAGAGCACTTGGTTACAGTCAGTCAACAACAGCATTTATTAAAATAATGTACCTGTTCCAACTTACATATAAATTCAATTTAAGTACAAACCTACAGTCCCTATCTCGGACTACCTGTATATAGGCTACGTTCTCAATTGTATTTAAAGTACTCGGAGGTATAAAATCCATTATAAATGAACCTATGACTATGTGGGTATCATTTGTGACTGGGGTTTGGGGCTCAGTAGCACCCTCTGTCTTTCGGTCTGTCTGTAAAGCTTCTTGAATAGCTGTACCCTTTCCATTTAATACTTCTCATCATCCATGTATTACCAAACACACTTAACTCAGTTTTTGGTCATGCTTGGCTGATGTAAATGTGGGCAGCATCAGGCATGAAGCAGGAGTAAACCTCAGAGAGAAAGGGGTCCAACTGGTTTACAAACTCTCACATGAGGCAAATAAGAGCATAACATTAATTAAAATGAATTAGTTATGATCGATTTCAACAGAAATAAAAGATAAACAAATTGCTGAGGAATTGTCCATCCAGTACTTCCATGTAAACTAGCAGAGAAAATCACTTAATCGAAGATTTTACAACACAATACAATACAATACAACCAATTTTCATGTCATTTTCCAACCCGGTTTAATCCAGACAAGGGTTGTGGAAGGGGCATCTGGAGCCTATCCCAACTAGCATATGGTGCAAGGCAGCAACAAACCCTGGGCACACACCAAACAAACATTAGGCATAACTTTTAGCATCATGAATTCATCTAACCTGCATGTAATAGGATAATTGGAGGAAATCTGAATATCCAAAGGCAACCTCCGCAGACAATGGGAGAACATGCAAATTCCACACAGGGTGGACCCAGGAACAAATCCTGGTCTCCTTACTGTAAGACCACTGCGCCACTGTCCCGCCCATATTGGATTGTACTGTACAATAATAACTGGGAGTGCAGCTGGATGATAAATTTGACTGGACTGCCAATACTGGTGCTCTGTACAAGAGAGGACAGAGCCGACTATACTTCCTTAGAAGGCTGGCGTCCTTCAACATCTGCAGTAAGATGCTGCAGATGTTCTATCAGACGGTTGTGGCGAGCACCCTCTTCTACGCTGTGGTGTGCTGGGGAGGCAGCATAAAGAAGAGGGACGCCTCACGCCTGGACAAACTGGTGAGGCAGGCAGGCCCTATTGTAGACATGGAGCTGGACAGTTTGACATCCGTGGCAGAGCGACGGGCGCTGAGCAGGCTCCTGTCAATCATGGAGAATCCACTGCATCCACTGAACAGGATCATCTCCAGACAGAGGAGCAGCTTCAGCGACAGACTGCTGTCACCGTCCTGCTCCACTGACAGACTGAGGAGATCGTTCCTCCCCCACACTATGCGACTCTTCAATTCCACCTGGGGGGTAAACGTTAATATTATACAAAGTTATTGTCTGTTATGCCTGCATTTTTATCACTTTAATTTAATATATATAATATTTATGCTGCTTCTGGAGTATGTGAATTTCCCTTTGGAATTAATAAAGTATCTACAGTGGTGTGAAAAACTATTTGCCCCCTTCCTGATTTCTTATTCTTTTGCATGTTTGTCACACAAAATGTTTCTGATCATCAAACACATTTAACCATTAGTCAAATATAACACAAGTAAACACAAAATGCAGTTTTTAAATGATGGTTTTTATTATTTTGGGAGAAAAAAAAAATCCAAACCTACATGGCCCTGTGTGAAAAAGTAATTGCCCCCTTGTTAAAAAATAACCTAACTGTGGTGTATCACACCTGAGTTCAATTTCCGTAGCCACCCCCAGGCCTGATTACTGCCACACCTGTTTCAATCAAGAAATCACTTAAATAGGAGCTGCCTGACACAGAGAAGTAGACCAAAAGCACCTCAAAAGCTAGACATCATGCCAAGATCCAAAGAAATTCAGGAACAAATGAGAACAGAAGTAACTGAGATCTGTCAGTCTGGTAAAGGTTATAAAGCCATTTCTAAAGCTTTGGGACTCCAGCGAACCACAGTGAGAGCCATTATCCACAAATGGCAAAAACATGGAACAGTGGTGAACCTTCCCAGGAGTGGCCGGCCGACCAAAATTACCCCAAGAGCGCAGAGACGACTCATCCGAGAGGTCACAAAAGACCCCAGGACAACGTCTAAAGAACTGCAGGCCTCACTTGCCTCAATTAAGGTCAGTGTTCACGACTCCACCATAAGAAAGAGATTGGACAAAAACGGCCTGCATGGCAGATTTCCAAGACGCAAACCACTGTTGAGCAAAAAGAACATTAGGGCTCGTCTCAATTTTGCTAAGAAACATCTCAATGATTGCCAAGACTTTTGGGAAAATACCTTGTGGACTGATGAGACAAAAGTTGAACTTTTTGGAAGGCAAATGTCCCGTTACATCTGGCGTAAAAGGAACACAGCATTTCAGAAAAAGAACATCATACCAACAGTAAAATATGGTGGTGGTAGTGTGATGGTCTGGGGTTGTTTTGCTGCTTCAGGACCTGGAAGGCTTGCTGTGATAGATGGAATCATGAATTCTACTGTCTACCAAAAAATCCTGAAGGAGAATGTCCGGCCATCTGTTCGTCAACTCAAGCTGAAGCGATCTTGGGTGCTGCAACAGGACAATGACCCAAAACACACCAGCAAATCCACCTCTGAATGGCTGAAGAAAAACAAAATGAAGACTTTGGAGTGGCCTAGTCAAAGTCCTGACCTGAATCCAATTGAGATGCTATGGCATGACCTTAAAAAGGCGGTTCAAGCTAGAAAACCCTCAAATAAAGCTGAATTACAACAATTCTGCAAAGATGAGTGGGCCAAAATTCCTCCAGAGCGCTGTAAAAGACTCATTGCAAGTTATCGCAAACGCTTGATTGCAGTTATTGCTGCTAAGGGTGGCCCAACCAGTTATTAGGTTCAGGGGGCAATTACTTTTTCACACAGGGCCATGTAGGTTTGGATTTTTTTTTCTCCCTAAATAATAAAAACCATCATTTAAAAACTGCATTTTGTGTTTACTTGTGTTATATTTGACTAATGGTTTAATGTGTTTGATGATCAGAAACATTTTGTGTGACAAACATGCAAAAGAATAAGAAATCAGGAAGGGGGCAAATAGTTTTTCACACCACTGTATCTATCTATCTAATAATACAAATATATTATGTGAGCGACATGGAGGACAGACAGTCAAACAAGCTGGATGACAGCATGACCTCTTGCCAAGATGGAAGGTGCCAGGGGATTGATGAGCAGAAGCTGTAGGCCAGGAGCAGTTCCATCCCCCATATGTTAGGTGGCAGTGGTCCACTGGAGGTGTCCCAGCTCAGACACCTGGAGAAGTGAAGTCCGCAGGTAAAGTCCTCGGGTGCCACAAGAGGGCGCTATTGGTGGAGGACTGCCCTGGACCCCAAACAACACGGAAATGCTCCTTACAAATCTTGACTTGCCAATGAAGCCTTACAGCAAAACAGGAGTTGGGAGGCAGCGGGCAACACTCAAAGACTTTTTCTTTGCTTTTATATGATTATTGGCTGTGCTTTATTTTATAAGGTGCTTGGTGAATTAAAAATCCATTATTTGAACCCATGTGTTGGGCATTATTGGGTCTACAGTTTGGGGCTTGGTGGTGCCCCCTACTGGGTACCACAATCAAGTAGATAAACTTATATAATGTTTATTATCCATCCATCCATCTTCCAACCCGTTGAATCCGAACACAGGGTCACGGGGGTCTGCTGGAGCCAATCCCAGCCAACACAGGGCGCAAGGCAGGAACCAATCCCAGGCAGGGTGCCAACCCACCGCAGATAATGTTTATTATGTACCAACTTAATGCTGAGTAAAATGAACAGGACATTGAATCAAATGAACAACTTTAACAATATTTAATCTGAAACTAAACACATTCGGTCAAATGAAGTTATCAAGCTGCACAGACAGATTTGTACAGGGGTTGCTCAATACCACTGTGCACATTGAACTTTAAAGATCTACCAATGTGTGGTTTTCGGTTTGTGTTTAAGTGTTCATTGCTTTCTCTTTATTGTCCAGCATGTGCTCTGGCAGGGCAAACAAGCTGTCGGCTATCTTCACTTAGATTGTGTGTGTGGCTGTGTGCACAAGCTTGAGTGTGCCTTGTGTGTGCATACATGTATATTTAAGTAAATTATGGATCTCAAAAATCTTTCTTGCAAAAAATTTGCAAATCAATAGGCCTGGTCTAATGACTAAACTGCAAAAATTCTGGTTAAAATGAGCAGTTTCTGAGGCAGATACCACTGGGCATGTGTCACACAGTTTTTAAAGTATATGAAGATACTGTAAGTACTGGAAGATAGGCGTGAACTTTGTAACAAGAAAAACATGATGCTACTGGTTTTGAGAAGATAGGCCAACGTTTTCAGAAGTTATTGATGCACATAGGTCTAAACAGGTGGATGTCTCAGAAACTGCACGTTTTAAATTTTCATATCTTTGCTAGGACGTAGTCTTTCACCAGCTGTACACAATGCAAAAAAAACTATTTTCCAAAGAAATTTATAATTTTAAGACATTGAAAATCGATTTAAATTTTCCAAAAACACATACACATACAGACACCATTCTAAAATAAACTGTTCACAACATTTTGAACATCGTTGAATCAGATTCTGAACAAAACTCAATAACACATTTTTTATCTCATTGTTAGACTTACATTTACATGGAAGTAATAAGCTGAATTTTTTATGGCTGATGCTAGTAAATGTTTAAAAAGAAAAAGAGTGCAGTCAAGGCTAGTGATAAGCGAACCTCGTGGAGTTGGATCCTCCATGAGCTTGACAAAATAATGGAAATGTTTGGGAACTTCTCCAAACTCAACAAAATGCATTGAAGTCAATGGGGATGGAGGAGGTGACACGGTAGCGAAGCATGGCACTGCTGCCATGCAGTTAGGAGACCCGGGTTCGCTTCCCAGGTTCTCCCTGTGTGGAGTTTGCATGTTCTCTCTGTGTCTGTGTGGGTTTCCTCTGGGTCCTCCAGTTTCCTCCCACAGTCTAAAGACATAAAGGTTAGGTGTATTGGCGATCCTGCTTGGTGTGTGGGTGTGTGTATATGCCCTGCAGTGGGCTGTCACCCTGTCCAGGGTTTGTTTCCTGCCTTGCGCCCTGTGCTGGCTGGGATTGGCTCCAGCAGACATCCGTGACCCTGTAGTTAGGATATAGCGGGTTGGATAATGGATGGATGGATGGGATGGAGGAAACTGTAATAGTTTTAAGTGGATTATGATGGTGCAATGGTGTTTTAAGTGTCCTAGACTGTCAGCTATGTTGGACTTATTATTGCGGCCATAAATGTGATCTGAGCTGTGAGGCACTAATACTTACCACTGCACTATCATGCCTTAACAAACAAAATAGAACAAATGACCATACATTATATATATAAGTAAATAAAATATTGATCCTTGTGTTTACAGAGTTCCAGTCACAGAGTTCACACTGACGGTGCTACAAAGTAGCGGTGTGGGACTAGCAGTTTCCTATGTATCTGTGCAGATGATTTGCACTTTTTTCTTCCATCAAGAAGAAAGAAACACCTTGTAAATAGTAATAAATCTTTTGTTATTATTATTATTTCATAGGATCTCATTCTGACACAAGAAGGGAGAGAGATTCTGTTAAGGCTTCTTTTGAGATCGTAGCTGGGCATATGGCTAATTATGCATCAGAAGAAGTAGGGCAAGAAATATAAAAATAAACAGTTGAATACAATGCACTGCCTAAGTTATGACTGAAGAGCTAACTTGTCAAAACAGTATTTAACCTTGAAGCCACAGGCAGAGACAATAGATACTAATAAAAGGCAAAGCCCTCACTGACTGACTGACTCACTGACTCATCACTAAACTTTCCGTGTAGGTAGAAAGCTGAAATTTGGCAGGTTCATTCCTTACAGCTTACTTACAAAAGTTAGGCAGGTTTCATTTCGAAATTCTACGCGTAACAGTCATAACTGGAACCTACTTACGTACATATATACAGCCATAGCCTGCAGCTCGGTCGCCGTGTGAGGCGGAGTTGCGTCCCTCATCGTCACGCCTCCCATATAAGGCCGTCCGTTAGCAGCAATCCAATAGACATGCTGCCGCTAAATATTCACGAGTGAAGGACTGTGCTTATGCACACGAAGATGAGATGGTCAGGGATAGACTAGTGTTTGGCACAAACTCAGCGAAAGTGCGAGAGAAACTTTTAAGTCCCGGGTCCTAGATAACTTTATGTAATGCCATGGACATCGCAAGACTGCACGAGATAGCACAAGCACAGCTGAGAACCTTCGATGCATGTACTCCGAGTGGCTCACATGAACTGACTGTGAATGAAGTACGCAGAGAACAAGCAAGAGCTCCAAAGAGCGCTGAACAAAAAACGCATTACACAATTGAGAAGGCAGCAGCAAAAGAATACGAAGCGAGTGACGCATACAAGCATATTCATAAGTGCAGTTACTGCGGAAACAAAGCACGGTGTAAACCTTAAGTTTAAATTAAGTTCATAGACACGCTGCCGCTGGCGATTGTCATACCTACGACGAATACAATATTCACGAGATATAAGTTTAATGAGAAGACGCAGGGTATAAACGAGACTTTTGATCACTTTGTAACGGAGTTAAAATTGCTGGTGAAGGACTGTGCTTATGCAAACGAATAGGAAAGCAAGGTGTAAAGCTTAACTTTAAATTAAGTTCATAGACACGCTGCCGCTGGCGTTTGTCATACCTAAGACGAATACAATATTCACGAGATACAAGTTTAATGAGAAGACGCAGGGTATAAACGAGACTTTTGATCACTTTATAACGGAGTTAAAATTGCTGGTGAAGGACTGTGCTTATGCAAACGAAGATGAGATGGTCAGGGATAGAATAGTGTTTGGCACAAACTCAGCAAAAGTACGAGAGAAACTTTTTTATGTTCATAGACACGCTGCCGCTAAATATTCGCAGGCAAATCCACAACTTAATACTTAATACTGCCTGTTGAACATCTTAGATTCACGAGTACCGATTAGGGTAGTGATCACTTCGATGAATGAAACCTGTTATCTTTACAACGGTTGACAACAAAGATGAGATGGTCAGGGATAGACTAGACAGACGAACACGGAATGTAATTTGAACACAACACGTCCTCCAAATACGAACCTGATTGAAACAAATAATGATAATCATATCCTTGATGACAGCAACACTCATAACAGTCACAAAACAATTACAATGACAATCATGTTACGTTATTTTTAAAATGTTTCCTTTTCTTTTTCATAACTTCTTTAACACACTACTTCGCTGCGAAGCGCAGGTATTTTGCTAGTTGTCAATAAAAGCCATTGAAACTTATGAAATGCTTGTAATTATACTTTTGTATAGCATAAAAACATCTGACAAAATGATCTAAGAACACTGAAGCAGCAAAATTTTTGAAAACCAATACTTGTGTCATTCTCAAAACTTTTGGCCACGACTGTATAAACCCAAGAAAAATTTAATCTGTGCTGCTTTGAAAAGATTCTCTATGTAAGTTGGAATGGTTGCAACACTGTTTCCAATGTCCTGACCAAGGCAGAGAATACAAACACTGAAACCATGGTCTGGCAGAACCAACACTGCTGAACGGGCTTCTCCCTCAGTATGATCAACTTCCATTGCTGAAGACAAGTCCTCTACCTAAAGCTGAGCCAAGATCAGAGAACCCAGTGTGTCCAAAGGAAGCAGCTCAAAGAACTACTTACAAAATGGTTGTATCGACATCAATAGTTGGGAAACCCTAGCCATAGGGCATCCCCCTCTCTGAAAAAGCAAAGAAAAGATAGCAAAAGAAGGAAAAGGAGGAGATGTCAGATTTGTGGAACCTCCTGACCCCACCATTTCAAGATCTCTGGTTCAAGAACTGGAGTTCCCTGGCATCTCAATGTACACACATAACCCTGATGGGCCTAATTCTGAATTTCAGTGATCACAGATACAACGAGAGGGTTATGAGTTATACACTGTGTTGCATAACATAAATTCTTCCATCCACAATAAAGGAGATTCATAAATTAAACAAAAAAAAAATCTCATGGAACGTAGGATTCTTTCATAAGGAGTTTCTAACGTTTAAATGAGATTTATGGACACAGATCTTCGTTCTGCCTTCTTCTGGTTTACATAATCATGGCTCCTTCAGTTATAAGCTTCTTAGTTTTTACTTATCCCACTAGGGAGGTGGAGATTTACACATCAGCGGGACTGGCAAAATGATGCCAATACCCGTCTTTGATATATTTGTAGGCATGCCGGAAACTGTTTTTTCAAGAGATGTTAGAGGCTGCAAAGCACATTAAATGATTGTTTTGGTATATCATCATCTTTTTAGCCTTCCACTGGGTGCAAATTTCTCTTTCAAACAAGAAACTTCAAACTGTTTTGACAAACAAATTGATTTTGTACAGAGTGAGATGAGTAGCTACTGTACATGCCATTCTAAGGATGGATTAATTTTCCCCATTTTAATTATACAGGCCAGGATCTTTCATTTTTTATTGTCATAGGTAATGATTTATTAATACTGCTGGAGGCAATTTATACCTACTGCAGGCAAATATTAAAAACTGTATAATAATGTGATATACAAGGCCTTGTAAAACCAATTCCCATAAGTATATTTGCATCTGATTTTTAAAGGGTAAAAAAAAAGCCAACAGATACAAACTGAACTAAAATGCAGAATCTGCCTTGTTAGGGCAAAGAGAGAAGCAGACAAATTGATTTGCCGTACCGTGCGGTTGGTGCAAATGGGAGTAAATGCATTGGTTCCACAGGTGAAGAGCCTGTTTCCATTTACAAGTAGGACACGAATATAATTCTGGCATTCTTCCTGTTAAAAAAAATAAAAGAAAAAAGAACATTGTTAAATTCTGCTTTTGATCAGCATTTAAACCAAGAGGGAAATTCCAAAGGGGACAAAAGTGAGCAGAAAGCAAAAACATCAGGCAAGAATATTTCTTTAATTCTCAGGATTCAAGAACTCCACAAGTTAAATCATTATTTAAAGGAAATGAGAAAAAAATACATACACAACAGAATTAATAATAGTGAAGTCAACAGGGTAGCAGCTCTGCATAAAATAAACTCTCAGCTTTCAAGACAAACATATGCTATGGATTGTAGAAGATGTAAATGGTGGCCTCATAGGCTGCGAATGGATAATAACTAAACCTGGTGTTGCTTAATGAGGTGCCAAGATTGGTGCCACAGCAGTTTTTATCACATTGCAAATGAGGAGAGAAAGATTTTCATTTGAACAAAACTGGCATCACATTACATGACTTCTAATTGGAGGGATTGGCAAGTTGGACAAATGCAGTGCAGATCTCATTGCCTTAGGCTGTCCAATTATTACAATCAGATTTTTCAAGGGATGACAAATTTAAAAACTCCGGGACTTTCCAGCACAGTTTCCAAAATATCGCAAGCTCTCCCCTTTTTGTGACAGCCAATAGTGCATTGCCTGATGAAGCCCGTGCTGTATGAGTGCTTTTCTGGTATACGGAGTACAGCTGCAATCTCTGCCTTTTTTCTTCTTTTATTTTCCTTTCTGTTGTGATACGTGAAACACCAGACGTGAGGGAGACCAGCCTCACTTCTGTCTATGAGATACAAAATTCCTGTATTGCTTGTTGCTTGTCACTGCATTATATGCATTGTACTTTCAAATGAGTGCTGATTGATTGTCAGCTCTCATGAACACAGAGCCCACCCCTAAGACTAAAGGGGATAGTCACACAATGACTGGACTGAGCTGCTGGTGATGGCAGACAACAAGACTGGTGAACACAGATTACCGGTATATTAATGAAGTTGGTGACAGGACCTGTACTGGTTTAAATATTAGGAAATTAAAATATTTTTCAGAACAATGACAATTTATTTCTTGTATATCCCAAAATCACACAAGGAATGTCTCAATGGGCTTCAACAGGCCCTGTTTTGTATCAGCCTTGATTTCCTGAGAGGACAAGAAAAAAACTCCCAAAACCAAAACCTTGTAGGGGAAAAAATGGAAGAAATCTCCAGAAAGGTCAATTCAGAAAGAGAGAGAGACCCCTTCCAGGTAGGTTTGGTGTACAATGGGTGTCAACAAATTGGGCAAATAAAACACACAAAACAGAACACAAGTAATCCTCTTCATAGAGCTAGATGACCAATCTATTATGGCCAACTCAGCAATACAATGCAATAGTACAAAATACAATGCAAAAATAAAGAAAAGATTATACCACTGACCAAATACAGAGCTATCATAAATGAGCAGTGCTAGTGCTAGGTTATTTAGCGCCCTGGCCAAGTTTATTAGTTAGCCAAGCAACTGTTCAGTAGCTACTCTGTGCGGCTGGGTTTAGATAGATAGATAGATAGATAGATAGATAGATAGATAGATAGATAGATAGATAGATAGATAGATAGATAGATAGATAGATAGATA
>JANRMT010062820.1:13056325-13100741 GCA_026402145.1 Polypterus bichir lapradei
CTCCCCCCCGCATTTGACACTGCTGTTTTCACATAGACGCGCTATAACAGAGGTAAACTTAAATGATGATGACAATTCTACATCGGATCAAGAATGCACTTTTGCCATCGCTGTACTTTGTATATGTACATAGGAATGTTATTTACCTATTTACCTTTATTTATTTATTTACTTCCTACAGCGTAAAGTCACGATTGCAAAGCTTCCCATATACATATACAAACTACAGCGATGTCAAAAGTACATTCTTGATCCGATGTATAACTGTCGTCATGTAAGTAAATAACTCAAGGTAAATAACATTCGATTTGGCTTTTATGTAAGTAATATAAATGTTAATGTTTTGGGCACATGCATCGTCCTTTGTATGTAAGAGCCTTTATTTATTTACTTACTTCCTACAGCGTAAATTCACGAGTGCAGAGCTTCCCATGTACATATACAAAGTACAGCGATGGCAAAAGTGCATTCTTGATCCGATGTAGAATCGTCATTATAATGAATTTACCTCTCTTATAGCGCATCTATGTGAAAACAGCAGTGTCAAATGCTTTGGATGGGGAGTTGGGATCATGAACACGGCTGAGAGAATAAAACTGAATAAAATAAAAACGAAGCTAAACTTTACAAGTATCATAAATTACACCGGCTGTTACAGACTGGAATCAAATATATGTTTTATTCTAAAATAGTAAGAATACGTGCAGCTCACTTCTCAAAACGGACTCATCCGGGATCGAACCCGTGAAGTTTAGATTACCATTCAACAGCTGATACCGTTGCGCCACCAAAGCATTCGTAGCAAATATATGTCAATGTCACACCCTAACAGGGGTTGTTTTTCTGCAGTTATATTTTTGAATAAAAGCGCATTTGCTCTGTTATATTTGTACCTTTTGTGAAAGTGTTTCTTTGATATTTGGAATTCAGGCTTCACACATTATACACCTCATGTCTACATTTTGTCAATTACTACCAAAACATGAAAAATGTTTCTGTTTTAACAATGTGTTTACGTAGAATGTTGTAGACAAAGAACACACATGAAATGCAAGTGTTCCAAATAACGATATAGTATTTATAAAAGGTGTGATTTTGCTTGACTTCTCACTCTATACAACTCTAAGCAACTGACACGCAGGTAAACAGACTTGAGCTGAGACAACTAGGTGGGGTGGGGGGATGTGATAGTAGGCTGTTTGCTGTTTGCTGCTTATCTACACATGTAGAGGACAAAAGACGCTGACGGAGAGGTGCGAAGCGTTTTAAGGTGGGACGGATCTGCGAGTTTTTTCGTAGGCTCTGGTAATTGTAGTGTTAAACATGTTTTCTCATTATTCTCACTTTGTGACTGGTTGTATTCTCACACTATAATTGTTTTTTTGAAATGGGTTAATAACAGCCTGAAATAAGCCTAATACAGTGTTTTGATACAAGCATTTCAGGATTGAAGAGCAAATTGATCTTTACATTCACTTAGTAAGTGTGTCAAACTCATAAACATATTCCCACTTTAGGAAATAGGAAATGAGTGTTCACAAATAAAATGGTGAATATTATAAGTTAGCAGAACAAACTGGCTAGTTACAGTACAAACCACTCACCTCTGATTTGCCTTTACTGAAGCACGCTCTTTTGGTGAATTCATCGCACTCCCACTCTGCTTCCTAGGAGAAAAAGGAGAGAAAGTGTTAAAATGCACAGAAAAGGAATTAACCAAGATCTCCCAACTCTCGCTTGCTGTTCTGTACTACTAAAACAAACAAAACCACAGACATATCCATTAAAATTGATTATTAATAGTTTAACTTGATTAGCCTTTTAATAACACATTTATGTACAGAGACAATTCCAATTATCGATTACAATTTTACTAAATGAAAATGCAGTACAGTATACATTGCAAATTTTACATTGTCCTTTTGTTTTCTTTGCATCTTTGTATTGTTTGATATTATTTAAATTTTGGTTATTTTGTGTCATTTAGTGCATTGCACTAGTTCATTGCACTTCTCTACGTGCTAAAGATGTAACAAAGTTTTGGGACGATTCACCAGATTAGGTCATTTCCCTTACAATTAGCTCACGCTACAGCAGCTGAGGGTTTATAAAAACTTTCATCTGCCACTTTATCAGTGTAATGGCATTAGTTAGCTACCAGTTCACTGTGCTTTTCTGCTCCCTTAATAGTTTTTGGTTATTTCATTTAGAATTTGGTGCTCATTTGGTGCTCATTTTGAACTAGGTATTTTCTTTAATTGCCAGCATGTATGGAAAAACTTCCGGTATTCCAGTCACTGAACCATGAAGCCTACTTCAAGCATTGAATGATTATTTATTTGCATTCATACAAATTACATGTGAATGCTTTGTAAACACTTCAGAGATGAGTCAGGGGAAACAAGAAAAGCATCATGTGTGATACACCATTCAACTCAGCTAGATGTCTAATTCTGCAAGGTGCTAAGTTTTTAGAAGTTTCCCCCATATTTTTGTCCCTAAAAACCAGAAAAACACTCATTTTTTAAGGCCATTTTTGGACCGTACTTTGTGCAGGAAATTTCCCTTTGATGAGTAAACCAGCAAAAATGATCAGAATGACTTGAAGTTTTTAATGTCACACCAATCCACCCCAGGGATTCTCCTTTCAGAAGGATATGAGGAGTCAAAGTTACTCCTTTTCACAAAACTTTAAAAAATGGGGATTGGTATTATAGACATATGTGCTCTATTGAGGTTGCTGATCATGAATATAATATTTTTGATATTTCATCTGTTTACTGCTGGTTGTAGACATCTGTGCATCACTCTCAGAAGGTTAAAAATGACAAATTTCAGACATAAACATGTGGGGTATCGTTTTAGACTATTTCAAGGTCAGTGATTACGAACGTGATGCTATTTTTATTTTTTTGTATTACAGTCAAGGATATTTACACTTGAAACATTTAAATTGAAGGCACACATTTTAAATATCTGACGCAACTATTCTTGTTTATTATGTATTTCTACTTCATGAAGTACTTCATTACATTTCTTATAATTTGAAGCACACATTTTAAATATCTGACGCAACTTTTCTTGTTTATTATGTATTTCTACTTCATGAAGTACACCTTGAATTAGGGCAGCTTATGCTAATTTGTTATATTTTTTTCTCATGCTCTGAGGGCTTCTCAATTAGGATGGGGGCCTGGAGTGAGTGCCCCAATGATTTCTCTGCCTCTGCCTTGGTTTATTACACTTATTTGACTTTAAGCTTCATTAATTGAGTTTTTTGTGTGGCTGTCAACATTTGCAACTGTTTCCCCTCTCCGAGATGGAGATGATTTACACAGAGTGCCGAGTGTCAGGGTCAGAACAAATTTTATTATCCCTGAATCTGAAATCCATCTGTAGTGCATACAATACCAGGAAAAAGTCATTTAAAAAAGTATATGTTAACAGTGGGCGGCACGGTGGCGCAGTGGTAGCACTGCTGCTTCACAGTTAGGAGACCCGGGTTCGCTTCCCGGGGCCTCCCTGTGTGGAGTTTGCTTGGTTTGTGTTTGTGTGTGTCCTGCGGTGGGTTGGCACCCTGCCCGGGATTGGTTCCTGCCTTGTGCCCTGTGTTGGCTGGGATTGGCTCCTGTGACCCTGTGTTCAGATTCAGCGGGTTGGAAAATGGATGGGTGGATGGATATGTAAGCAGTTCTTTTTCAGTTAATCTTTATCATTAAGCTTAACTGCAGAACGTTCAAGCAGTTTTTATTCTGTATTGCAGGATTCTCCTTCTTCCCAGACTGATTAATTTACAGAACAGTGAATAGGCAAAGAAACATGGTTAAACCCGACAAGTGTACCTGTATAAACTGTAGATTTTAAACACTCTTGCCAATGCTCCTAAATAAATGAACTGTTTGTATACCAAAACTGCCTCCTCAGAAGACATGGTGTGCCTGCTCACATTGTATCAGTCCACCACAATCAATAAACTATACATGCTATTCTGACAGACATCTAAATTTCAGTAAGCCATTTAATCTTCATTTTATACTGTGAACACATGAATTCACAAAGGAAAAGGCAGTATTTCCTTTAAAAAAAAAAATCAAAAAGTATTTGGACATATTCATAAAAAATATATACTGTTCAGGCAGTAAGGTAGTCAGAATGATGAATTGGATTGACATGAACATGCGCTCTGTAGTCAAAAATAAAATATAACCTGAAAGAGAACCTGACAGGAGAGTTCTTAAAAGCACTGGGAAGGCCCATGTGAAGTCTCCAGTGGATGATGTTGATTTTACTATTAAATTGCATCTCATGTCTGTCTAAAAGTTAATCAAAATAAAATAAATAAGCTGTGCATATAAAAACAGTAACATATGGTGCTCAGATAACTTTAATTTGTTTAAAATGGACAGGACCGGATAGGAAAGGAGCTTTCTTTGCTGTCTAAATAGAATCCGGTACCCGACAGACTTCCTAACGTCATTAGATATCTTCATTCACTAAAGTACTAAGGTGCTTTACATGTGGACAATGCTTTAAAAAGCAAAGAATTTTTTTGGATTAAATTTGTACCGAAGAGAATGAGTGAAAAGTCTAAAGAAATAGGAATGTATACAATTAAAATATAACCCTCCCGACTTCTACCGTGTAAGGAACAGTAATATTCACAATAAAGAAGAAGATTAAATAAAACTGCTCCGGTTTCCTCCCACAGTCCAAAGACATGCAGCTTAGGTGCATTGGCGATCCTAAATTGTCCCTAGTGTGTGCTGGGTGTGTGTGCCCTGTGGTGGGCTGGTGCCCTGCCAGGGGTTTGTTTCTGCCTTGCACCCTGTGTTGGCTGGTTTTGGCTCCAGCAGACCCCCGTGACCCTGTGCTAGGATATAGTGGGTTGGATAATGAATGGATGGATTAAATAAAACCTGTGTGGAAAAAAAAAAGAGTGGGCAGTCGACCAAAGGCAGACTCAAGAAGAAAATGCCATGAGGAATTTTGAGGTTCCTTCGATGCCAACCTCCACCCGTCCACTCGAGACTAGCGATCGGAAGCTTTGTCCTGATACTGGGACCAGGTGCTCAGTTAATCTACAAGGCCGAAAGCTCAAGAACAATCAGGTTACAGAAATATGATTTCCAAGAATCGACAGAGAAAGAAAGAGGGTCTTTCCAACGAGAGGCCAATGTCAACCATTGTACCCAGGAAAAAAAAAAAAAACAGCCGTTGCTGGAGTGGATTAAGAGAGTACCTGCAAAGGTCCAGGAGAAAGAAAATATGGGGGGAGAGAGGAATTTGAACACAGAAAATCAATGAGAAAGAGTTTAAGACTAGAAACACAACAAAAGATGCCACAACAAAATATTGAGACATGTTCGTGGGGGCTGGAGATTATATGGGCCCCAGTGGGCACAAGGAAGGAAAAAGTCCTGGACAGGGCACCAGTTCATTGCAGACTGCACTCGTGGATATACCCACACTCAGACTCACACAGACTCGGGGACAATCTGGAATTATTTATCAACCGAACAAGCATGTGTTTGGGGATATGGCAGGAAGGCCAAAATAATCTCAGATAGACATTGAGAGAGAATGCAAACATTACATGCACAACTACTAGGAGAGACATTCAGAGCCATTATGCTGGATTAGTGTCACCTTCCTGTGTCCTGGTCATTGATAGTCATGGCCCAGGATGGACTGAGGCAAGGGAGCAAACAAGCAAAACTTTTAGTTCAAAAAAACAGCAGTGTTTATATCCTTATGTTCATAAGTAACATCACTTTGAGGGCTTTGTTTGAAACAAGCGTTACCAGACAAGGTTACAAGGTTGACTACCACAAGTGAAGCGCTTTAAACCAAACAGAACAACACAAGACTAGCTATGCTTATCTTAGCTACGAAGAGCCCCACATCAAGATTTTTATCTATTAGAAAAATATTCATGTGAAAAGAGTCTGGATGGAGAAATGTTTCCCGGTCAGACGCCATTCACTAGCAGACTTGAGTAGTTGAGAAGGAGCATAGGACTCCATATGCAATATGTGCTGATGATCCACTGACTACTCTGTAGGCAAGCATCAAGGAGTGAACTTAACATGTGCTGCTGGGGCATGTCAGTGGAGTGACCTGAAAAGAGGAGTGATAAGTACCTCTGTCGACTGGTGGAATACCAGACATACCGATATAGTTTGAAAAATTTGCAGCTGCTTGGTAGCACATGCAGGTTCTCCTGCCAGTAGAGAATTGCAGTAGTTAAGATTTGACAGGACCAATGTCTGAACCAGAAGCTGTACTGCATACTATTGTTCAGCTACAGCCTGATCTAGTGGATGCTAAATAAAGTGAATTAACATGAGTGAGAGACAGTTGCAATGTGATCAGTGATGGAGAGCTGCTCATAGATCACCACCCAAAAACTGTGTGCTGACTTGGTAGGTGTTAGTGGCAATGAGTCATGTGTTACAGAGATAAAATATAAAAGCAAATAATAATAATAATAATAATAGTTTGAATTTATATAGCGCCTTTCTTGCTACTCAAAGTGCTTAGCAATTACAGGTTACTAGCCATGATTAGTGATGAGGCCACCACTGTTAGACAGTGTGATAAAGTTACTACCATACACAAACCCATGCCAGGTCTTGACGTCTTTGAATACATCCCTTTCTTCTAGCCTGTTGAGTCACTGGGGTTTAAGGGGCACTGGGCCCTGCAGTAGGACACTAAGACATTGTAGATAGGTGAGGCTTAGTTTAGTTATGTGAAAATCTAAATCTAGATATACAAGCAGCAATATAACACACACCAAGATTTAAAGTCAAAATAGTCATTCAGGAAACTAGCCATACTAACCCAGTAATACAGCAATGTCTTGATATGAAGTCTTTACTTGTATACATGTAATTAGGCTCAGACGAGCACATATTACAACAAAGTCAAGCATGACTAAGCGAAAGAATGACAAACATGTACTCTGGTCCTGTCATTGTTTCATAATAAACAAAGAGTTTACTCAAAGTCACAAATTAGTTTTTATTTGCAGTGGATTCAGAAAACATTCAGACCCCTTCACTTTTTGCATGCTTTATTGTGTTGTAGATTTCATGGTAAATGGATACATTTGTCATTTTTGCCCATCAGTCTACACTCATTACCCCATTATAACAAAGTGAGAACATGTTTTTATTAAAAGTCAAAAACTGAAATCTCTCATTCTTATAACAATTCAGACCCTTAATTCTACACTTCATAGAACCCCCTTTGGCAGCAATTCCAGCTTTGAGTCTTCTTGGTAAGTCTCTACAAACTTTTTACATTTGGATCCCATTCTTCCTTGCTGATCCACTCAAGCTCTGTTATGCTGGATGGGAAGCATCTGTAAAGTGCCATCTTTTGGTCTCTCCACAGGTGTTCTATGGGGTTTAATTCTTAGTTTTAGCCTGGCCACTCAAGGACAGTCAGAGACTTGTCCCAAAAGCCAATACTGTGGTGTCTTGGCTATATGCTTTGGTTATTGTCATGCTGAAAGTTTAAATGGTGGCCCCAGTCTGAGCAGATTTACTTCATGGACATCCAGTGTGTGTTTGGCTGCATTCATTCTTCCCTCAGTTCTGACCAGTCTCCTTCACCCTGGCACTGAAAGGTACCATCATAACACAGCCTTTTACTCAAGAGTGGCTTCCATAATGCCATTCTACCATAAACGCCTGATTGATAGAGTGTTGCTGAGATGGTCAACTTCCAAACAGGTTCTTCTAACCTAATTGAGGACTTCTGAAGCTCTGTTAGAGTGAATTCTGAGTAATTGGTCACCTCCTTGATCAAGGCCCTTCTTGACCAGTTACTCAGTTAAAGCCAATCAAAAGGACACCTTTTATTGGCTAACTAAAAAGATTACAATATGCAAGATTTCGAGGAAACTTGGGTCCCTGCTTCAGGCAAGATGGAATGGCTAACACGGTACAACTCCCTAGTACTTCAGTTAAAGCCAGAAGAGTCCTGATGGTTCAAAACTCCTTTCATTTCACAACTATTGAGGCCACTGTGCTCATGAGAACAGTCAAACTTTAGAAATTATTTATCCCACTGCCCTGATCTATGAAGAGTTCATTGGAAATTGTCCTAACATGCAGTGTGAATTGTGGGACCTTCTGCACACGGGTACACGGGATAAATGATATCTAAGCAATTCAGTTTGACTCGGGCGCACTCTAGACACATCTCGAAGAGAATTACAGCAAACATGATGCACCTGAGCAGCAAAGGGTCTGAATTCTTATAGAAATGAGAGATTTCAGTTTTTAATTTTTAATAAATTTGCAAACCTTTCTGAAAACATGTTTTCACTTTGTGATTATGGGTCATTGAGCGTGTATTGATGGAACAAAATGGCAAATGTATCCATTTAAAAATGAAATCTACAACACAATACAGTATGCAGAATAGGGCTGGATGCTTCCTGAACCCACAGTAATTGATACATATGACACATATGATTGGATACATAAAATTGATTGATACGTGGTTGAAATGCTAAGTTCTTAGTAGCTAAGACAAGAGTAACTAGTCTGGTTTTCGGCCCCTCCTTAGTACAGCTGATTCTGGTTTAATGACTATTCTCATCCTTCTTGATCTGAGTGCGGCCTTTGATACTATTTGTCACGCAACTCTTCTTAATGGATTATCTCTGATTGGCATTACCCATACTCCACTAAACTGGTTTAGATCCTATCTCTCAACCTGCACTCAGTTTGTTCAGCTTAAAGCTTTTATATACCAACCCACCACTGTTACTTCAAATGTGCCCCAGGGCTCTGTCCTGGGACCCCTCCTTTTCATTATTTATCTCCTTCCCCTCTGTAATATCTTTTGTAAATATAACATTAGCTTCCACTGTTATGCTGATGACACCCAGCTCTGTCTCACTAGCAAACCTACTTTTTCCTTTCCACCTTCCTCGCTTATTGATTGCATAGCAGAAATCAAACCCTGATTTTCTTCAAATTTTCTTAAATTATATAGTGACAAAACTGAGGTTCTCCTCATTGGTACAAAATCAACATTATCCAAAAATGATCATTTTTCATTTGTTATTGATAATTCCTCTGTCTCCCCTTCCCCACAGGTCTGGGTGTCATCCTTGACAGTACTTTATCCTTTCAGTCCCACATCAATAACATCTCCCGGTCTGCGTATTTCCACCTGCGTAACATTAGTCGTATTCGCTCCTCCTTCACTCCCCACACCATTGCTATCCTTGTTCATTGCCTGGTCACTTCTCATCTGGATTATTGCAATTCCCTTTTCTTTGGTCTTTCTCACAAATCTCTTTATAAGCTTCAACTGGTCCAGAATGCAGCCTCCCACATCATTACTAGAACCCTCTCCATTCACCATATCACTCCCGTTTTGCAGCAGCTTCATTGGCTTCCAGTTAAGTTCCGCATTCAATTCAAAATTCTTCTGTTAACTTTTAAGGCTCTCCACAACCTTGCCCCTCCATATCTGTCCGGCCTTCTCAATGTTGCCATTCCCTCCCGCACCCTTAGATCCTCTTCCTAAATCCACTTGACTGTGCCCTTCGTCCATCTTACCACCATGTGGAGCAGAGCAGAGCTCTGGAATTCACTGGAATCTGAGCTTAGAAATATTGAATCATTCTCACTTTTCAAATCTAAACTTAAAAGTCATTTGTTTAAGACTGCTTTTTCTCTTTCACTACAATTGCTGTGTCTGATTTAAAATTTTGTTTAGTTTTTGTTTATAATGTGTATTTTATCTATTGTTCGGTGTCCTTGTGTGTTTAGAAAGGCACCTACGAATAAAATTTTTATTATTATTATTATTATTATTAGTCTCGTTTTACTCTGTTTGGTTTAAAGCTCTTCAATTGTGATGTAACCTTGTTCTGTAATCCTTGTTTTCAGGACTGTCCCCAGGCTGACATTTACTCGATTATGTTGACATCTTTTGTATGTTGCTTTGGATAACAGTGTCCACTAAGTGTGTAAATGTAATTATTTTCTCTTGCTTTTCTATATTCTGTATGGGTGGGCAACCGTCTATGAGGCAGGGATTTCATTTAAAAAGTCTGAAAGCTGGTTTTTAGCAGGCCTGTCGTTTTATATAACCACAACTACCGAAATATCCTTTGGGGGGGGAGGCTAATTTAGAGTCTTCAGTTAAACCGACACACACATTCTTAACATGGAGGGAAAAATCACTGGCACATTTTTCTTCAAAATAAAACCATAATTGTCAAATAACTGTTTTATTATTGAAATACTTTATTGTTCTGTAATAGAGGCGTATTTTGAAAGCAATAAATATAAACCCAAGAAAATAAATAAATAAGACTGGTTTCTGTAATATGAAAAATAGGCCCAAATAAAACTGTCTGCTATGATTCAGCCCCTCAACTGTAACTCTAATAAATAGTGCGTGATTTATTCAGGAATGCTTGCTTTCTTAATGAAAAGTATGTCATTTTTTTAAGAAACATGGTGGAAAAATATATAATGGAGAAATAAAAAAAAAATTTAAATATAAACCATTATTGCAAATGTCTGGAGATCTAACATTGGTAGAATCAAAAAGTAGCATGTAAGGGAGAATTATGTTTCAATTCCTGACTTTATAATATTTTAATAGAATGAGAAATGTGAACTGCCAAAGCAGTTCACCTTTACAAATGTGACTCTCTGTCTACTCGACGACTTTAGGAATTGTGTTGAAAAGAAATGCTTTTTTACTGTTACAAATCAAGCAGTTGTCCAAGAGTAAAATATGAATCATCACCCACTATGTCTTACTGGAAAGATATGGTAGACTGTAGTCTTCACTTTCTGATATATAAACGCCTACGCGTGGAAGTGTGTCTGTCTGTCTGGCCTGGAAGTGAGAGGCGGAGTTGGGGTAAGTGCTCCGCCCCTGAGGAAACAGAAAACTCGCTTAGCCGCTAATAACACAAGCGAGGCGAGCACGTCAGCAAAACAAAACCTCTGAAGAAAGACAAAGTTGCTTAGCCACTAACATCGGCAATATGGTATCCCTTTTACTTTTCCTCCTGCCGCTATTACACAAGTGATGCGAGCACGCTGGCAAAACGAAATCTCCTAGGAGAGAGATGCCCAGAGTAGTTCCTTTCAATTACCTGACATCTCTACATTTCAGTTTTGATTCTGACAATTTCAATAGTTTCTAGAACCTCTGGTTTTTTACAGCACGGGTTTGCACAGCTAGTTTTATTATATCGCAGTGGATTTCATTTGACTTTTTTGACACAGATTAAAACTCTTTAATGTCAAAATAAAAGCAGATCTCTAAACTAAGTAAAAATATAAAGCAGAAAATAACAGATCTCATCTCATACCTTTGGCAGCCATGACAACTTTGAATATGTGTGCACAGGTCCCTCTCTGTCAGTTTTGTACATCTGCACACTGACGTTTCTCTCCATTCTTCTTTGCAAAACTGCCTAAGCTCTCTCCTTAAGATCCTGAATGCAGTGGCCCGTCTTGTATTTAACCAGACGAGATGGGAACATGTTACTCCTCTGTTCAGGTCGTGACATCGGCTCCCTGTAGTAGCACGTATTAAGTTCAAATCCATGATGCTTGTCTACTGAGTAGTCAGTGGGTCAACACCAGTGTCTATGGAGACACATATAGTGAAGTCCTATACTCCTTCTCGCCCACTCACGTCTGCCAGAGAAGAGTGTCTGGTGATGCCACCTCTGCGTTGTATCAAATCTCAGTCCAGACTCTTTTCCTGTGTAGTTTCTAGTTGGCAGAACAAGCTGTTCACCTCCATCCGAACTGCTGACTCCCTCAATGTATTCAAAGAGCAATTGAAGACCCTTCTGTTCTGTGAATAACGGTTGAACTGAAAAAAAAAGCTTTTCTCTGCAGTAATTTATATTGTCAGTTAATTTGTTGTTTGAGTTTAATTGCAGTATTGATTCTAATCTATGATTGATGCAGACGAAAGAAGAGAAGAAGCGGGCCGCTAGGGTGGAGTAAAGAAGAGCTGCTCAGGAAGCAGCAAGCGCATCAACCTCTGAGCAAACGAATGCTAAACGTACAGAGAAAGAGGATGAAACTACAGTAGGAATGCTGAAGTCAAGTGTATTCACTGTACTCTATCATTTCATTTATATAGGACCTTTCCCATGCTCAAGAAAGACTAATTTTCTCCCAAGATGTAAGTTTTCTGCCAACTGCATTGGGATTACATCCAGGATTTTCTGGTATTTGTCAGCATTCATTTTACCCTCACAAACCTTCCAGGACCTGCTGCAGAGAAACAGCTCCACAACCTGATGCTGCCAACACTGTGGGGATGGTGTGGTTTGATAATATACAGTGTAACATGGAATTTAGTCTGATATTCAAAAAGCTACATTTTGCTCTCATAAGACCAGCAAAATTCTTCCAGCTGAATGTGACATCTGGCAAGCTCTAGCTGAGACATCTTTGTTTTTTTATTTTGCTCGCTCTTTGAAGCTTGCAACTCCTTCAGAGTCCTCAAAGGTCTCTTGATACTCACTCACTACTCATCTTTGTATACAATCACTCAGTTTTTACCCGGTGCTGTAGGCAGATTTACAGCTGTACCACACTCTTTCCATTTTTTAATGATTGGTATAAGTGAATTCCAAGGGATATTCTGTGACTTGCAATATTTACTTGTCTCCATCCCCTGACTTGTGTTTTTCAATCCCCTTTTCAGAGAGTTGCTTAGAGTGTTCTTTCATGTTCATTGTGCAAGTTAGGCCACCATATGGACTCAGCACAAGTTGTACCTTCACCATACTGGTGCATTTATACTACAATCAAATGAAAATCCAGACACTAAACTAATTATGTGACTTCCAAAACCAATTGGCTGCTCCAGTGAAGATTTTGATGTGGCTGAAATTTAGAATGCTTGTCAACTCATGAGCTCCACTCAAGGCTGTCATGATTGCCAGTTGTGCACCTCAATAAACACCGACCTGAATACGTATGCAATCAATTATTTTGTGTTTTAGGTTCATAATTAATTTAGAGCATTTTGCAGTGATCTGTTTTCACTTTGACATTAAGGAGTCTTTATCTGTTGATCAGTGGCAAAAAAGCAAAATTAAATCCACTATGATTCAGTGTTGTACAACAATAAAATAAGAAAGCTTCTGTGGTGGTGAATTCTTTTTATAGGCATTGAAAAAGCATAATTTCCAAACACACTTCACAGATAGATAGATAGATAGATAGATAGATAGATAGATAGATAGATAGATAGATAGATAGATAGATAGATAGTGAGGCATTTAGAGTGTACTCATGAGTGGCCTTGTGCACAAGTATAACAAAAGATGTCATTATTATAGAGAATAAAGTTTTGTTTTGGGTTAAATATAATAAAACAAATGGTAAAGATTCTTGGAGACAGGATTCTAATGATAGGGAAATGCAATAAAACTCCTGTATCCCTTCAGAACCAAACTAAACAGCTTTCAATATCCCATCGGTCTGGTAAGATGGCTAGCTTGAGTTGTTCTTCCTCTCACTTTTCTGTCTTCCATTCAGCTCAGGAGGAAATTCTGTAAGCTACACTCTTAAACATGTTAGTTCTTTAATGATGTTTTACTGTATGGTTCCTTGAAGAACTGTTGCTTGACAAAGACCCATTCTGCTCTGTAAAGGGCTCTTTGCATATGAAATGGGTTCTTTAGGCTTTGAAAAGTTTCCTAATTTGTGGACAAAACAGAAATCTTTAATGTATAGCAGACTACCTACTGTAGCAGGATACAAACCGATCAGGAAAACCAGAACATTGCCTGTTTTTTTTTTTTTTTTTTAAATCAGGATCCTACTGGTATTTCATAAATCTGTTATCATCTATGCATGGCTATTTTTGGTGCATGCTACAAATCTTAATAAAGGTTCTTCATGTTGATGGCTGTTTTGCAAAATGGCATCGCTCTGAAGAACCACTTTGGCACCTTTTGTAAAAGAGTGTAATGGTCTAAAGGGGCAACATTATTACTGCATATAAGTAGGCTGAGCACAAAAAAAATTCTTTTTCAGGTATCCCACTCATGAGTGGCACATATAGGTCTGTATTAGTGGCTCAGATATTTAACTTGCCCCCACTATATACTGTAACCAATCGAATCTACATGACTTTTTCAGGAATGCAGGAATCAGGCTAAATGAAAGTATGACAAGTTTCATAGTGCCATCATGCTCTGTTACCAAGGAAACACAGTTTTGTGTTTCACTAAATGCCATATTATTTTGATTTACAAATGCCCAGAAACATTCACATCAGTTTGATCAAAGGTTTACAGAGAATAGATGGAAGTAATTTTAAAGTTTCTGAAAAAAGCTGCTGTGGCATATGACATTTTGCTCTTGGTAGATGTGCTACTCAATGTACCCTTACTGAACAAATTATTAGGAACATCTGCACAGCTGCTTATGCGTGCAATCAAGTAAGTTAGCCAATCACATGGGAGCTAGGCAATGCATAAAATCATGCAAATATTGGTCAGGAAAGTTAATGTTCACATCAAACCCCAGAATAAGGAACAAATATGACCCCTGTGATTTCGACTGTGGCATGATTGTTGGTCCCAGGCAGGCTGGTTTGAGTTTTTTTTTCTGTAACTGCTGATCTCCTTTCACACACAGCAGTCTCTAGAGTTTACTCCAGATGGTGCGAAAACAAAAAAACATCCAGTGAGAGGCAGTTCTGTGCACGGAAATGCTCTCTTGATGACAGAGGTCAGAGGAGAAAGGCCAGGGTGGATCATGCTGACTGAAAATGTAAGGGTAACTCAGATGACCACTCTGTGCAACTGTGGTCAGCAGAAAATAGTCTCAGAACACACAACACGTTGAACCTTCAGGCAGATGGGTTAAGCAGCAGAAAAAAAAAGTGTCATTCCACTTCAATCAGCCAAGACATTTGAGTGTGCAGTGAAGGGACAGACTCACCATATTCTAACTGGATAGCTAAAGACTGGAAAAATTTGGCCGGGTCTGATGAATCTCGACTTCTGTTGAGGCACACAGATGCACGGGTCAGAATCTGGTGCCAACAAAATGAATCCATGCACCCAACTTACCTAATGTCACCAGTTCAGTCTGGTGGTTGTGGTGATGTAATGGTGTAGGGAATGTTTTCTTGACACACTGCTGGCCTTTTAATACCAAAAATGGCCTATTTGAGTATTGCTGCTGACCATGCACATCAATTCATGAGCACAATTTACACCTCTTCTAACGATGACTTCCAGTCTGATGATGTGCTATGTCACAAAGCAAAGGTTGTCTCAAACTGGTTTCATGAACATGACGATAAGCACAATGCTCTTCAGTGGCCACTGGATCTGAATCCAGTGAAACACATTTGGGGTGTTTTAGAATGGGACATACAGTACAGTGGGGGAAATAAGTATTTGATCCCCTGCTGAATTTGTAAGTTTGCTCACTTACAAAGAAATGAACACTCTCTAATTTTTATGGTAGTTTCATTTTAATGGAGAGAGACAGAATATTAACCAAAAATCCAGAAGAAACACATTACATAAAAGTTATACTTTGATTTATATGTCATTGAGTGAAATAATATTTGATCCCCTATGACCAAGCCAGAACTCTGGCTCTCACAGGCTGGCGATTACAATCAATCAATTAAAGAAAATGTACTAAGTAATTGCAATACAAACACTGACTTAATCAGTTTAACCGCAAAAAGATGCCGACAAAAGAAGAGAAGAAGCGGGCCGCTAGGGTGGAGAAAAGAAGAGTTGCTCAGGAAGCAGCAAGTGCATCAACCTCTGAGCAAACGAATGCTAAATATACAGAGAAAGAGTAGGAAAACTATGAATGCTCAAAACATAACTGTTCACAGAATCAATTTCTTCCATTCCAATCTCTCCACCATCATGGGCAAAACCAAAGAGCTATCAAAAGACCTCAGTTACAAGGTTGTAGACCTGCACAAGGCTGGAATGGGCTACAAAACCATCAGCAAGAAGCTTGGTGAGAAGGTGACAACTGTTGGTGCGATTATTTGGAAATGGAAGAAATATAAAATGACATTTAAGTGCCCTCGGTCTGGAGCGCCATGCTAGATATTGCCTCATGGGGCGAGGATGTTCATGAGATAGGTGAGGGATCAGCCCAAAACTACCTGGGAGGAGCTTGTTAATAATTTAAAGGCAGTTTGAACCACAGCCACCAAGAAAATCATTGGTAACACACTACACTGTAATGGGTTGAAATCTTGCACTGCCCACAAGGTCCCCCTGCTCAAGATGGCACATGTACAAGCCTGTCTTCAGTTTGCCAGTGAACATCCGGGCCTGTACATGTGCCTTCATGAGCAGGGGGACCTTACAGGCACTGCAAAATTTCAATCCATTACGGCGTAGTGTGTTACCAATGGTTTTCTTTGTAAGAACTGATGGAGAACAGGTCCTCTATGCTGGGTTCATATTTCACCCTCATTTTCTGTTTGTGTGAAGTTTCCATTTTCTCGGTGTGTCTGTATGGGGTTTCTTCTGGGTATTCTGGGTTTCCTCTCACATTCACGAAGACTTACAGTACATCTTAAATTAACGAGTGACTCCTGTAGATGCCATAGTGGATGGGCAGGCATCCCAAAAATAGATGAAGTGTAATGTCTTACCCGGCCAAGGGCCATAATGGATGGGGAGGTGCAACCCAGTTGGGATGACTCCCAGTTTTAATCCCAGTTGCAGTGAGGCCATAATGGAAGGACTAGGGGAATCTGGATGTCAGGGACAATTTCTACCCCAATAATAGAATTGGCAGTGTTCTTCTGTCATGGTCCTAGTTTTGACAACTATAGGGTTCCATGGATCGTGCAGTTTGGAAGATGAAGGTCCTTGGGTACTACCAGGGTAAGACCTCGCTGTTTTATGGGACTTCTGCTTGATCCAGATAGTGCTTCCATTATCCAGCACAATGACACCAGAAGTGCTCAAGGGGTCCCCCATAAAACAAACCACTCGACACAGGAAAGGCAGTCAGGAGGTGGTGGACAAGGCTTACCGTGAGGAAAATGGAGAAGATCATTGTAACTGTGTTGCAGATTGTAAAGTTCAAGACAAAGCCTGTACAAGGTACTCTGTTTAATAAAACGTAATTTGAACCTCGGACCAGTGCCTATGTTGTTATGTCTGCAGTTTGGGGTGCAGTTATGACCCCAGTGGTCACACTCTAAATTGTTTCCATGTTGGGGGTTATGCAGGAATGGGCCCTGGTTCTTGTTCTGGTAGCTACCAGGATAAGCTTCAGTCCCCCATGATACTGAATTAGATTATCGTATATACCCGCGGATAAATTCTCCCATGGATAAGTCAGGACTTGATTTTACAGTATAATTTCTGGTATTTTATAATGTCGAATGCAGAAAACTCACATTATTGGTCCAAGATATTATGATATGCTAACGCCCACCTGAGAGAGTAACCACAGAGCACAAGGCCTTTTTTTGCTATGTGGGTGCGGCAATGCACTGTATCATCGTGTGCTCCTAACATCTCTCTCTCTCTATTGTGCCTACGTGACCACACGGTAATACCCAAACTATTCCGAAACAACATTTGCACTGTTTAGTGTTTTTTGCATCTCACACCCTCATACACCTTTGTCGTAACCGCATCCCTTATCTACAATGGAGCATTCAATCAGAAGAAAATATTAAGCTGGTTTTAAATTAAACGTCATTGAAGTAGCGAAAGAAGTTGGTAACTGCACTGCTGCAACAAAATTCGATGCGTCTGAGAAACTGATGCAAGATTGGAGAAGGCAAGAAGATGTAAAAAAAAAATAAATTAAGTGTCACACTTTTGGATGGGCGTGTAAGTTGGGGACTGATTTCATGTTCAATTTTTTGGGTTTCAAGACCCGACTTATATGTGAGTATATATAGTAATTAAGTTTGAGTGTACTATGCTACATTTTTGAAAACTTTCATCAATTTGCCACACAGCATAATAAAGCCAGTATATCTTGTGACCTATCTCAATCAATTTTATAAGACACATTTAGTTCATGCATTTTAACCTTATCAGATTTCAGGTTGTTTAAGCAACTTTCCCAAAATAAAAAATACGAAGAGAGTAAGTTCAAGAGGTTGGAAAAAAAAATTGGAAAATATGATTTTCATATTTATCTTTTGCTTGAATTTAATTGAGGCATGTTTCAAATATTTTGCATTGTAAAGTAAAAAAGCAAGGATGTTTCATGTGATTGTATGATTGATTCATTCAGATTCTCACTAATTCTGATAGGTAACCCTGCAGGTTGAATTTGGGCTCTTTAAGCCATTAGGCCAAGTTGCCTATGGGGTACAATACAACAGAAAGATTATTACTGAAAGTGGAGCCACATTGTTCACATGTACTCCAAGCCAAGACCACATATAAAATTGTGCTAATCTGCTTTGTGTCAAATTATACTCGGTTCAATCTGTTCACAGTTTAGAGTGTCATTTTGGAAAAGTACAAAATAGAATGGCAAACAGATGGCTTGCATTTGCAGTATTGCTCTGTTTTTCACAGGACAATTATAAGACATTATGTGATATATTGGGAATTGTATGTTAGTAGGCACCACATCTGACTGCAATGCTCTAAGCGATGCTCTGCAGCTGTAAGAAGAAATTTTAAATTAAGGTAAAAATGTTCAACGTGTCATGATTTTAATTCAGAGCGGCAGGGATACAGACTAATTTAAAGGGTACTCTGAAATGGCTGAACAGTAATATGTGTCAGGAGAATCAGACTGCCAAAACCCAAACAAAACCAAAAATGAAAGCCAAAAAAGAAAAAAAAGTTCAAAACTCCTGAATTTGCATGTTATTATAAAGTCAAGTTCATTGTCACATGTATGAAATACAATGAAAATTGCACTTGCCTGTCTCCTCAGACATTTGATAAATATAAAATACATAAAAAAAGAAACAAAAAGTATACTGCATGTAACAGTATATATATATATATATATTAGCACAATTATTTTTTTATGTTTTTTATAATCAATCTTTAATTATTGTTTATGCAGATCAAGCAGCATATCAACAGTAACCTTTCATTTCTCCCAAAATCCCAACTGTCAGTGCATACTGTAGAAAGGCAACAGGAACAGATGAAATACCAGCAGAAGTGTGGAAATATTTAGGAGAAGAGAGAGTAGATGTGATGTTGAATTGAATGCAGAAGATCTACGAACAGGAGAGAGTACCAAAGGAGTTGGGAAAACAGTGAGAATGTACCCATTTATAAGGAGAAGGGCGATTTTAGGAATTATGGAAACTAAAGAGGAATAAAGGTGATGTTACACACAATGAAAATTTGGGAAATCATTATAGAGAGAAGACTAAGGGAAGAGACCACCATAGGGAAGGAGCAGTTTGGTTTTTGCCAGAAAGACGTACACTGATGCAGTCTTTACATCGAGAGAGCTTATACTGAATCATCTAGAAAGGTTTACATATGGTGTTTCTGGATTGGGAGAAGGCTTATGATAGAGTGCCACGTCAAAAGGTCTGGAGGTGAATGAAGGTGAAAGGAGGACCAGAGAAGTATGTGAGGAGTGTCCAGGGTATGTATGAGGGAGTGAGGACTCGGGCTAAAAGCAGTGTTGAGGTAATAGACAAGATCCCAGTTTGGGTAGGTCTGCATCATGGATCTCCTTTAAGTTGTGACCTCTTTGATCTGGTATGGATATGCTGGGTCATGGGGTAAAAAAAAACAATCCTCCTGGTGAGGGCTTTTGGCTTATGATGCTGTGTCATGTAGCACCAGAAAAGAAGAAATGGAGAGGATGTTGGAAGACTGGAGAAGAAGATAGAGGATTGAAGATAAATAGGAAGAAGACAGAATATTTGAGGTTTCATGATGATCAGCATTCAGATGTTAGCCTGTAGGAAGAGCTATTGGAAAGAATGGATACATTTAAATATCTAGGACCAATGATAGCTCAAGATGGAGACTTAGATGCAGAGATAACCCAAAGAGTGCAGTGCGGATGGAACAATTACAAGAAAGTATCAGGAGTATTAGGTGATCAAAGAATTAAGGGCGATGGTTAAAGATAAGGTTTTTACGACCAGCAATGATATATGGAGCTGAGACATGGGCTGTAAAGGGAGCACAGGAGAAGAAGTTAAATGTGGTGGAAATGAGAATGTTGAGATGGATGTGTGGAGTTACAAAAAAAAAATAGAATAAGAAATGAGACAATCAGGGGTTCAACAATAGTGGGAAAGATATCTAAGAAAGTACAGGGAAGCGGGCTGAAGTGGTATGGACAAGGAGAGATGATGAATATGTGGGCAAAAGTGTAATGGGAATGAAAGTACAGGGGAGGAGAAAGCGAGGGAGGCAGAAGTGGAGGTGGATGAATAAAGTAAAGATCTGAATGGAAAGGGCTTAACTGTCTAGGAGGTGCAGGACTGAGCTGATTGGAGAAGGCTGATCATGCACGTCAACCCCACATAGAAGTGGAAAAAGATGAAGATGAAGAAGAAGAAGAAGAAGTGCATATCAACTGAACAAATTGGTAAGGTGCAACTTCACAAATGGTTACTGTAAAAGTTACTATAGCATGTGAATGTAACACTGCTGTGGATTCTGCTCCATTTTTACTTTTTTCCAATATTTAAATAACTTAACACTTGGTTGTTGTGAGTTTTAAGCTCTTGTTATATATAACTAGTGGGAAATTAATGAGGAGTGGAAAATAATGGCTGCTATTTTGATCTGTGAGTGTTTTCATCATCTAGAAACTTCTTCAATAAAAATGTTAGAAGAAAATGTTAGTACAATAACTGTCAGACTCTAATAGACAACATAACATTTCGGTGGTTACATCATTTCTAATACAAAAGAACAATAAAACAAAGAAGGGGCAGAGCGTCTAATTAAAGGGTAGTTTTCATTGGCCACAGAGATTGGTTGGTGTGAAGGAGTGTGGCCACCTGACAAAGGACAATTGGAGTCTGGGAATTTAATTTTTTTTTCTGTTCTCTGTCATTTAAAGTCTTTGAGAAGTTAATTAGTTTAAAAAATAAATAATACAATAGCAACATTTTTTTTTGTGTTGCATGTGATTTTTTTTTAACTGTACCTTATTTGTGGAAACACATGGAATAATGGGCTTACCGTGGATTCGGAAAATACTCAGACCCCTTCATTTTTTAGACATTTGTTATGTTGCAGCCTTGTGCTAAAATCATTTAAACTCATTTTTTTCACTCATCAAGCAACACTCAGTACATCAAAATGACAAACAGGATTTTACAATTTCTGCTAATTTATTAAAAATAAAAAAAAATTGAAATATCCAATTGACACAAGTATTCAGAACCTTTATTCCATATTTAGTCAAAGCCCCTTTGACAGTGATTACTGCTAGACATCTTCTTGGATCTGACGCAACAAGCTTTGCAGACCTGGACGTTTTCTGATCTTCTCTGCAGGTTCTCTCAAGCTCTGCAAAGTTGGATGGAGACCATTGGTGAAGAGCTATTTGTAGTTTTCTCCAGAGATATTTGATTGGGTTCAAGACCAAGCTCTGTTTGGGCAATTCAAGAAAATTCACAGAGTTTTCTCCAGGTCCCTTTTGTGTTGTCTTTACTGAGTGTGTAAAGACATTGCACTGTTGGAAGGTAACTCTTCAGCCCAGTATGAAGACCACCGCACTCTGGAGCAGGTTTTTTATTAAGGACATCTCTGTACGTTGCTCCATTTATCTTACCCACAACCCCAACTTCTCCCCCAGTTTCTGCCGCTGAAAATCAACCTCATAACAACCAACATACTTGACTGTTGGAACAGAATTGCATAGATGATGAGTGGTGCCTGATTTCTATCAGTTGTGATACTTGGTGTTGAGGCCTAAAGTTCAATCTCGGTCTCATCAAAACAAAGAATATTGTTTTTCTTATACTGAAAGACCTTTGGGTGTCTTTTTGCAGACTCCAAGCAGGCCTTCATGTAACATCTGGCTACTCTGCTATCAAGATTATTGGAGTGTTGCAGTGGTGGTTGTCCTTCTGGAGGTTTCTCCCATCCCCACCAAGGTTCTCTGGAACTAAGTCAGAGTGATCATTGATCACCATTTTACCAGGGCACTTTTCTCATGATTGCCACGTTTTTATGTGCAGTCAGCTCTAGGAAGAGTCGTGCTTGCTCAAAACTCATTCCATTTAAGAATTATGGAGTGTCATACATGTGCGCCTGGAAGGCAGTCTAAGGGCGTAATTGGGAATGAAACACAGAGACTGGGGTTGGTAAGTGGTGCTAATACCACCTTTCCTCTTCACTAGACCATCAGAAGGAAAGCATGCCTAATACTCTGCCTACATCTGGTCCTTAGCCACGCATTTCTACAAGAACTAACTTCCTTTCCATGATCCCACCCCTTCCTGTCTTCTTTCAGAATAAGTAGAAACCTTGATCCTCTGGTTTAGTCTTTGTTTGGACTCAGTCTTAAATGAATACTTGCTTTGTGGTTTTGCCTTACAGTGTACGGAGTGGAATCCCCAAATTGTTATCCTTTTTGTTGTGTTCTCTTTACAGGAGGTGACTGTGCTCTTTCAAACCTTTGGTGCTTCAGACATTTTTGTGACCTTACCCAAATCTGTGCCCCAGTACAATCCTGTCTCTATTTTCTGCAGGCAATTTCTTCAATATCATGGACTGTTTTTTGCTCAACTGTGGGACCTTCTATAGATAGGTGTGTGACTCTTCTAATCATGTCCAGTCAACTGCATTAACACTAGAATTACCAGAGCCTACAAGAAAACTCATAAATCCAGCCCACATGTCACAAATGTAGGAAGGACGGTCCTTGGGTGTATGTGGGAACGGTTAACATTTGAATCTGATCACTGTATATAGCGCGGAACTGTCCTCTGCATCTCCAGGAGTGCAAAAGAAATACCAACATGCAGCAACATGAGAACACTGGCCAACATTGGAAAAAAAACCCCAAAACAAATGCAGTCACGTCATGACTACAACCGCATGAAGGTATGCAAATGAATATAATGTTGCATTAGTGCAACAACGTTTTTCCGAAATTTACAATACAGGTCATAAAATGAATTATTCCAAATGTCATATATACCTAAGTCTCTCTTGTTTTGTCAGCGCGGCTTTGACATCATGAATCAGAAGGTGCATACTAATTCAGCGTGAGCAGGAACACTCAAGAATAAAACTGAATAAAAAAATTCACATGCACAGTCATTCTCAGTCACGCACACCACTCACATTCACGTCCAGAGTTTTTGCAGTCTCGTTCGCGCACAAGTTCTGACACGGTTTTCAAATAAAGAGGGGGTGTAACAAAACAAGTTTGTTTGTTATAACACATCTTTATCTGAAAACAGCGTCACATCGGGGGCAGGGTGTTGTGGAAGCTTGAATGTGAGTGAGAGAATAAAACTGAAAAAAAAACTTTGACAAGTACTATAAATTGACAGCCGCAAATCAAATGTATGTTTTTATTGTATGATATAAACAATAAGAGCAACTCAATACTCAAAATGGTAAATTTGGGTAGCAGCTGATATCTAAAACGCGACCTCTTGATGAGAAGGTAGCAGTTCTTAGTATTGCACCACACAAGCTGTCGTACCAACCGCCTACTGTAACCTGCTTTCTTTTTTCTTCGGTTAAATTCTTGAGTAAAAGTGCACTTGTTTTGTTATACAGTACTTGTACCTTTTGTGAAAGTGTTTATTTCATATCTGTATTTCAGGCTTCACACATTATATATTTCATGTCCACATTTTGTCAATTATTACTAAAACATGAAAAACGTTTCTGTGTTAACAACATTTTTATAGAGATTGTTGATAACACTGAACACGCATGAAATGTATGTATTCCAAATGATGATGTGCTTTTTTACCCTATAAAGCTCCAGTACTTCACTCGAAGATAAATACTGAGCACTGAGCAACTTCTTTGCGAACTGAACTGCGTTTGGGATAGCAGGCTGCTTGCTGCTTATCGACACATTTACAGGACAAAAGACGCTGACGGAGAGGTGAGAAAGGATTTAAGGTGGGCCGGATTTATGAGTTTTCTCATAGGCTCTGGTAATTCTAGTGTTAATAAGAGTAGTAATAATTATTTACATTTATATAACACTTTTCTCACTACTCAATGCATTTGAGTGAGTGGGGAGCCACTTCAACCACCACCAATGTGTAGTATCCACCTGGATGATGCAATGGCAGCCATTTTTTGCACCAGTACGCTCAATACAAATTAGCTGTTAGGTGTTGAAGTGGTGAGCATTAGTTTACCAATTAGGGACAGGGGATTAGAGGGCCAAAATGACTAGGCCATGGTAAGCATCGGGATGCACGTTACTCTTTACGAAGGATTCCCAAGGATCTTTTATGACCACAGAGAGTCAGGACCTTAGTTTTATGTCTCATCTGAAAGACGGCACCATTTTTACAGCACAGTGTCCTCATCATTGCACTGGGGCATTAGGATCCACATTCAGACATCAGAGTAAGCGCCCCCTGCTGGCCTGACCAACACCTCTTTAGGCAGCAACCCACGCTTTTCCAAGATGGTCCCATCCAAGTACTGACTATTCCTGAACAAGCTTAGTTTCATTTGGATGACCTGTTCTGAAGTGTACAGGTGGAGTCGAAACAAAGTGTAGAAATGTCTCAGTGATAATCAACAGAGTAGGATGCACATAGCAAAGGGTCTGAGCACTTGTGTCAATGTGATATCTGAGTTTATTTTTAATAAATTTGCAACAACTCCTGTAATCCTGTTTGAAGAGGGAATACTTTAATTTAAACGATTTTAGTAATAAGGCTGGAACATTAAAAAATGTGACAAAATTGAAAGGGTCTGAATACTTTCTAAAGGCATTGTACACATAAACAATGCACTTGAATAAAAAATTCAGGCATACTTCTATCTTACCAGACTAGTGTAGGGTGTGTGAAGGTTCTCTGTTTCATATCCAACCCAGCGATGCCAAATAAATGTAGGCAAGTGTGGATGATGTGAGGAAAAGAATTGATTACTTGATGTTAGGCTTAGGCTTAGGGTTAGGGTTAATTAATTAAATAGATTGGTATGACTCCCACTTGACTTTCCTTGCCTTTCTCTGTAGTAGGGGTTTGTGGCAGTTAGACATATCAAAATAACTGAAGCACGCTTGTTTCAAGAAACAGAACAATACAATTTATTGATCGACACCAAGAATGTAGAAATATAAAAACTGCATATATATACAGGGTGGGCCATTTATATGGATACACCTTAATAAAATGGGAATGGTTGGTGATATTAACTTCCTGTTTGTGGCACATTAGTATATGTGAGGGGGGAAACTTTTCAAGATGGGTGGTGACCATAGTGGCCATTTTGAAGTCGGCCATTTTGGATCCAACTTTTGTTTTTTCAATAGGAAGAGGGTCATGTGACACATCAAACTTATTGGGAATTTCACAAGAAAAACAATGGTGTGCTTGGTTGTAACGTAACTTTATTCTTTCATGAGTTATTTACAAGTTTCTGACCACTTATAAAATGTGTTCAATGTGCTGCCCATTGTGTTTGTGTTAACAAACAAAACCACCGCTATTGGTCTGACACTAACCCACATTGGATAGATCCCTCCAAGACTGTTGGAACAAAAAAATTGATGGTATGGTGTGGTATATGGGGTACAAAGATAGTGGGGCCATTCTTCATCAATGGAAACCTCAAGGCCACTGGATATGCGAAATTGCTACATGATGATGTGTTTCCCTCTTTATGCACTGAAGCTGGCACGTTCCCTGAGTTTTTCCAGCAAGATGGTGCACCACCACATTATGGGTGTCAGGTCCGAGCATTCCTAGATGAACAGTTTCCTGGAAAGTGGATTGGTCGTCGTGGGCCAGTTGAATGGCCCCCAAGGTCTCCCGATCTGACCCCCTTAGACTTTTATCTTTGGGGTCATCTGAAGGCAATTGTCTATGCTGTGAAGATACGACATGTGCAGCACCTGAAACTACGGATACTGGAAGCCTGTGCTAGCATTTCTCCTGCGGTGTTGCTATCAGTGTGTGAAGAGTGGGAGAAGAGGGTTGCATTGACAATCCAACACAATGGGCAGCACATTGAACACATTTTATAAGTGGTCAGAAACTTGTAAATAACTCATGAAAGAATAAAGTTACGTTAAAACCAAGCACACCATTGTTTTTCTTGTGAAATTCCCAATAAGTTTGATGTGTCACATGACCCTCTTCCTATTGAAAAAACAAAAGTTGGATCCAAAATGGCCGACTTCAAAATGGCCACCATGGTCACCACCCATCTTGAAAAGTTTCCCCCCTCACATATACTAATGTGCCACAAACAGGAAGTTAATATCACCAACCATTCCCATTTTATTAAGGTGTATCCATATAAATGACCCACCCTGTATATTGATATGGAAAACAGGACACAAGTCAGATGAGACAGATAAACATGCAACAGAGTTGAGGCTGGCCTTTGGCTGTATATTTAGAGTTCTAATTTATCTTGGCTCAGATACCAAGCCTTTAATGACGATGCCCGATTCTATGTGGAGTTGTGTATTGTTGTTTCAGGTTAAAGTGGAGGTCTCTTCTTGTGTTGGAGTGCATTCTTGTCGTCTGCTGTATGGTCTGTGTGACAGTGAGGGTCCTGCTCCATGCTCCCACCTCTCTTTTGGGAACCTCTCGATCCCAACAACGTCAGTAATGTAACCGGATGAGCTGTACAATGAGGACAAATCACACTGGGAGCAAAGGGGTGGTGTAAAAAGTGTACAAGTGCTTTTATCACAAATACTCAAACTAACAGTGTCCAAAAAAGAAAGTACAGTGATTCAAATTTAATAAATAAATAATCCATAAAAACAAGGTGATAAAAGTGGAAGTTAAAAATCCAAAATAAATAAATCCTTTAAAACAAGTTAAAAACAATAGGCTGGAAATAGTCCCTTTTAAAAACCTGGTGCTTTTTTCCTTCTAGCTGGAATCTCCCCTGCTTCTCCCATATGGGCCGTGCAACAGGGGAGTCGTCCTACCTGCAGCTGCATCTGACTCTCTTTTTGGTCCGGCAGCCTTCTGTCCCTTGGCTACATTTAGCTCCAGCCAGACCGAGACTCGGGTTCCCCAGCCACCAGGACGTTCACACTGGGGCTTACTCTTCCAAGCCTCCTTGACTCCCGCTGCCTTCCTGGCTTTACACGGCAAACCAACCACCTTCTAGGTCACTCCAGGTTCTTGAGATCGCTCAGCTGGAGTGACAGCTTCCGTCAGCCCCCAAGTGTCGGCCAAACACTCATCCTGAGGGGGATCTCCTCCTAGTTGACTGCATTCCAGCGAGCCTACTCTCACTCACTCGCTAACTCCCACACTGGCTTTTACGGTTTCCAGATTTCCTCTTCTCACTATTAACCTCTGTTCTTGTTTTCTTTATTTCTTCTCTCTGCACTCACACATCTCCTATTTATAATGGGGAAGTGGCACAGGTGTGGCGATTAGCAGCTCCTGGTATCAATTATGGACACGGCCGATCCCACACCTGTGCATTTCAGTGTGGAAATGCCAACTCCTGCATTGCACTTGTGAACCGCTCCCACCACACTACCATGCCCCCTCCTTAAGCAGTGAGTGCGGCGATTATTTATTTAAAAACTGCCATTCTTCCAGAGCCGCGGACCCACTATACCACAGTCCTTTGCATGTGTGTCCTCAGCTGTCTGTTAGGCTGTTTGCTGTGTCCTCTCTAACTTTAATGGGAAAAGTGTTACTCTTTCTGGCACAGCAGTGTAATTGCTGAAGTTTCCTTCTTGAAGTAATGCTGATTTTTGGTCTTCTCCGACCAGGTTCGCTGACTTGGACAGATCTTGGCGTAGTAAAGTGGCTCTTACAAGTAGTTCAAGGCATCCACCTCCAAGGCTGTATGGAGAGGAATTCCAAAGCCAAAGAAAGTTTGCGAGCTTTTGCTCCACAGATTGTTGGTGGCTTCTCACCCGAAAGAGAGCATCTCGTCAGATTTCAGCTCACAAAGAGATGGAAGAGATGAATGCATCAAATTTTGAAAGAAGGTGTAACCTCTGGCGAGTGGATCAAAGTCCTTTCCAATGACAGATACAGCAAGGGCTTATAGGTGCCTTATTTTATTCATCACATCAGGCCAGAGTTCAGTTTGCAATTACATGCCTAAAATGAATGTTCATTGGGGGACCTTTTCATCTAAAGAAGTCTCTGTGGAGGTGTCAGCTCAACTCTGATTTACACCTTTGTTATCAGATAAAGTGCAGAGAGCTGATCAAAGTGTTGCTAGAGCTGCAGTGCAGCCATTTATTCCGGGATGCAGGTGGCAGTGCAAATGGTTTGCTGCATCCTTGTTAAATCTGCTGTCTTAACAGGACTTCTATGCCACTAAAAGACTAGTAAAATGGGCAATGCCCACATTGTCATACACTAGTCATATTAAAAACGTACACAGAAAAAAAAATTAAACTTGATTTTTACCATATGGGCAATCTTCTGGTTTGATTTGACTTTTCTATTACATTGCATAGACCTTGTGTTTATTTTCTGTTGTAACGGCCGACTGGTACCCGTGCCTAGCTGGCACGCCCGGAGACTGGAAGGACCGGGAGAGGAGCAGTATCTCCCCCGAAACATGAGAGGGCAGCCGCCCTGGTGTGTGTCGGGGTGCCTGGACATTTGTTAAGCCCTAGAATGCAGCACTTCCGCCACATCAGAGAAGAGAATCCAGGCACACCCGGAGTGTTTCCAGGTGCCCATACAGCACTTCTGCCACACCAGGAAGAGCTGCAGGAAGACCATCAACAAGCACCTGGAGCACAACCGGGTACAATATAAAAAGGGCTGCCTCACTCCATTTGAGGAGCCAGAGTCGGGAGGCAGAGGACAGAGCTTGTGAGTAGAGGAGTGGAGGTGGCAGGAAAAGAGAAAGACAAAGAAAGTAAAAGTCTGAGTTATATTGTGGCTATTGGTGCACTGTGTCAGGTGCTGTGTAAAGAAAAAGCAGAGAGTTAAACGTGTGTGTTTTGGACTTGTGTGTCCTGTGTCTACCTGGGGTGAAAGGGCTAACTCTACACTGTATACTTCACATCAGCAAACTATTGATAGCCATTCTGGGGTATATCCACTTGTGGAAAATTACTTAACTGTGTCATATACTGCATATTGAGTCATTGTCAGCAGAAGTCAGTGGTTAAGGATTTGGACATCAAACCACGAGGTTGTGGGTTCAGATCCCATTACTGGCACTGTGTGACCCTGAGCACGTCACTTGGCCTGCATGTGCTCCAATTGGAAAACCAAAAGAACTGTAACCAATTGTATCATAAATGTTGTAAGTCACCTTGGATAAAGGAGTTAGCCAAATAATTAAATGTAAATTCTGTACAGCACGTACAATCATATCTCCATCAAAGTCACTGAAGGACACGCACCAAACTGTCACTTAATAAGGTAACATTTAATCCTAACATTCATTAATAAACCTTTACAATGGATGGATAGTTTTGCCTTTACAGTACTGCAAAAATGAATAAATGACGGGTCACACCTGCACCCCAAAACATCCGGACACAACCAAAAAACACAGTAACGAGTTCAAGGGAAGAAGTTTTTAGTTAAAAGCAACACCTTTTACAGGTTTTTATCACCTGGTACATCAGTCCCAATTCTGCTTCATTTTCTTTCTTTCATTTTACGTTTTCTTTTCTTTTCCACCTCCACTCTTCTCTGAGCAAGCCTTGTCCACCTCCTCAATAACCTTGACTTCCAGAATGAGGTGGAGCGGCTGCTTTTAAACACAAACCCTGGAGTATTTCCAAATCATCACTATTTCCACTTGGAAGCACTTCTGGGTTTAGTGGAACCTCTCCATAGCAGGGGAGTCTGCTCCTAATAGCTCACCTTTAAGGCACCTGAGAACCCCAACAGAGCCACCCAACACAACTACAACTCCCATGCAGTCCTGCAGGTGTCCAAAAGGGAGCCTAACCAGAGGGATTCTGCCATCCACAAAGCCTCGGGAGGCAGTCGCCCCCTGACTGGGAAAGGTACCACTAACCAACCCAGATGGGATGCCTGTCCATCCATGTCCTTTCATTATCAAGGCTTCCGTGCCAGGAAAGAGACCATCTGTCATTGGCAGGTTGCCAGTCAACCCATGTCTTCTATGACAATATGTAAAGGGTAAGTGCCTACCAAAATTCTTTTAGTGTCACAAAGAAGGCAGAAACATGATGTAGTCAGTTTTTAGACTGTGAAGCTCACGAACAACCAACTTATATGTGATAAACAAAATGGGCATAATGGGTTTTTAAAGATGTTTGTCACTAATTAGCTAGCTATTAATGAACAATTTCTCAAGATGTTACCAAATGGCAAAAATACTTTGTTATTCATTAAATTACCGTATATACTTGCGTATAAGTTGGGTCTTGAAATACAAAAAACTGATCATAAAATCAAACCCCGACTTATACGCCTATTCAAAAATGCGACCCTTAATTTTATTTTTTTTTTTCCATCTTCTTGCTCAGACAAATTGAATTTTGTTGCAGCAGCACAGTTACCAATTTCTTTCGCCACTTCAACGACTTTTAATTTAAAACCAGCTTCATATTTTCTTCTGATCAAATACTCTATCATAGATAAGCGATGCTCTTACGATAAAGGTGTATGAGGGTGAGAGACACAAAAAACATGAAAAAGTGCAAACATCACTTTAGAATAGTTTGGGTATTAATGTGTGGTCACGTAGGCACAATACATTGAAAAAAAGGGCAGTGTGATCCGTGGTTACTCTCTCAGGTGGGCGTTAGCATATCATAATCTCTTGGACCAATAGCGTGAGTTTTCAGCATTCGACTTATACGACAAACATTATAAAATACCAAAAATTATACGGTAAAATCAAGTCCCGATTTATCCGTGGGAGAACTTAAACGCGAGTAAATATGGTATTTGTGAAAGGTTAAAAACACCTTAACTAATACAATGTTCAAAAACAAGCTTGCTTTTTTGGAGGCCTCATCCCAATTTGATCACGTTTGAGACTCCACCTTATAACAAGACTACAGGTATACCTTTCTAATGTGTGTATCTATTAATTAAATAGAAATGATCCCATCCCATATTTTCTACACCTCTTTTACAGATAACAGGAGTAACAACCAGTTCATTATGAGAGGGAGAATGAAATGGCAGCTCAGTCACAAAGAAGCCTTTGTTAACCTTCACAAAATCGTCAAGTGCTGACTCGATGCTGGCCCATTTGGATCTTTTATGACTTGATTCCGATGTCCCTTCTTAGGAGCACTGAACATCAGATTTTTGTGTCCAGACCTATTTTTTATATATTGATTGACTGTCTTAAGCTGCATTGCTGAAGTGTGTTTACCGATTTCAAACACAGAAACGGGTCAAATTTGACATGAAGACGTTGTAAAGGTTAAGAAAAGAGAGACTGTTGCTTAGGATCTGCATGTGTGAGGCAAGGTAAGTTAGAAGAGTGACAGTGACCTCAGTTACACTTGGATGTGCCAAACAAAGGTGACAGAAACAGGGACCTTTACTTCATCTTACCTGCATGTCCGATCCGATCTGAACTACAATAGATTCCATTTTATACCGCTTTTGTTTTCCTTTTACATTGCCTATTGCTTTTAATTCACACTTTAGTATCACAAGTCATAAATTTACATTCCATATGGAAAAGGCTTAAATTAGCTTTCATTTTTGCTGCCTCAACTTTTTGTTAGTACAAGCCATACACACCCATGAGGGAATAAATACATAAAATAAAGAAAGCTGGGTAGGCTTCTCAGTACAAAAACATATCTCCAGCGTTGGGCCCTGCCAGTGAACTGAGCGGAAACCCCAAACCAAGGAAATACAACAAAACAATCTATTTTGAGGCAAAAGGTTTCTGGCAAACTAAACAAGCAAATGAATTACAGAGCATTATGCGCAGAATGTGATTGGTCATCTGTAGGCGAAAAATGTGTTTCAGATTAAAAAGAATGCTTAGATTTATTTTTGAATAGTTTGCAAACAAGGAGTAATGTGTGTCAAATACCATCAATATTCTACATAAATTAAATAATAAAACATAGGTGTGCATTATCCAGGCATCCATCCATTTCCCACATTTAATTTAGCATTGCAGGCTTATTAAGAGAAAGAGCTGATCCTGGAAACATCGGCAATGACTAACTCAGCCTGGCATTTGAGAAGGTGTGTTTATGTATGGAAATGTTGTCATATTTTGTATTTTGCTTTTTTAGTCCATTGGTTACCTGTGTCATTTACAATTGACTTTAAAATCCAGCTTATGGTTTACAAAGCCTTAAATAATCTGCTCCATCCTATACTTCAGAATGTCTTTCACCTTACACTCCAAATCGTAATCTTAGATCTTCAAATGAGTGTCTGCTTAGAATTCCAAGAGCTAAACTTAAAAGAAGTGGTGAGGCGGCCAGTGAGGACAGTCAACATCCATGATTGACACCGGGAGCTGCTAATTGCCACATCTGATCCACGTCCCCATAATAAATAGAAGCACGAGGCGGCTAGAGGAGAGGAGGAAAAGTGAAAAGATGGACGGAGATTAGAAGGAGAAGAAAGCAGGAAGCAGGGAGGAGAAAGCCAGTGCGTGAGCAAGCAGGGTGAATAAAAGGCAGCTGAACAGTGATCCCTCACGGTGTGTTTGGCCGGCACCCGGGGGCAGTCAATAGTGGTTGCTCCCGCTGAGCATTTGTGAGGAGTGGAAGTGACCTGAAGGCCTGAAGGAGGATGGCTCGCCGCATAAGGCTGAGAGGACAGCGGGAGTCAGGACTTGGGACGTGAAAGCCCCAGCGTGAGCGCCCTGGTCGCTGGGGAGCCCAAGTCAGGGTCTGGTGAAGCCTACTGGAGCCAGGGATCGGAAAGGTGAACAGACGAGCAGGAGAAAGCAGAAAGAAGGCTGCAGGTAAGGTGGCTCCCCTGGTGCATTGTCTGGACGGGTGAAGCAGGGTAAACACCAGAAGAAAGGCTCCAGGCTTTATTTTAAAAGATTGCTTCCAGCCATTTTTTTAACCTCATTTTTTAAGGATTTATTTATTGTTTTTAATCTCCACCCTTTCACTTGTTTTTATTGGATTATTTATTTGAAGACTTTTGAAGCACTGCACTTTAATTTGGACACTTTGATTTTTTTTGCTGTTTTAAAATAAAAGCACTTTTACACTTTTTGCACCATCCCCTTGCTTCATTGTTGTGCCTCACTGTCCAGCTCATCGGTAACATTACCAACAGTGTAGGGTTCAAGAGCTCCCAGAAGGAAGATGGGAGCATGTAGTGGAACCCGCATCGTCACACAGCCTTCTGCTGTTATGCACATAAAATCTGGAATAGCTTACCAATAGAAATTCACCAGGCTAATACAGTGGAGCACTTTAAAAAAAACTTCTAAAAACACATTACTTTAACATGGCTTTCTCATAGCTTCATTTTAGTTTAATCCTGATATTCTGTATATGTATTTAATTATCATTATCATTCTCTGCTGTTCTTTTTCTGGTTTTCTGTGGTGGCGACCTGCTTCACCACCATCACCTGATCAAAGCACCGTGATGTCCCTACATTGATGGATTAAAGGCCAGAAGTCCACATGATCGTCATCATCAAGTTCTTCCATGTGAACCCTGAATACCATGAGGACTGATTGAGATAATTTATGTTTGGTAGAATGCCTACAGGGGGCTGGGTGGTCTCATGGCCTTGGAACCCCTGCAGATTTTATTTTTTTTCTCCAGCCGTCTGGAGTTTTTTTAGTTTTATCTATCTTCCCTGGTCATCGGACCTTACTTTTACTCTATGTTACTGTTCCCCAATTCTATTTTTTTATTTATTTTGTCTTTTTTCTTTTTCTTCATTATGTAAAGCACTTTGACCTCCATCATTTGTATAAAAATGTGCTATAGAAATAAATTTTGTTGTTGTAGTATTTTTTTAGTATTTAGCTTTTTAAGTACTATTATTGTGTTCATAAGAATTACTTCTTTTTTCAATTCTTTGAAATTATTTTAGTTTTTTGCTTCCAGTGCTTCCTGATATGACAAAACTCTCATATACGATATACCGTTCAAATCTTTTGACTCATCTTGATGTCTAGTTATGCACCACTTTATGGTTCCCCCATATTTTTAGTCCTCTACATTATTTAAGGGAATAATAACTTTATAATAAAAGTAAACCAATAGGTGTCCTCAGCAAAAATGATCAGAAGGACTTGAAGCTGTACTGTACTGTATGTGTCGTATCAACTAACCCCAGAAGTTTACTGCCTAATGGGATATGTGGGGTCAGAGTTACTCCTTTTCACAAAACTTTGAAAAAAGGACTCGATAACATGGGCCTGCAGAATGCTGTTTTATGTTATTTTGAGATTGCTGATCACAAATATGATATTTTTCATATCTATTTTCATATATATTTATATATATAATTATTTTTTTTTTTTTTTTTTTTTTTTTGATCCATTTTCATATTTTTGATTCTGTGCTAGTGGTCTTTACTCTCTAAGAAGAACTTCCAGAAGATTCAAAATGACAAATTTTAAACATAAGCATGTGAATGTGAATATAGTGTTCTTTTTATTTTTAATGCTTTACAAGGGATCTACACCTGTAAAAACCTTTATTACAGGGTGAAAACTGACACATTTCTATTACAATCAACATTATTTAGACTTTAAACGTTTAAATTGAAGGAGACATTTCAACATTTCAAATATTTGATGAACTATTCTGGTTTATTATACTTCATGAATTAAATCATTATATTTCTTATAAACACCTTGAAAGAGGGCGATTTATGCTAATTCAGAATTTTTTATCTATTGAGGAGCAGATTGAGCAGCACATGGCAAGAACAGGAGTTTTAGTTTTCAGATGAGGGAGGTAGCATATCACTAATGCGCTGGAATTCTGTGAGGAAGGAAAAAGTCATACAGTAAGAAAGGTATAAATGATGTTATTTATCTTGACTATCTGAAGGCATTTAATAAGATAGGGTGGCATGGTGGTGCAGTGGTAGCACTGCTGTCTCGCAGTAAGGACATCAAGGTTTGCTTTATTGGGTCCTTCCTGTGTCTTTATGGGTTTCCTCCAGGTGCTCTGGTTTCTTCCCACTGTCCAGAGACATGCAGATCAGGTGAACTGGCAATGCTCAATTGGCTCTAGAATACTGTATGTTTGGTATGTGACTGTGTGTGTGTGTTTTCCCTATGATGGACTGACCCCCTGTGCTGGGTTTCTTTCTGAGATGCATCCTATGTTGGCTTGGATACTCAAGCCCTCCCATGACCCTGGATCTGGATTAAATGGGTTAGAAAATGACATGATGTTCTGTTTTGGCTTAATTTCAAATAAGTTTTTGAAATTTTGTGTAATATTTTTATAAGATCGAATGTAAAGAGTTGAGTACAAACTAAAAGAAATTGGAGTTTAAAACAAAGAAAGCAGAGGGTAATAATTAGGTGAACCTTATCAGGATTGGTTGGTGGTGTCCCACAGGGGTTGATATTGGGGCAATACTATTTTTTATATACTGTATAGGTAGAAATATATTATATATATATATATATATATATATATATATATATATATATATACTGTCGCATGCAGCTGGGGGTGGAGCCCAGCCGGGATGCCCGAGGGGACCGGAGGAGGGCTGGTGCCTCCTCCCGACCACAAGGGGGCGACCGCCCTGGTTTTGTTGGTGGCCTCGGGTAGGGGGCTTGAAAGCCCAACCCTGTAGGGGCCCGTGGCCACCCGGTGCCTGAAGAACCCTGGAGCCCAGGGAGCACTTCTGCCACACCAGGAAGTGCTGGGGGGAAGAAGATTGGGGATACCCAGAGGGCTTCTGGGTGCGCAGCCGGCACTTCCACCGCACGGGGGCGTGTCCAAGGAGGAGTGCCAGGAAGCAGCTGGAGCCCATCCAGGGTGGTATAAAAGGGGCCGCCTCCCTGCATTCGAGAGCGGAAGTCGGGTGGAAGAGGATGGAGCTGGAGAGAGGACTGGAGGCGGCCAGAAGAAAGGCATAAAAGACTGTGAAAGGCCTGGACTTTTGGGGGATCGGTGCTGGAGGCACTGGGACGTGCACTAAAGATTGTAAATATTGTATATAGTGGTGGCCTTAATAAACGTGTGTTGGTTGAACAAACGATGTCCGTCTGTCTGTGTCCAGGGCTCGTTCCACAATATATATATATATATATATATATATATATACTCGTATAGTGATAGACAGCTGGGGATCTTGTCCGGTCAGGATGCCCTTTTCACAAGAGGACCAGGGGAGTGGACATATCACAACAATACCTCCCCCAGGACATGAGAGGGCAGCCCCCCTGGTTTACATCGGGGTCACGGGACTGGAGCTTAGAAGCTCAGCCCTGCAGAGGCCCATGGGGGGTGCCTGGTCAGTTCCGGAGCCATGGTCTGCAACACTTCCGCCACACCTGGAAGTGCTGTCGGAACTTGATCGAGTATAAAAGAAGGCCACCTCACTCAACTTGGAGAACCAGAGTCGGGAGACAGAGGACGGAGCTTGCGACTGGCGGAGTGGAGGCGGAGGAAGGAAAAAAAGCAAAAGACAGAGAAAGGACTGAGCAGAGTTTATTGGGGTTTGTGCACTGTACTGTGTGTGCAGGTGCAGAAGAAAATAATAAATGTGTGTGTTCTGGGACATTGTTGGTCTGTGTGTTTCTCTGTAGCTGGGCTGGTCTTTTACTATATATATATATATTTATATAAGTAGAAATATAAATAACAAGCTGGTTAAGATGGTACCAGTCTTGGTGGACTGGCAGATAATCTAGACTCCACTGAATCATTACAGAGGGATTTGGACAGCACACAGGCTTGGACAGATTTGTGGCAGATGAAATTTAATGTAAGTAAATGTAAATTATTACATATAGGAAGTAAAATTTTTAGGTTTGAATACACAATGGAAGATCTGAAACCTGAAAGTACTTCTAAGAAAAGGGCCTAGGAGTCATAGTGAGCTCATCACTGTGAACACACAAACATTATTCAGAAGCCATTAAGAAGGCTAACAGAATGTCATGTTCTATAGCACCTTGATGTGTGGAGTACAAGTCCAAGGTGGATCTTCTCAAGCTATGTAATACACTGGTGAGGCCTCATCTGGAGTCCTGTGGACAGTTTTGATCTCAAGGCTACAAAAGGACATAGCAGCACTAGAAAATGTCCAGAGAAGAGCGACTAGGCTGATTCCAGGATTGTGTTATTATATGTTGTGATATTGTGATATGTGTTATGAAGAAAGATTAAAGGACATGCATTTTTTCAGTTTAAGCAGATAGACATTAAAAGGTGATATGACTGAAGTTTTTAAAATTAGGAATGAAATTAGTACAGTGGATTCAGGTCATTGCTTAATAATTAACAGTGTTTAACAGACCGGAATGGCTCGTTCTTGTCAAATTTTTGTAATGTTCTAATTTATTTTGTATATTGTGTGGTTGAAGGTAAAGAAAGACTAGGCAGGCCTGACAAAACAGAACACAAGATCCCGCCATAGTCATGGGAGAGAAATTGTGGGTTAAAAGCAATCAGAGGGCATTATGCCCTCTAGGCAAGCTTGATGCCCTGGTTGGGTAGAAGAAGAGATAGAAGAGAGGTTCAGCACATGTAAATCCAAGCTGCAGCCTGGAGAGAGTCACATAATGTTCTGCTAGGAGACCAGTGGGCAGGCGACCTACGAGTTCTTCTACTAGGAGCCACTAGAGGACACATGGTCCCAAAATAGAAATGATAGCCAGGAGAAGAGGTTGTACAACTGACATTCTGCATTATAATTAAGTATTGTGGTTCGGAGGTGCAAGGACACCTGAAGCCACCAGAGGGAACTCTGAGAACATATCCTCAGGACTTAGTGAGGATAGCCCTGACACAAGAAGAGGTTCACCAATTGTCCTGGAAGAACATCCAAAATGAATTCCAATGCCAAATACCCCTTTGAAGGAAAAGTTGGGAAGCGAAATTTGTTACTTTATTTATTCCCTTTTCTTTAACGGTAAGGTAAAGCTATTTCCTGGAATACTTTGTGTTTGAACTGAAGATCAGCCTTGCTCCATCATTCTATGGTCAGGAATCCTAAGTTCATGTAAAACACACAATATTGTAGGAATGACCTCTTTCCTGTTGACATTCAATGTGGAGTTTCCAGGAAGTATCTATTAATAGTATTTTAGCAAAAAAAGGCACACATTTTGCACATTTTGACCGTACAAATGGATAAGTGACATGTGGATTATGCGACACGAGTTACATAAGATTTTTTTCCCTTTAATTCATAGACGTTTTTTGCATAATTTGCTATTGTTCAGAACTAGTCACCACAGAGTTCCACTAAGTTTGAATCTTCAATATGTAATTTCTCCACAAAAAACATGAGATATTATTATTTTTTTCTCAGCCACCACTACAAACTACCTGGGGTAAGTAACAAGTATAAAAAATATTATTTTTAGGTGGAACATTTCTTTCAAGCTAAAAATTTTAAATAGCAGATTTTTCACAGCCTCTTCCACGGCATCCATTTTTAACCTTCTGTTAAACATCAGGGTTTTTATTGCTATGGAGGACCTTTCTAGATAAAATGATCTGCCAAACAGTATTATTTAGAGTAGACTAATGGTGGGGAGCAGGTAGCTAAGGGAGAAGTTAAGCTATCATTGATAGAGCAAGAAAGTGGGAGAATTACAGGAATCGGAAACAAAAAATCTGAGAAAGTTGGTAAAATCATCCATAAGTGTCGCACACACCATCTGGGTCTTTGTTACTGTGTTTGAAAAGTAGAAAGCAGCCCTAAACAGGACAAACATAATCCGTTGCAGGGCACACTCCCATACACAGGTGGATCTGATTTTACAGGATATCTGTTGTTCCTGCACCATTTGTGCTTAATGGCCTACCATTCACCTTTAAGGAATAATTTTTAAATTCAGTCTCTGACATTTAAAGTAGGAAATGCAAATTAAAGCTCAAAAAATAGGCTGTACAGTTCATCATTCTCACATATACAGAATTAAGTGAAATTAAGTGAAAAACACATCACCACTCTCCAGCACCATGATCAGTGAGTATAACAACCTTATCTCGAAACATCTGTCTATACCTTACCTCAAGGGTTCTGTCTTTTTTACCACTCACCACACTCAACTACAGTGAATTCAGAAGGTACTAAGACCCCTTCACTTTCTGCACACAGGCCATTGTCTTGGCTGTATGCTTCAGGTCACCGTCATGCTAAAAGGTAAACCATCACCCTACTCTGAAACAGGTTTTCTTCAAGGAGCTCTTTGTATTTGGCTTCATTCATCCTTCCCTCAAGTTTGACACATCCAGTTGTCCTTGTGACTGAGAAACACACCCCATAGCATGATGCTACCACCACCATGCTTCACTGTAGGTTTGTGTGGTATAATGGCTTCACAGTTTAAAAAAGGTGGCCAGTTTTAAATAAATAATCGTGGCCCCGAGAAGGTACAGGTGAAGATGTGCGTGACTGTGTTAATCAAGGAGCTGGCTGATCGTGCTGCATACACGTGCACAGGCGGGCGGATGAGTCACGCAACTCAATGATGCTGCAGAGGGAACATATCCTCACACCTGCACCCATTTAAGCAGCAAAGGTTAAAGGAGCTTGCAAGGGACATAAAGTGAAGGAAAAAAATGGAGGGAAACAGAAGGAGACGGAGGTTAACAAACAGGAAATAAGATCAAAAGAAAGACAAAGAAAAGAACGGCGGTTACAAGAGAGAGAAAAGAAGGCAGGAGGTGGCGAGAACCAGTCCAAGAGAGAGCGAGAGATAGAAGAGGCAGGCAGTCAGAAGGAGAGCCCCATGAAAGAAGTACGAGACAATGTTTACAAAGGGCTGCACCAGGGACTCAGCTATGAAAGGAGTTTTCTTTCCTGAGTTTTTAACCTCGAATTTAAAGGAGTATTTATTGGATTTGACGTTAACCTCCACATGAACACTGTTTTTTGATTTACTTATTTATTATGGATCAATTGCTCACCACTTTTTGGCATTAATCGCTTTATGCACCTACCTCTTGATATGTGTGAGTGTCCTCATTTGCCTGGCTCATCCCTTGGTTATGTTATCGATGGTGGTGTGTTCAAGAGGATCCCGGATGCCACAGAAGCATGGAGCCAACCTGCACTATCGCAGGTTGGTATTCAGCTGGTGATAAGTAGTGTCTGGTACACTAAATGTGATGCTGCGTAGCCACAGACAGGTCAGAGCAATGGAAGAAGGTGGCCTGGTGTGATGAATCACGTTTTTGTTATTAATTATTAAATGATTTTATTTAACTTGACTCCACTGTCTGTTTGTTTGTCTGGGTCAAATCTTGCAACTGATTTTAAACCCAGTTTTGCCAAAGCGAATTTCTTCAAATTTTGCATACATGTTTATGACAATACAATAATCCATCAAAAGCGATGCAGTTATGTAACAGATTTCGACGTTATCAATGGCTATGCGATTCCAATTAACACACACAAAACAACGACATAAAGAGAATAGAGTGCGATATAGGAGCATACAAGTGAGAGAGACATCGGATTGTCCCCCACTTGCTTCTTCTAGTGAGTGGAGTGGCAATATACATGCCGACTTTACTTGTTTACTCTTGTGAAGGAGTAGCCTTGATGATCACAGTGAGGAAGTATTGGTGTAAGCTTGCCGTTCTGTTGTTGATATTTTTTGTTTTGCATCAACTGATGCTAATCCCATAAGAGCATGAACAGAAAATAACATATCTAAAACATTTTTTAAGTAAAACGATTTTATTTAATTTACTTATAAATGCACTAAAAAGCAAAAAATAATTTTTTCTTTAACCACAACTTTCATGGTTATATGTGACTAAATAAAATTGTGGGGCGCACATATATTAATTGATTCAAACAATTTTTTAAACTTGTTTAGCAAGCTGGGGAAATACAATGTTGTTTTTTTTAATATTTTTTGATGAAAGTAGCTATTCTATTAATTGATTGAATGAATTAATTTATTGTATGTGCGCCCCACGATCCAAGTGAGACTTGAAGGCCTACCACATCTTTTGTATGCTCCAAATGAACCTCAGCTGAATTGTGAATACATGCTGCTATGGAGCTGTTTCTCAATGGAGCGCCCCAGGTCAGGTCAGGTCAGGTTGGGGATCATTCACTGGTACAGTGTGTTGCCGCACCCACCATATAACAGTTCGGGATCCTGGTTAGCAACCCCCCAGGCAGACACGCAGTCCAGTCCCTCCCTCTAGAAATGACCCTGTATCTGACACAGGCAGGTGTTACGTGGGCATCCCCTTAGCCTTGTCCAGCCACTCAGGTCCTCAGCAATGAGGATCCTGTGAGCTGGATCACCCTTGGAGAGTCACACCACATGGCCGTAGTGCCATAACTGATGCTCCCTCACAATGCAGGTAATGTGCCTCATTTGGGAGTCCGTGAGCAACCATTCATTCAACACAAAGTCAAACCATCAGTACACACTAGCTACATGAATTTGGCAGCTTGTGCATATCCTTTAAACAATGTCCTATTAATCATAGTAAAAATTTACACAAAACCCTCAACAAAAATCATCTTACCGCATAAATGCATAGCACTCAGAGACCAAGAGATGAGACCTCAAGTGATACCTGCTTCAATACCATCAATAATAATTAATTAACAAAATGAACACAAAAGCCCTTTTGGCAGCTGTATCCTGGATATCCTGACGTACAGCCAAAAGAATACAAACGTTGACAGCTGGAATAGCATTAAAATACATGGTGGATCTCGGTATTTATGTCTTTGACTATTAAATATAACAAATGACCTTTGTCTCTGTATTAAAGTGGCAGGAGCAGCAGTCATGGTGGGAATAGCATAATGTCGAAGCCACAAATCCATCCACTGCGTCTGCTAGTCAGGTTTCTTTCAGCCACAGCTTTCTACATGCCCGAATTCCCACTCTTGGAATGAACGGGAGAAGCCAGCAGATTCCACTTCTCAGAGCAATGAGTGCTATTTCTTTAGAACAATTCGGCAGTCATTGTGACTGCAAGTGGGAGAAAAGGAGAAATGCGGCTTGTGGGAAGATTTATGCAATGGGATGGAAAACTGAACGCACTGTATATTAGATGTGCCAGACCCAGACCTTACAACAGATTATGCATTTACTTGCCAAATTGTAACTGGCTGCCTTCCCTTACAAATTGAGTGAGTGCTGTTTGACATTATTATCTTTTATTTTGTTTCCTGGCAGGATATTTGATACTCTCAATGAATTAAGCGGCTACACATACTGAATGTGTTCTGGAATATTATTTTTTTTTTGTGTTTTGTGCTTTTTTAATTTTCATTTAATTATTTCTTTAATTAAAAAAAAATGAACAGGTGCTTAAAGCAACATTGCAAAAGGAAATATGTTAATCACCAATCAGCATGCAGGTGCAGTGGTTAGTACTTCATCTCTACGCAGACCTGCTTTTGAATCCAAGTCTAGACAAAGGCCTGTGATGAGTCTGATTGTTCTCTCCAAGTCTGTTTGGGTTTTACTCCCATATCTCAAAGACGTGTGTGTGTTTTGTTCACTGATAACGCTCTAAACTGCCCTGGAATGATTGAGAGTGAATATGTGTAAGTGTATCCTGCAATGGACCAGTAGCCTGTCCACGGTTGGCTATGCTAGGATGGACACCAGCTCCCCACAATCCTGAACTTCATATGTAGGACAGAAAATGGATGGATGTTTATTTCTAAACTCCTATTATCTCTTTTAGGGAGGACTTTGTTGACACAAAGATTTGAGGGTGGATGTCGACATCCATGGGTAGAAGGAGAAATTCAGCTGCAAATGTTGACAAAACTCGCCATTACATTATCGGTAGACCCTCTTTTCTAGGAGGACTGTTAGAATTGTTGGCTCAACATTGAATCTTTGCATGTCCGTGAGGAGCGTAAGCAACAGAACGGCATCGACATCTGGCGAGTGAACGAAGCGAATGCACAAAGCAAAATACTCAGTGGATGAATGTTTTGTGTATGTTTTATTATTTTGAACTGAACTCTGAGTTGTCGGACTCTGATTTTGGTGCAAGTCAATCTGGAGATCGAGATTTAAAATGAAAGTGAAGTACCGGCATCAGCTGATTGATCCCCAGCTGACCCACCACTGCTGCTACCACTCCCACTCCTGCCCGTGTAGCCGCTGCCACTGCAGCCAGAGATAGCTAACATTCGGCAACAGGGCACTGTATTGAATGGCAGACATTTTATGATGATTTATATGAGAAACCATTGCTTTGTGTGCTTTTTAGAAAACAGCCTGGCATTGCGCTCGCTGCCCCTGCACCCTCCTGTGCCCTGCCAATGCAGCAGCAAGAGACGGCTAACACATGGCCACAGCACACTGCATGCTGCATCAAATGTTTTATGTTGATTTTTGTGAGAAACTGTTGCTTTATGTGGTTTTTAGAAAAAAAAAAAAAATTCAGTCCTAATAAAAAAATTAAAAATTTGCTCACGGAAAACATATTACTGAGTTGTCTAGGCTGTATTAGTGAAAAAAGGAGACCCAAAAAAATAAAAAAACAGCACTTGGTATAAACAATTCCTGATGGAGCCTAACAATAACCCTGAACAGGAGCTTAGTTAGAGGTCTGTTGTATAACCTACAAGGACTGTACACTCACAACCTGCACGGACAGTGCGAGTTCCTGCCTACTCAAACCAACTCCTAAGGAGTACAAATATGCTGGTAAAAACAAAACAAAAAATAGCATAAACAAAACGAATTTAAATAAAATGTCTAAAAACACAAACTAAAAATGCAAACAATAGGAAATTATTGTGGTCAAACAGGAATATAAGGATTGGGTTCAAGAAATTGTTGGCACACCAGCCAAGCTGGCCTGTTTAATTCAACAAACTAAATGGAAAACCACATCAATGTGCAATGGCGTCAAACAATAGAAATACAAACTATGGCTTTCTCTCAGTTTGCAAATGCTACCCAGTTGAGCAGGTTTGGCTTTGAGGGGCTCCATCTTCCAGTCTAAAGTGAAACGCCTCCATCTGGGGACGCTTGGCTTTATAGGACTTGTTCTGCAAGGGGCAGAGTCAGTTGCCCTCATTGGGGGTCTTCTTGGAGTTGTGGAGGCAGAAGCCAGTGATAATGTTAGCAACAGCACCCCCTTTCATTCCAGAGTGGTATTGGTGGTGGTGATGAGCCAGGAAGGTGATCCTCCAACATGCAAGCATGACACAT
>JANRMT010062820.1:13101141-13112032 GCA_026402145.1 Polypterus bichir lapradei
GACAAGCTTCCCAAATGGGATGGATGATCCCTTGCTTGGCCAGAAGGCCCATATAATGGAAGGACAGGGATTAACCACCTCTCACAGCTGTATAGTCTCCCAGTGCGCTACGTAGCAGCCTCGTTTTATTGGATCACCCGTAGGCAACCTGGTAATTAGAGTCCTGTTGGGCAGCCGTATGGAGTGCTGTGGGTGTAACCAGAGGGAAATACCAAAATCAGGTATCCTTACTTTGGGGGGCTTCCACTGCATCCAGAAATGCTTCATGTGTGTAATGTTGTGGTGCCAAATGTACTTTTGAGTCCGGTATAAAGGGAGCTATTTCACGTCACTTGGGATGTTAGAGTTGGGAAAGGTGAAGGACAATGCTTGCCAGGGATATTCGAGAATAGGAAAAGAAAGAAAGAGAAGAAAATTGTTTATTGTGAGTGAACCTCAGTTCAAATGACCTTTTATTTTTACAAAATACCTTCTATGGGCTGCTTCTCCATTCACACTATAAACTAAATTATGCACAGTTCTTTTGATTTTGCTTCTCCACTCCCCCTAGTCAAGCTTTGTCCTCTAACTTCTTGGGCACCATGGATGGCTCCCTTTTAAACCCAACATACCTTTGTGTCTAGGAAGCACTTCTAAACCAGGCAAAAGCACTTTAGAACAGGGGATTCTTCTCTCGACAGTTCCCACTGGTGGCACCCACAGAACCCAACAGGACAGGCCTATGAAACCACAATTCCCATGCTACCCTGCAGGCGTCCAAATAGGAGCTCGTAATAAAAGAGATACTGCCAACCTGTGTACTGGGAGACAACATGAGAATGGGAGGCAGTCTCCCATTGTCCCTCTTTTCTTCTGGCCCCCTAAAAGAGAAAGGGCATTCTAACCGTCCAGGTTGGGATGCTTCTCTATTCAGGCTATGTTGAGGGAAGAGATTTCCATCCATTGTTACCGGGACATCAGTCCAAGTGTGCCATCTGCCACAGAGCCCCAGCATGCCTCGATTTCTGACCATCTGTTGTAACAGTGTCCCTACTGTGTAAGGAAGTAGGCTCCATCCAAACTGGGATGCTGTTCAACCATGACAATATGTAAAGTAAGGGGATCAGCACATCAGTAATACTGTTTAATAAGAAAGCAACATAAATGTCATAATTGTGGTACACACCATAATAATTATTGGGATTTTCTAAAAGATATTGATAAGGCACCTCAAAAGGGACTAGTAGTCAAAAGAGACTTTGTGAAAATGGAAGTAAAACAAGCTTAATTGCTAAAACCAATGCACTGTTTGGCCTACAGCTGGTTTCAATTTTTCTATATATGAAAATAAAATGTAATTAAAAATCTGGTGAAGTCTACAGATTTCACAAAACTAGGATGGGACAATCTAGTGAAGCTTTTCCTAAATTGTAAATTATGTTAAAATTGAGGTGTCCCAGAAATCAAAACTGGGCCTGTAGATGATTTTAATTTTTACACACAATGATGTCGAGACAACTCTGAAATTAACATTCCAGAATGCCCCCCAATTCTGTCTATGGCTACTCATCTCTGGCTACTCTTAAACTCCTTAACAGGATGTTAAAATTGTGATTGTGTTCATTGAAAAGTAATTAGGGCTGATGCTAGTGTGCATTATTTTTTTTCTTTACCAACTACAGTATATAATAGAAAAATCAACTGATCAAGTAACATTTGAAAAGAACATAAGTGGAAAATTCAAGTGGCTTAATTAGATGTACAGTAATGCCATTAAAACAGCTGCTACTCATTTGTATATGAATTCCTTAGATTTGTAAAGGAGCTCTTGAAGATCTCTTATGCAAGACGTTTCGCAATTAAATGAGGTGTTCTTTCTGATTAGGACTGCCTGAGAAAAGTTAACACCTCAGCATAGCTTAAGCTGTGGAATTTATACGAGGGGGAGTCAAGTTGAGTTAGAAAATGTGATTTATTAGAAAATGGAACAAACCTTAACAAAAGATAACGTCACAATGGAGTCTCCACCCTACTCAATGCACTTGCGCCACCTGCCTGGAAGTGACCGCAGAATAAAAGGTTTTGTCTTGTCCTCGCAACCACTCGTGCACCCAATTTATTGTCTAACACTACATGCCGAGGGGTACTACGGTCACTAGTGCAAGTTAGTGTGACTTGCTGGAGACCAATGTGAAGCCTGCTATTTGATCCAAGTGGTGGGGACTGCTACAACAACAACAACAACAACATTTATTTATATAGCACATATTCATACAAACAGTAGCTCAAAGTGCTTTACATAATAAAGAATAGAAAAATAAAAAACACAATAAGAAAACAAAATAAATCAGCATCGAATAAGAGTAAGGTCCAATGGCCAGGGGGGACAGAAAAAACAAAAAAAAACTCCAGACGGCTGGAGAAAAAAAAATGAAATCTGTAGGGATTCCAGACCATGAGACCACCCAGTCCCCTCTGGGCATACCCCCCTTGCTGTCTCAAGGAGTCCTTTTGCTGCCAGACAATGAACACACTGCTAAGAACACCAAGTCTTGTCTGGAGAAACTTAAGTTTGAGGTATTGCCACATCCTCCTTAATCGCCAGATTTGGCACCATGTGATTTCCACCTCTATGGACTGCTACAAAAAACATCTAGGTGGTCGTCAATTCAAGATCGATGATGATGTGAAGAAAGCGGTGCATGAGTGGTTGGGAGGACGAGACAATACCTTTTATTCTGCTGGCACTTCCAGGCAGGTGGAGCAAGTGCATTGAGAATGGTGGAGATGACATTGAGAAATGACATGATCAGTTTTGTTAAGGTTCATTCCACTTTCTAATAAATCCCATTTTCTAAGTTTAGCTTGACTCCCCCTCATACATGCACACTACCTTCAGAAAATATTCAGAACCCTTCACTTATTACACATTATTGCAGCCTTAAATTGCTTACATTTGTTTTATTCTCTCATTTAAAAAACACTCGATAACAAAAACAGGATTTAAATTTTTGGCACATTTATTAAAACTAAATCCTGAAATATCACATTGACACGAGTATTAAAACTCTTTGCTATGATAGTTGAAATTTGTCTCATGTGCATGCCATTCTACTGATCATCACTGAGATTTTTCTCCACCTTGTCTGGAGTCCAGCTCAGTTGATTGGACTGATTAGAGAAGCGACACTCCTGTCTATAGGAGGTCTTACATGTGACACACTGCAAAAATCAACCCAAGCCATGAGGTTAAAGGAACTGCATCCAGAGCCCAGAGTTTGGATTGTGCTGAGACACTGATTTGTGGACAGCTGCAAAAAAAACAAAGAAATTCTGCATCACTGTCACGTGTGTGTGTATGGGTGACAGTTTAAAGGCTATGGTGATGGTACTTCTCTGCTGATCCAGGGGTTGGCACTGTGATAAATGGCCTCCCTTTTCCTCCTTCTGCAGTAAGGAAAAAAGACAGTTCACCTCCTCGTACATCACTTCTGGGGTCTGCTCATCTGGACCAGCTTCTTCCTGTCCACATACATCATAAATGGAGGAACTGCCATCTTTATAGTCACCTAAGAGGACTTTGGTCTGGGGATGACTCGCTCAGCATTTAACATGCCTTTTTATTTAATTATTCATTTAATTATATGAGGTTTGCCAACACCCTGACTTTGTCTTGTCTTGCTTTTACAATATATATATTAGTCACGCATGCATGCTTGGAGACCACCCAGATGGTTCAGGTAAGCCAAGTAATACCATCTGCAGGCAGGAGTGGGTGCTGTCACTCAACGTGTCATTTGCCTGAGATGGCAAATGATACAAGTTTCTCTGAAGCGTAACTGTTAAAATGTGTAAGGAGCACAAGCTCCTTTGTTATTCTTTTTTAAATTTTTACAATTTTTTTTTACATTTTTTTTTTATTCTGTGCCCTGTGGGACTGTTTCCATTTATATTTCTGACAATTCAATGGGCTTGTCACCCCAAATATTGCACCCATGTTCGGCGATTCACTCAGAATCCTTTGACAGTTACTTTGGTGCTTTAAACCTTTATGAGTTTTTTTATTTTGTTCTACAATATATGCTTGGTTATTTGTCTTGCAGTCTGTTGCTTTTGATGCCTGGATAAAGGTGGCTAAATAAATAAATTACAATATTAATAATATATACAGAACAATGCAATGGGCACTCAGGAGAAAGGGGTGGCACGGTGGCGCAGTGGCGCAGTGGTAGCGCTGCTGCCTTGCAGTAAGGAGACCTGGGTTCGCTTCCCGGGTCCTCCCTGTGTGGAGTTTGCATGTTCTCCCCGTGTCTGTGTGTGTCCTGTGGTGGGTTTGTGCCCTGCCCAGGATTTGTTCCTGCTTTGCTTCCCGTGTTGGATGAGATTGGCTCCAGCAGACCCCCGTGACCCTGTGTTCAGATTCAACGGGTTGGAAAATGGATGGATGGATGGACCCCCGTGACCCTGTGTTAGGATATAGTGGGTTGGATAAGAACTGACTCAGGAGAAAGACTCTTCAACTGTGCATAATATAGACATAAGGTACAATAAATATCCTAAGCATAGCTTAGTGCAGCTGGTACTCAGTCTCAGTCCTGGAGGTCCACAGTGGCTGTAGGTTTTTTACTTTAATTACATTTTTAATTAAAACCCATTTATTTACCACCAAAGCAATGCATATTTTAGGCATAGTTTTAGTTAAATCATTTGTTGCGATTGAGAATCCTAATTTTACCTGTTTTACTTTTAAACTGCTGCATTAAGGTTTTAATTGTTGCCTTTTTTTTCTTTTTCAATAAGTCATCAGTTAATAATGGGGTGCAAATAACAAAGGAGCCACCAGTTCTCCACCAGTCACCAGCTAACGTGCTTCCATTTAAACCTGTCTGCAAATTCATCATGAAGTGTCTGTATTAATACAATGCTTTGAAATAAATGAGAGGAAAGGGAAGGACTAAGAGGAACAAATCTGTTCCAAACTACAAAGCATACATATGGATAATATACTCAGAGAATGAAAAATCTACAAGATTTGTCTTGGAAGAATGAACAAGCCATAAAATTAAATACCAAGTTTCATTATCTGCTAGGCCTGGCTTTGAATGACACAACTGGTTGGAATGAAAACTTCCATCTACTGCGAATCTCCAGGACCGGAGTTTGGGTACCCCTGGCTTAGTGGCTTACATAGCTCACAAACTGGCCAAGTCATAAATCATTGTCAACGAGTAGCGTATCTTTATAAATGAACAGAGAAACTTTGATGATATCTTCAACATGGTTGTATTTCAGAGTATAGTCTGTCTTTGCCTTAATTTGATTATGTTGGATGAAATGATTCTATAAGCTTTAGAAATAACTCCCATAGAAATGTAATGTTTCCAGGAGAAGAAGAGTTTATCATAGGAAGTCTGAACAGTTTTGTTCATTCGATCTGAAAAGAAGGGAAAATTACTTCACGGAATCGGTTGTTGAGCCTTGTCTCGTCTCCATAACTCTTCTAAGTACAGTTGTGATACTGACAACCAAAGATTTATAGGGGTCAGACTCTTCTAGATAGCAAGAGAGATAGAGAGCAGAACTAATAACATGCTGTTTTTTTTAACACACTCCCTTCAATTAACATGAACCCAACTGGCTTTCCAAAATCTTCTTGTTTGTCTCTTTCAGGTATTGGCCTCACAGTATCTATTAAACGTTAGACAGTGCTAAATGAACTGACCACTCAGCCTGTCTTGTTTTGGTCTTCTCTGATGACTCATACTAGAGAAAGAGCACTGAGGTGCCAGTTAAATTTCACATACTATCCTTTGCCAGAAATGCTCAGTAAATCCATTCATTTTATCACCTGCTTGCATTGTCAGGCTTTCTGGGTCTCCATAATATATTAAAGAGAGCCTTGCTTCAGATTTATGCGCCACAATTCCAGTGGCTGCTTCTTTACAAGAGTGTGATTATTAATTTAGGAGGCACTGTCATACATCACGACAATAGTCGCCATGAAATTTTAAAATGATTACCATGACACCTCTGTTCACATGTCACATGGGGGACTCTTTGCAAAAGCAGCCTCCATCTCGGTTTAGTGCTGCAATACTTTAAACTACCTTATGTCTTAATATTTTTTACAAAGCATAAATAATTTTCATCATTTTTCTCTAAACATTTACTGCTACATGATGTTATACTTAAAACAGAACAGCAATGAAGATGGCATAGATTATAATGAAAACTGTCAAAACGAAATACCTTTAAACACAACCTGCTAAAAAACAGGAGAGTGAACAGACAGATAATTATGATGGGGATAATAATCTGCAATCATCGCTCCATTTAAATGGAAGATGGACAACGGGGCTCACTCCTGTTTAAATGGGTTTAGATAGATAGATAGATAGATAGAAATCTGGGAAGAGAAGGGTGATCACCTGGATTGCAGGGGGATAACACTACTCTCGGTGCCGGGTAAGGTCCTTGCTAGGGTCATTCTCAATAGGATCAGTGATCACTTGCTCACCTACCAGTGACTGGAGCAGTCTGGTTTTATGCTTAAGAAGTCTACCATTGACCACATCCTGGCACTGAGGGTTCTCAACAAGCACAAACATGAATAATGGCAGAGTTTCTTTGCAGCCTTTTTAAATTTTCAGAAAACGTTGATTGAGCTGTCCTGTGGGACATTCTGAGATTTCGCAGGATTCCCACAAATTTGCTGGATATCATGGCCGGCTGGTACACTGGTACTGTGAGTGCTGTGTAAAATAGATGAAGAACCTCTGCATTTTTCCCAATTGATTCTGGGGTTCATCAAGGGTGTGTTTTTACTCCTACTCTGTTTAATACTTGCATGGAGTGGGTGTTGGGAGAGGTCGTAGGGTTCAGCGGCTGTGGGGAATTTATTGGTGAAGAAAGATTCACTGATCCTGACTTTGCTGACAATGCTGTGATGTTCGCAGAATCAATGGAGGCTCTGATCAGGGCTCTTGAGAGACTAAGTAAGGAGTCTGAGTGTCTGGGCCTGTGAGTGTCAGGAATAAAAACCAAGATCCAGGCCTTTAATGACCTCTCGGGCACATCCATCAGCAATGTGTCTGTCTGGGGAGGGAGTGTCGACCTTGTCGAGAGGTTTACTTACCTTGGCAGTGACATTCATGTTTCTGGTGACACTTCGTATGAAGTCAGTAGATGGATTGGGAGAGCATGGGGGGCCATGCGGTCACAGGAAAGGGGTGTGTAGTGCTCCAGGTATATTTGCAAAAGGTCTTTAGAGTCCTGGTTCATGGTTGCTATCCAGTGACCTGAGACGAAGACTGGACTCCTTTGGTACTGTGTCTCTTTGGAGAATCCTTAGGTACCACTGGTTTAACTTTGTGTGGAATGAGCAGTTGCTCACAGAGTCCCAAATGAGGCACATTACCTGCATTATAAGGGAGCGTCAGTTATGGCACTATGTAACAATACCCATGTAGCGTGATTCCCTGAAGGCGACGTAGTTTGCAGGATCATCATTGTTGATGACCTGAGCGGCTGGACCAGGCCAAGTGGACACCCACGCAACACCTGGCTGCAGCAGACAGATGGTCATTTCTGGTGGGTGCTACTGGACTGTGTGTTTGCCTAGGGGGTTGCCAACTATCATCTAAAGCTGTTTCGTTGTGTGTTGGGTGAGGCAACGAGGTGTACTAGTGCATGATCCCTGACCTGACCTGACCTGACTGATAGATAGATAGATAGATAGATAGATAGATAGATAGATAGATAGATATTTTATTAATTCCAAGGGGAAATTCACATACTTCAGCAGCAGCATACTGATAAAAAACAATATTAAATTAAAGAGGGATAAAAATGCAGATGATCCTGTTCAGTGGATGCAGTGGATTCTCCATGACTGAAAGGAGTCTGCTCAGCGCCCGTCGCTCTGCCACGGATGTCAAACTGTCCAGCTCCATGCCTACTATAGAGCCTGCCTTCCTCACCAGTTTGTCCAGGTGTGAGGTGTCCTTCTTCTTTATGCTGCCTCCCCAGCACACCACCACATAGAAGAGGGCACTCGCCACAACCGTCTGATAGAACTTCTGCAGCATCTAAGGAAGTCACCTCTGTCCTCTCTTGCACAGAGCATCAGTATTGGCAGTCCAGTCCAATTTATCATCTAGCTGCACTCCCAGGTATTTATAGGTCTGCACCCTCTGCACACAGTCACCTCTGATGATCACAGGGTCCATGAGGGGCCTGGTCCTCCTAAAATTCACCACCAGCTCCTTGGTTTTGCTGGTGTTCAGTTGTAGGTGGTTTGAGTCACACCATTTAACAAAGTCCTTGATTAGGTTCCTATACTCCTCCTCCTGCCCACTCCTAATACAGCCCATGATAGCAGCAAACTTTTGCATGTGGCAGGACTCAGAGTTGTATTGGAAGTCTGATGTATATAGGCTGAACAGGACCAGAGAAAGCACAGTCCCCTGTGGAGCTCCTGTGTTGCTGACCACAATGTCAGACCTGCAGTTCCCGAGACTCACATACTAAAATCTGTCTGTAAGATAGTCAATGATCTATGCCACCAGGTATGAATCTACTCCCATTTCTGTCAGCTTGTCCCTAAGGAGCAGAGGTTGGATGGTGTTGAAGGCGCTAGAGAAGTCCAGAAACATAATTCTTACAACACCACTGCCTCTGTCCAAGTGGGAGAGGGATCAGTGTAGCATATAGATGATGGCATCCTCCGCTCCCACCTTCTCCTGGTATGCAAACTGCAGAGGGTCGAGGGTGTGGCGGACCTGTGGCCTCAGGTGGTGAAGCAGCAGCCGCTCCATGGTCTTCATCACATGTGACGCCAGAGCGACAGGCCGGAAGTCATTCAGCTCACTAGGACGTGATACCTTTGGGACAAGATGTTTTCCAAAGCCTCGGGACTCTCCCCTATTCCAGGCTCAGGTTGAAGATGCGCTGTAAAGGACTCCCCGGCTCCAATGCACAGGCCTTCAGCAGTTGTGGCGATACTCCATCTGGACCCGCTGCTTTGCTGGCATGAAGTCTCCTCAGCTCTCTGCTTACCTGGGCTGCTGTAATCGTGGGTAGGGGGAAACTCTCTCCTATGTTGGTGAGAGTGGGTTAGGGTGGTCAAACCTGCTAAAGAAGTTGTTCATCTGGTTTGCTCTCTCCATGTCTCTCTCGATGGTGGCACCCTGCTTCAAGCTGCAGCCAGTGGTGATCTTCATCCCATCCCACATTTCCTTCATGCTGTTATTCTGCAAGTTCTACTCCAGCTTCCTCTTGTACTGCTCCTTCGCGACCCTGAGCTGGACTCGGAGTTCCTTCTGCACGCGCTTAAGCTCATGCAGATCACCGCCTTTAAAAGCCCTTTTCTTCTGGTTCAAAAGGCCCTTGATGTCACTTGTAATCCATGGCTTGTTGTTCTCATAGAAGCGTACTGTTCTTACTGGAACTACAATGTCCATACAGAAGTTAATGTAGTCAGTAGTGCAGTCAACAACCTCCTCAATGTTCTCGCTATATGATCCCTGCAGGATATCCCAGTCCGTAGTTCCAAAGCAGTATCTCAGAGCCTGCTCTGCCTCAGGGGACCATTTCCTGAATGAGCGTGTGGTTGTTGGTAGCTCCTTCACTCTTGGTTTGTAGTGAGGCTGAAGCAGAACCAGGTTATGATCTGCTTTCCCAAGCGCAGGCAGCGGGGAGGCGCTGTATGCGTCCTTAACGTTTGCATACAATAGGTCAATAGTCCTATTTCCCCAGGTATTATAATCCACATACTGGGAGAAGGCAGGTAATGTTTTGTCTAGCGTCACATGGTTAAAGTCTCCAGAGATTACCACAAGCGCCTCAGGGTGCCTTGTTTGTAAGTTTAGCAACAGCGGAATGGATGATGTCACCCGCTATCTCCACATCCACCCGAAGAGGGATGTAAACAATAACAACAATGATGTGTCCAAACTCTCTGGGCAAGTAATAGGGAAGCAGACTTAAGGTCAACAGTTCGATGTCCCTTGCAGCAAGTGGAGATTTTGACGTTTACATGTCCAGAGTTGCACCACCTTGTATTCACATAGAGAGATAGTCCTCCTCCTTTCCACTTTCTGCAGGTATTTGTGTCTCTGTCCACTCTAACTGTGCTAAACCCGGGTAGCTCCATGTTAGCATCTGGGATGGTAGTTGCTAACCATGTTTCACAAAAACACAACAAACTGCATTCTCTGTAGGTCCTGACATATTTCACCAGCGCAGCCAGTTCGTCGATCTTATTTGGTAGTGAGTTCACATTTCCCAGGATCACAGAAGGCACCGAAGGCTTGTATCGCCACTTTCTCACTAGCCGCTTAGCTTTTTGCTTAGCGCTGGCTCTGCTGCCACGATATAACCTTCTTACCTCGTTGGGTAAACAGGGAACCACACCGGCATGGGCCTTTGTTCTCAGTGCTTGAAGTTGACTACCTGAATAGATGAGTCTCGGTGTGTAAAAATCCATGTCCAAGTAGTAAAAAGTAGTAAAAAGTGTTCAGCGAACAAGTCCACATAAAAGAAAGTGGTAGGAATGATCAGTGAAATAGAGAAAAATATAAAAAGGTAAAAGGATAAAGTCACACACACACCATTTTCTTCTTTTGTGCCACAGTTTCACTGTCCAGGCTCAGTCATGTAATACAGTTGGGCTCTGTGACTACTACCAATTTGGCACACCCTAAACTGGTCTTTTTCCCCCCCAACAGAATGCACCATATAATTATACATTGGTTGCAATGAACTGGAAGAAGAAGATTAATTGTTTATACAGTAGATCTCTTTACCTTCATGGCTGATATGATGTAAATTGGGGTTTTAATTTAAAATCATTAAGACAAACAGACAGATAGATAGATAGATAGATAGATAGATAGATAGATAGATAGATAGA
>JANRMT010062820.1:13124393-13160603 GCA_026402145.1 Polypterus bichir lapradei
ATAGATAGATAGATAGATAGATAGATAGATAGATAGATAGATAGATACTTTATTAATTCCAAGGGGAAATTCACATACTTCAGCAGCAGCATACTGATAAAAAACAATATTAAATTTAAGAGGGATAAAAATGCAGGTAAAACAGACAGTAACTTGTATAATGTTAACGTTTACACCCCCGGGTGGAATTGAAGAGTCTCATAGTGTGGGGGAGGAATGATCTCCTCAGTCTGTCAGTGGAGCAGGATGGTGACAGCAGTCTGTTGCTGAAGCTGCTCCTCTGTCTGGAGATGATCCTGTTCAGTGGATGCAGTGGATTCTCCATGATTGACAGGAGCCTGCTCAGCGCCCGTCGCTCTACCACGGATGTCAAATTGTCCAGCTCCGTGACTACAATAGAGCCTGCCCTCCTCACCAGTTTGTCCAGGCGTGAGACGTCCTTCTTCTTTATGCTGCCTCCCCAGCACACCACCGCATAGAAGAGGGCACTCACCACAACCGTCTGATAGAACATCTGCAGCATCTTATTGCAGATGTTGAAGGATGCCAGCCTTCTAAGGGAGTACAGTCAGTTCTGTCCTCTCTTGCGTAAAGCATCAGTATTGGCAGTCCAGTCCAATTTATCACCCAGCTGCACTCCCAGGTATTTATAGGTCTGTACCCTCTGCACACAGTCACCTCTGATGATCATGGAGTCCATGAGGGGCCTGGGTCTCCTAAAATCCACCACCAGTCCCTTGGTTTTTCTGGTATGCAGGTGTAAGTGGTTTGAGTCTAACCATTTAACAAAGTCCTTGGTTAGGTTCCTATACTCCTCCTCCTGCCCACTCCTGATGCAGCCCACGATAGCAGTGTCGTCAGCTAACTTTTGCATGTGGCAGGACACTGAGTTGTATTGGAAGTACGATGTATATAAGTTGAACAGGACCGGAGAAAGTCCAGTCCCCTGCGGCGCTCCTGTGTTGCTGACTACAATGTCAGACCTGCAGTTCCCGAGACGCACATACTGAGGTCTGTCTGTAAGATAGTCCATGATCCATGCCACCAGGAGTGAATCTACTCCCATCTCCGTCAGCTTGTCCCTAAGTTATTATTATGGAAGTACTTCTTATCAGCATGTACAGGGATGCTGGTCAGAACTGAGGGAAGGATGAATGTGTAATGGGCTAGAATTCAGTGTTTTAAAGAAAATGACATTTTTGTGTGTTGCTTAGTGTAATGGGCTTTAAAACACTAGTTTATAGCCCATTACACTAAGCAACACACAGAAAGGTCATTTTCTTTAAAACACTGAATTCTAGCCCATTACACTCTCCCCTACTTTTTTGAGATGTCTCCTGACATCTTGCTTCAAAGGCTCAGCCTTTGATTCAGTGCCTATTGTGTCTCGACCAATGGTCCTAGGTAATAATCAAATCCTGGGTACAGGGTGTAGCCACAGCGATATGGTGAAAAAGCATAAAAGAAGCAGGCAGCAGTCACAAGTCTCAGACCATACTTCTCTGTTCTCCTTTATTCTCATTTACCCAGAAATATATAAATGCTTCAGTCTCTGCATAGATCAACATGGCAATCAGTGGCTTGTACCTGGCCGTGGTTCCCCTAGGCCTGAGGCCGTTAAGAAATGCAGAGAAGTCCCAGAAGAAAACCTGATCTTCAGACTGGGGTGGTGTTTCGCCTTTTAGCATGAAAATAATTAATCCAGTCTTATGGAGCTGGAGAGAAACTGACAGGAAGAATTGGATAAACTGCCTAAATCAAAGTGTCCAGAACTCAAAGCAGTATTTGTGAGCAAAGGGGCTTCTTCAAAATACTGAATTAAGGTTCTTAATCCTTATTTAGATAAGAGATTTCAGGTTTTGATTTGTGATACATTTTAAAACCTTCCTGAAAAAATGTTTTCACTTTGTCATTACGGTTATTGAGTTCAGATTAAAGGGCAAACAAATGTTCTAAACAACCTTTAATTAGAAGTTTTTTCAACTAGGCTGCAATAACGTATCCCATAAATCAATTCATTTACTAAACTGCGTTTAAAAACCCAGTTCCCGTGGGCTGCAATGACTGCAGGCTTTCACTCGAATCAAAAGTCACTCCCTGCTGTTAAAGAAACCCGTCATTTAATGCCGTGACTTGCTAGTGCTCTGATCCTGACACGTGACATATTTCTAATATTGTTCTATTTAGCAGCATCAGAAGGTTTCTGCAGAGCTGAGTACTGCTCTCTCCATGTTTCAATATTTGTCTCTTAGTTATTTCCAAATATTTTATTTGATGAACACACACAGATATGATTGTATCAAATTAGCTTTTAGTTCCTTTGGTTATTTTCATCTCATTGTTAATTGGCAAAAGAGGAGAAGGGAAAGACTCAAAATATAACTGTTCAAGAGTAAGACAAGCTATTATAGGTTTTAACATATAACAAGTGAGAGGACTAAGACAAAAATTGATGTTGTTTCAGCAGAGCTAACTGGCTTTTAATTCGTTAAGTTGGCTGGAAAAAAAAAAAAAAAAACTGCATCCACCGTGCCCCTTCCAGGAACTGAGCTTCAGACCCCCAGATTACAAAGGAGCTGGAACTGATGCATCAACTGCAAGGCTAGGCCCATTCCTGAATGTTAGTCCAAGAAAAAGCAAATCCACAGTAACACATACCGAGCCAGTTTAGACTTGCCAATAGCCTTTCAGATTACCCGAAAAGATCCATGTAAACACAAGGAGAATATGTAAAATTTTCTCAGCCGGTATTATGTTACTCTTTGTTATGAATATTGTGAATGAGCTAAAAGATTGAGAAATAAGAAACGCAAGGTAAGGTTTTATTCTTGTCTTCTTAGAGAGTCGAAGCTTGGGAGGCTGTCAAAAAAACAAGGCCTATTAACACTAGAATTGCTAAAGCCTACAAAAAAAGTCATGATCCCGGGTCACCTTAAATTCCTTTGCACCTCTATGTGTGTACATTTAGATTATAGATGTTTATATATCTATAAGTATAATTTAATTAAAATTATCTATTTTTTGTCTTCCTTAGTTCCTTAACATATTTTTTTTTTGGTCACTAGAAATGGTGGCTGTCCCGATCTGTGATTTCGGAAATCTGGTAACTGTGAGCACAAGAAACACAAGAAACACTCCACTCCCAAGAACCACCAGGAACTATGGAAGGGTCTCCAATATATAGGTTGTAGGGAATTTCCTGGAGGTGATTTGTGGGAAACACCCACAAAACACATGGGATGAAATCAATTAAACACAAAGAATAATATCCAATACATAATAAACATTAATACCAATCTCTCCATATATAAAATCCAATGTCTGTCTGTCTGTCCGTCTCTCTGCTTTTCACGAGAGAACTACTTAATGGATTTAGATTTTTTCTATAGTTTGCTTGAACATTCCGGTTGATTTTGTGACCTCTCTCATCGTGCTAAGTATCATAGTTCACTTGCAATACTGATTTATTTGCACCAATCTGAGAGAGGCGTAATGGGCCAAGGTTAGGGGGGCGGGGGTCTCCTCAAGGCATATGTTACATCTGCTTAGCTAGTGAACGAGTGAACTACTTAATGTATTTAGATCAGGTAATTTCTAGAATTTGCTTGAACATTCTGTTTGATTTTGTGACTTCTCTCATCACGCTAAGAATCATAGTTCATTTGCAGGATCGATATATTCATGCTAATCAGAGACAGAGGCTGCGACCAAGGAGAGGTGAAGCGTGACGTCAGGAGTAGGGAGTCAGTCTACCTCTGTGTTTTGGAGTGTAACTTGTCTCCGCTTAGCTAGCGATACCTTTTAGTTTATTGATTTTTAATGTTTGTCCTGTTTCACTAATATGTGGGCAGAGCCACGGGGAACGACTAGTAAATAATAAAAAATTAGACAATGCTGACAAAAAACACAACTTTGAACACCAGCCAGAGTAGAAATGCTGACTGTAACAAACAATTTTAGGATGTTTTGAGATGTAGCTTGTGAATAAACTGTGTCACAAAGATAAATAAGAGAAAACTAGCATTACCTTTAATTGTGTGTATTTAAATAGGAATTTAGCAGAAGGTTGGGAGAAGCCGGTAATTGGCTCAAAGACAGTATATCGTTAAGAGATGTAACAGCGGGAGATGGGCAGAGAACCTGTGAATGATGTCAAGATTAAAAGGCTGGCAAAAGAGGTAAAAGTTTTAGAAGATAATGTGAGCCGAGTCTGAGACTCTATACAGCGTTTTGAAAGAGGAAGTCATAGGGCAGATGAATTGAAGAAATGGCAAGTAGCTTTAATATGAGAACACAGCGTTGGTATGAGAGCGAAAAGGCTTAGCAATTCTTTAGCTACACCAAAACAAAATGCTGTTCAACGGTGAAATCACAGCATGGCAAACAAAATGAACATGCACCCCAATGAAGGAGAGGACAACAAAGGCAACTTCATGGCCATGCACACCTTTAAAGGATGCCTTGGTTGGATTAAGAAGAATGGGTAAATTACACTGACATCTCTCACTCCATTACACTGGAGCAAAGCATGGTATTACGGACATTGATTTGAATCATTCAGGTTGTATGTTTCCCTCTTCTTTAAACCTCTAGCCTGGATTCTCTTCAAGTAAACATAAGTAATGTTGAATATTATCTGACTAAAACTTGTTTGTTGATAACATCTGCCCCATGTGCTGTTTTCGAATGATTCATTACTGTTTTAGTGCTTTCAAAGACAGTGATCAAGGAAACAACCTGACTCCTTTTTTGTGGTATGTCTTGTTATGTTTGTTGAGGTGTGAGGTGGGCTCCTTCTGTGAGAACTTCGGGGCCCTTTTAGGGATAACAATGAGAGAGAGGAAAGATATACGCATCCCTCTGGCCCCGGCTAAGGTACTGAAGTGAAGAAGCCAGTCTCGGACATATTGTTAATGTGTTAAATTTGTGCAGCTCATATTGAAGTAGTTCATCTGGTAAGTTCCAGCAGGACCACAGCTCCTCTGTTACGGTATATTCTGAAGTAATCCGGGGCAGTGATAGGCACTAGGAGCCTTTTAGAGCTCTCACCCCCTCTTTGTCATAGGAGTCCACCTGAATCCTAACACCATGGATCTGTGAGGCGCTAGCTATGGTGCCACCGAGCTGCCCAAGAGTGATTCTTTGAAGTAACAATATAATTTTACAATAAACAAACATAAACCCTGTGATTCTTAAAAATCAGGAAAGTTTACCACTTCCTCTATTATGTGGTAGAACCCCAAGTCCACCCACTAATAAAAGTAAAAAAAGGAAACAGTTTAACACTTTTTAGTTAAAACTAAATGGATTCTCAGAACTTTGGCCAGAGGCGGCATTGGCACATAGCACAACAGGGTGGATCACACCATCTGGCCTTGAAATTCCTTTTCCAGGGCCAAAGCCGTGGTGGTGCTGGGTTGGCTCAGCTGTATAAGAAAAGGGCACAAGAATGCATTTTTTATAGAAACCCTTTGCCTTGTACCCCTTAAGGATGTGTAAATATGTGGTAGAAATCATACTGTGTAACAGAATGCTAAAAAGAAACATCATGGGGTCACAGCGTGTGTAGCAGACAAGCCAAGGCAATTGGATGGAACTACTTGATGAAACTGTCTTTGTAATGACAAAAGGAGTAAACTTGGTCGACAAGAACAGGGAGCCCAGAAATAAAACACACAAGTGTATTAAAGAGGCCTCATGAGATGACAATGGTTGAGCAGCTGTGGTGGTAACCAGTGCCGGGTATTCTAACAAAATTTACATAGATCTGTATATTACTCATCATACTTATTATTACCATAGCCATAATCCTACCCACAGATGATTAGGGGCCTAAATGCTTATTCGTGTATTATCCAGCAGTTTAAGGCTAAGAGAAGACAACTCATGAGGCAGCGGATGCTAAAGCACATTTAAATTGGTCTCCTGACATTAGATCACTTCAGGTTCATTACTTGGCTTATGTTAAAACAAATGTTTATGCCAATAGGCTTTAATGTTTGGATGAAGATGAGAAGAGGCAGAAGAAAGAGTGTGCCAGTCAAAAGGCTTTGCGCTTGAGAAATCAATACCAAGCCCTCCATTTAAATTGCTACTTGTACAGCGGTGCATCAACAGAAAGGTAGGCACGGCGGGCTATAAATAAACATGCGTGTGATTTGAGGGCAATGCCGTGTCCCATTTGTTAGCGTTTTCCTTCTTTCAAAAGTCACTTCACTTTTCCTTTGCATTACTCAAGACTAAGCAGCAGGCACGGCAGCCTTAAACAAAGGTGTTTCAAGGCATTCACATGCATTTGCAATCAATAAAGCCCGGATGGTGACTCGCGGGCCAAAGACAAAGTGGAACGTTTTTATCGTATGATCCGCCTGTCAAAGCTTGTTATCTTTTAGACTTTAGAAACAATAGTTACATGAGGCATGAGCATATAAAGCCTGACAGCATCTCAGCATGCCAGTGTTCCTGCAGAGCAAATACAAAAATAGAAAAGCCTTTTTTGAAAAAAAATAAAAAAAAACTTTGCAAGGGAGAATGCAATTTTGGGAAAGAGAAAAAGGAGATATTTAATTTTATACGGTGGATGTTTGGGGTGGCACAGTCAGAGCTTGAGTAACTAATTGGGAAGGCTTCCAGTGGCACCCGCATTAAAAACCCAAAATATCAAACACTGCTCTCACGCTGTGCATGTCTTCTCATGTGCATTTGTTGATATTATCACAAAAAAAAAATAAAAACACTTGCAAAATAGGTAAATAAATAAATAAGATGTTAAATTCCTTCACCAGGCGCTTGCTTTCTGTATGACATGTAGTGGTGCAGTGGGCCGTCTTGTGGAATGGTGCTCTTGTAACAGCTTGGAGCTCAGTGCTATTAAGACAGTGGAAATGAGGATTGATTTCCGATGACAAGTTACTAACTGTGCACCTTTGCAAATTAACGGCCAGACTGTGTCTCTGGTTCACTCGTTTAAATTCCTGGGGACTGCTTTCACTAATACATTAAAATGGGACAAGCACATCACCCCAATTATCAAGAAAGCCAGGTAGAGACTTTTCTTAAGAAGCTTGGCATATCAAGGCGTATATTATTAAATTTGTCCTAGGCCATCATGGAGAGTATTGTGACTTCCTTTATCACCGTTTGGTTTCCTTCTGCCTCCTCTCTCACTAAAAGTCGGTTGCAGTGGTTGATTTGTTCAGCTGAGAAAATCTTTGGCTGTTGTCTCCCAAAATTAACAGATCTGTTCATCGCCAGAGCGAAAACAAGAGTAGGAAAGATTGCAGTTTACTGCACCCACCCCAGCAGCTATTTGGTCATTAAATTGCCATCACAGAGGAGGTACAGCTCTATTGCGACCCGAACTACACACCTTCTCCACAGCTTCATTCCTCATATCTTTCATATCCTGAATAAACTTACATAGGGTCACTCCTGTTTTTGCAACACATAACTGGTAACTGTGCTGTTTGTCTATTTGTAAATACTTCATACTTTTTCAACTTGTACTATTTGATATCAATATTATTTTGTATAGTTTTGTATTTGTTTAAGTTAACTATTGAAGTTTGTAAATGTTTTGTTTAAGAAACTATTGTATTTGTATAGTGTATACCAGGGGTCCTCAATCACAGTCCTGGAGAGCCGCAGTGGCTGCAGGTTTTTGTTTTAATCTGGTTGCTTAATTAGAAAGCAATTCTTGCCAATAATTTAATTTCATGGCTTGTTAGTGCTTTAACTCCGCTATGTCAGGTAATTCTCGTATCCTAGATTTTCTTTTCCTTTCTAAGGATATCATCCAAATGATTTGAAGGCTAAAATGGATGAGTAATTCTCAGTCCTTCATTTTTTTCTCTTTACTTTCCTTCCAAGTATTTAATTAAACCCAATAGTGCATGATAAATACACACAGGTGTAAATGGTAACAAGCTAAATGGAGAAATGCTTGTCTCTTTTGTTGTTTGCATGTTATTGCTAATTAGGAGCAATTAAAAACCAAGAATACAGCTGTTTAAGACTTAAATAAGCAATAAGGGTTCACAATCTTAACGAGTGGGACAACTAAAGTGAAGCAGAAGTGTTACTTGAGCAATAAGGGCTTCTTATTAGGCAATTGGGTTGGAGCAAAAACCTGTAGCCACTGTGACTCTCCAGGACCGTGATTGAGGACCCCTGGTCTATACTATACTATTTGAATAGTAGCAGGTTAATGGTGGGTTGAAATTGTGTTGTCTTGAGTTGGTAATGTCTTGTATCTCATGTTTCACAACTACCCAAAGTGAATTCTGGTATGTTTCATATGGTAGCAATAAAGTGATTCTGATTCTGAAAATGAAATGGCAAAGCATGCGCTTTTAGGCGGGGATCTCCACCAGGAAAGCACACTTCTGTTTTATCTGTTTTTTCCAGAAGCTCCCCAATGTTACTGGGACACACTCACAAATCATTTGCATCATTTACTTCACACGTTTATGTTTATCTGATGTTTAACACTGCATTATATAAAAAGGCTTGCAATTCTCACATAAAATGTGTCAACCAGATTAGTTAATCCAGAACATTTGATGATGCCTTAAGAGTGCTTCATAGTCAAGTCTATCTTCAGTCCGGTTGGTAAACACAATAGCCATTTTTTGATCAAGAACAAGAGTGGCGTTTGGGGGTGGCAAGTAGGGCGACCACCCCAGGCCCAATGCCTGAGGGGACCCCACTTTTGAGGTCCGCGTGTCCTGTTCGAGCGGATTTGTCAGGTTATATTCGCCAGTATATATATATATCGTTATATTTTGACAAAGTCCGTATGTTATCTTGCAAAAATGTAGCTGAATACAGTAATGAGAAAATCCAGTGTATATTAACATTATTTTTATTAAATTCGAGTGCAAGTTTATATAGTCCACACATACCAGTAACAGCGTTTGAAGTAACCGGCCCCGCGTGGGGTTGGTCAGCCCTAGGCCACGCACACTCCTAAGGCCACCTCTAATCAAGAATATATGAAAGGGCTACATTCAAAAAACCTGGTGGCACGGGTTACCTGCATTTCCTCTTTTGAATTTATGAACTTACTTACTTCTGTTTTAGTAACATGCAATGTTTTGTTGTAAGAATTTTTCTTACTTATACAAACTAATGTGGTAAGTGAAAGAGGTCCAAAAATGGACCAAAGGTGCCCGGTCTTTAGCCTCAAAAACCACCACATCTGCTTCTAAGGACATATGCATGTTATGAAAAGCCATACAGGCAAGAGAAGGACAGGGAAATAATGGGAATCACAATCAAAGCAAAAGCTAAAACCAGAAGATCAAAATATACTTTTTAGGTTCAAAACATAACCTAACTCAAAGTCAAAAAGCTAGGAGGAAACAAGGTCTGAAAAACTTTCAACAACACAAACAATTTTAGAATTTCTTTGAGGTGTCTGCAAAGTCAGATAGGGAAGTGACTCCAGAGGCTCCTGATGTCACTCAGTTCGTGACCTCTGACATTGTCGCTAGCAACTACATGGCAATTGTCAAACAAAACTGCACAAAACAGTAACTCTTGTGCCAAAACTAAATGGTGATTCAGGAAAACACAAGTAAATATTAAATATTTCCAAACAGCCACATAAAAATAAACAATTGTCAGAATTGGCTTAAGTGTCCCAAAAATGTACAAAGAAAAGTATTTTTTTAAAGAAAATATGCTGCAACAAAAATGTAAAACACCCAGTGCAGACACCCCAGAGGAAGGATGGGTGTCCTGCCCAGGATGGAGATGGATTACTTACTGGGCCAGGATGCCATAATGAAAAGATGGACTAAGGGCAGGCAACACCTGGCCGGGACTCCTTATGATTCCCATACTGTGTTGGATGCCTGAAGGCTATTGGAAGCAGTAAGAGAGTATGGCAGGGAGCAGTTCATCTCCCACTATACCAGGAGGCAGTGTCCCTCATATAGAGTCCCAGTTTTGACACTCTCAGGGCTACATGGGAGTTGAAGTCCAGAAGTTCAGTCCTGTAGGGATCCCTGGGGAACAATAGTGGGTGTTGTTGGGGACGACCTTCCTGGATTACTTATGACACGGAAGTACTTCCCCATGGCCACGTTCCATCACCCAGAAGTGCTGCTGGGTCCAGTATAAAAGGAGCCCGCTGTAACATGTGGACGAGTTAGAGTCATGAGGCAGCGGGCGATACTCATTGGAAGAGAAAAGGAGCGAGAACTTTAAACTCTGTATACGAGGGGGGACCCAAAAATAACCGGAATTTTGTTGTTGTTAGGTTGGTACTTGTAGTACGTGGTTGGGCCGCTAGGGCGATCTAGTTACACTCCTCACAAGTCAGTCTGCCAAGTGCCATCAGTCTGGAAGGTTGTGCTTGTGTTCAGTGAATTTTGTAAACGTAGTTTTGTGCAAGCGTTGTTTTTTTACGATGGCCGATTATCGTGAGCAATGCGCGGCAGTGAAATTTTGTTTTCTTCTTGAAAAAAGTGTTGCAGAAACTATTGTTATTGAAACGGTATGACAACCCTGAACCACCCACCCTACTCACTGGATTTAGCTCTGTGTGATTTCTTTTTGTTCCCTCGGATGAAAAAAGACTTGAAAGGAAGGCGTTTTGCTGACATCGAAGAGGTAAAACAAGAAACGACCAGAGAATTAATGGGCATTACTTCAGACGAATTTAAAAAATGTTTCGAACAATGGAACAAATGGTTAGATAAGTGTATTTCCGCCAATGGAGAGTACTTTGAAGGAGACTAATTGTAGTTTGTACAGAAAATTAAATTAAACACGTTTTAAAAATATTTCCAGTTATTTTTGGGTCTCCCCTCATATTAGCTGGAATTGTAATTGTATTGAGCAAAATGGATTAAAATGGATTAAAATCCCTTTATTTTAGAACCGGAATTGTGTTAGGTCATCTGTGTCTGGGATTTGGGGGCTCTGTGGCACCCTCTAATGTTCATACCAGTCATGACAGTACTTTTCAATATAGCTGTTATCAGCCAAGTAGTCATTGAGGAGTTCAATGGCAATGAGGGATCTGAAGTCACCAATGTCCATGGTGCAATTCATCTAACATCTAAGACAAGGAAGTCAAAAGGACAAAATATCTGTGTTGTCTAACATCTCTCCTTTATGGTCGTCACATTAAAACCTTGAACAGGCCCTACTGGCGGTAGCCAATTTCACTGCGAGTCAGTGATTGATATCAATGCTGATTTAATTGCCCTGAGGAGGAGTTGCTATTCAAACCCAACAAATTACTAGCAGGCCAAGGAAGCACCTGTGTAGTAATCGGCATTCAGTGTTGCACTTATATTCCAGATGTTTCTTTAAATCTGACTTCTCTGGCTGGTCACATTCATCATGCAATGGATGATTTAAGCAAATTCACTTTCTCTGCAAAGGAGAACAATTACTAGTTAACAAATTAGCTTCCTGCTCGGGGCTAGAAAATTAGGCAGTCATTTGGATAACTTTGTTCTGCAATGTACTGCCTCTTATATTTCTTCAATTTGTAAAAAAGCTGTTTTTAGCAATATGATGTGTCTGTTCCTGCTCCTCTTACTCCTGCTACACTGACCCCATCTGCACTACTTAAAATCGATGCTGAAATTGCTTTAGCTTTTCTATAGGATCTTACATATTTTGAATGTTGATTATGCTTCAGATATAAAAGGGGAAGTTTGGAAAGATGTAGTATTTTATGTTTTATCTATGTTAAGAGTGATACAGAAATGCAACCAACATTTATGGGATGACTAGGACAAAAGTCGTATAAACAAGCAAGGGATCTTAACCAGAAGACTAACAGAGAGGTAGTCAAAACTATAAAGGGGAAAGATGATCCAAAGAGAACTGTTAAGTATTTTAGTAGTAAAATAACAGTCAAGGAGGAGTTGAAGTGAGTTGGGGATGATGAAGGGGAATTAAGATGGGCTTAAAATGGAGAAGGACAAACAAACTGTAACTGCCTTTACTTCACTATTGGCACGTAGACTTATCTTGCTAAATTGGAAGAATCCTAACTCTCCTCTGTTAAGTCAATGGGTAACTGATGTTATATATTATCTACAATTGGATAAACTCAAATTCACACTTAGAGGATCTGTACAAAACGTTTTCAAAACTTGGCAGGATCTGATCAATAACATTTTAGAATAAGCATTTAGAGCACTGAGGAAGCGGATTCTCTCCCCTCTTTTTTCTTTTTTTTACTCTATCTTTATTCAGTTATTCATTTACTGTATCTATTTACTTATTTTTACTAGCTTAAAGATCTACTCTGCTGGCCTAGCTCTCTTTCTCATGGGTGGGGGTTGATTTGTTTCAAACCTGTTTTTGTAAAACTTGACTTATTTGTATGGAATGTTATTTGATTTTAATAGAATCAATAAAATCCAAAAAAGGGGAATTAAAATATACAGTGAAACAGCAAACTTGCACTTGACTGAAATGTATACTGTACATATGAAGAAGTCAATGACTTCCCAAAAATAACAGGGACCACCATGGAGGTAGGGTGGCACAGTGGCACAGTGGTAGCTCCACTGCCTCGCAATAAGGAGACCAGGGTTCATGTCCTGGGTCCTCCCTGTGTCGAGCTTGCATGGTCTCCCCTTGTGTAAATGGGATTCCTCCAGGTGCTCCAGTTTCCTCCAACCATCCTAAGACATGCAGGCAAAGTGAATCGGCAACTCTACATAAGCCCTGGTGTGTGTTTGGTGTGTGATTGTGTGTGTATGTTTACCCTGTGATAGATCAGTGCACTGGCCAGGGTTTGTTCTTGCCTCAAACCCTATGGCTAGCTGGGATAGGCTTCAGTACACCCATCGACCCTGATTTGGATTAGGTGTTTTAGAAAAAGGAGGTACTTAGTGACTTAGAAATTGTAGAGAGAGAAATACTGCTCAGATTAAATAGGCTAAAATCTAACAAATCTCCATGACCAGATACCATTTATCTTTGTGTACTTAAGGGACTTAGTGACTACAGATATAAACCCATTGCAGAAATTTTTCAAAAATCTCTGCACACCGGGGAAATTCCTAAAGACTGGAGGCAACCAAATATTTCCTTTGCAAAGAAATGGTGATCAGGCTGATCCAAGTAACTATATAAGATTATACGCATTACAGGGAAATTGATGGAAGAAATTATTAAGGAACAGATCAAGTAGCACACATCCAGAACAAAAGCATTCGTAAATACTTGACATGGGCTCAGACCAGGAAGGTCGCGTTTCACTAATACGCGGTGTGGTGGATTGCCGGCATTTTACTCCGGCCCTCACCCCCAGGCCGCCAGGAGGAGCTCTCCCGAGAGCATATATGGGCCCCGAATTCCAGCAGGGCCTCATGGACTATGGAGTTTTTATACACAGCCCTGCTGGATACCTTGGGGGCCACTGGGAGTCGCTGTCGGGAAGCCAGTGGACTCATTTGTGCACCATGACCCAGAAGTTCGTCACAGGAAGAGCGACGGGCTTCCGGGGTGAAGAAAAGTACTGTTTACTCTGACCCGGAAGGAATAAGGACTTGTGGAACTGTTGGGCAGAAACACTTCCGGGTCAGGAGGAATAAAAGGACTCTGGGAACTCCCAGACAACGAGCTGAGCTGGGTGGTAGGAAGGCAACGCGTCTGGGAGTGGAGGATTGGATTATTGATTGTTTATTGTGTATTATTGGTTATTTACGAGTAGTGTGGAGTGAAGGGTGCTTAGTGCATGTAATTATTATAATAAAAAGAATTATTGTGGCACTTTTACCAGGTGTTTGGCGTGGTACCTGAGGGTTCAAGGGAGCACTAGCGCCCCCTACTGCGACAGCGGGAATTCTATGAAAAAACAACAGAAGAATATGATGGTGAGCGTGTCTATGATATTATTTATCATGATTTTCAAAAGGCTTTTGATAAGGAACCACATGAAAGGATAGAGATCAAACTAAAAGAAGTGGAAATTCAGGCGTATTCTGTAGGTCTGTAGGAAGCTAAGGGTAACAGTGAGGGAAACATTTGCAGACTTAGGTGAGGTTAAAAGTGGTGTCCCTCAGGCAGGGCCTTCTTAACGCATGGGTACACTGGGCAGTTGCCGGGGGTGGGGGGCCCATGACCGTAGGGGCCCACATTTTTTCTGATGCCTATGTATGTTTCTGTTTTGCTATCAAAACAGGAGTCCCAGTGCTCTACTGTGCCTGGGGGTGTGACGATGTGGGTTCGACTCCATGCTTCCATCGCTGTTCAGGAGCCCTTGAACCCAACACCATCAGTAATGTCACCGATGAGCTAGACAGTTGAGGCAATAACAATTGAGCAAGGGGATGGTATAAATGTGCAAAGTGCTTTTATTAAAAAAAAATCAAAAACAAAGTATTCAATAAATAGTGCAGTGATCCAAAGTTTTTCAATAAATACATAATCCATAAAAACAAACGTGGAGATTAAAAAAAACAATAAATAGAACAATCCTTTAAAAACTAGAGGCTAAAACGTTCATATAGGAAGCAATCTTTAAAAACAATAAGCTTGGTACTTCTTCTATGCTGGCGTCTCACCTGCTTCTCCCGACTAGGCTTTGCAGCAGGCGAGACGCTCTCTGCAGCTGCACTTTCCCATATCGCATCCACACGAGACTGGAGACCTCCCGATCCCTGGCTTCGGTCTGGCACTCATCCCAGCCCTGAGACTTGGTTCACACCAACGGCCAGGACGCACATGTTGGGGAATCCACCACCAAGCCTCACGACTCCCGGTGCCTTTCCGGCCTTCCACAGCCAGTCGTCTTTCCCTGGTCACTCCCGCTACCTGTTTGCTCAGCGGGAGCGACATCAACTACAACCCCTGGATGTAGGCCTATCACCCAGGCTTCCTCGCAGCTGCCCGCAAGCGCTCGTTCGCTCATTCACCTACATGCTCTTTGTGGCTCTCTCTCTTGCATCGACATGCTTCCCTATAAACTCTGTTTCCGTCTCCGTCTCTTTTCTTTTCTCTCGTTCTTTCTGATCTTCCTCCCAACCGACTCGTGCTTCTTTTATACAGCGAGGGGCCATAGCAGCTGCAGCACATTAGCCACGGGAACAATCACGGATGTGGGCAGTCCCTCACCTGTGCACTAGGTGAGAAACACCCACACCGCAGATCGCCCCATGGCTTGCTATGGCCGCTACGCCCCCTCATGAAGCCGCCGTGAGTGCGGTGATTATTTATTTAAAAAGAAACGGCCTTTGCTGAGTGAGCTGTGGACCCATAACACCACAGGGGGCCTATGATGCTTTTAAGACAGCCCTGCCCTCAGGGGTCAGTGCTGGGGCCACTGCTCTTTTAATATACCTAAAGACAGGAATATAATCAATAAGCTGAATAAGTTTGCAGATGATACCAAACCAGGTGGAAGGGAGGATAATGGAGAATCGTGTGAATTGTTTCAGAGGGACTTGGACATCATATAGGCAGATGACGTTTATTTTAGGTAAATGTAAAGTATTACATGTAGGAAGTACAAATATTAGATTTGAATACAAAAAGGGAGGCCTGAAACATGAAAGTACACCTTATGGGAAGGACCTAGGAGTCAAAGTGGACTCGTCACTATCTACAGCCAGCGTATAGAAGCAATCAAGAAGATTAATAAGGTGTTAAATATCACGCTGTGTGGAGTTCAAGTCATGAAAAATAAAATGCTATTGCTTTGATGTCTTTGATGACGTATAACTGAATTTATGTCTGAAAACGAACATCTTTGGAAATAAATTCATAGTAATTGGAAGATATACCTTTATAAAACACATTAGGTTAGAATGAGGATCTAAGGCAACAATATGGGCAAAGCAAAATTTAAACAAGGCCTAGTTTTTGAGAAAGCTCTGTAACTCTTGAATGTGGTTTATATCACATGGCATTATAAGAGCTAATTTATTTGGGACACTGGGCAGAAAATTAAGATTAAACTTTGAACCGACTGCTTCTGCTCTTTCTTTGCAGCCACAATTACTTCTTTTCAGAAGAATTCCTCTCAGCCCCTTTGCTGTTAACTCCATTGCTTCTGGCATCCAGGATATATGGCACCAAGGAATCATGAAGCAGAGTTAAGTTATGATAGGAAAGTAACAGAGACGCACCTGATTAGCTGAAGCATGAGAATTCATGCCTTTCATTCACCAGCATCCTTGTCTAAATGGTACTAAATGGGGAAATCCATCATGCATTTTGAAAGACCTTTACAGCTCTACTTGTGTTCTGTTCAGACACTTCAATCGTATTTCTGTTGTAACCAATATTAAAGTGATGCCTGGAGTATCATGTGTGACTGTGGATACCAAGTTGAGACGTACTTAATTTACTCTGCAAGGGAACTGAACATCTTTACATGGTATACTGTATCGAACTGTGGAGTAGACATTACTACTTTGGGGACCTTCCAGTCTCGATTCCACAGCATTTTCAAAAAGTCATTGAATCGGGATTACAAAGCTTGACAAGATTGAATGGCTGGTTAGATCAAAACCTTTCAGAGGTTTTTCTATTCAAGAACAGCTATATAGGATTAATGCAGGTCTTTAGACTTCTCAAGGCATCAATAAAATTGATCCCATCTTAAATGCACATCCCCTTAGTTTTAAGAATACAAGCAGGTCAGCTTATCAATGGCTTTCTAGCTATAAGCATGAGGATTTAGGCCTAAAATGATCTACATTGCTGGACAAATAAAAATGATATATAATGACTTGCACTGCTCCCTTACATCTCTATAGGCCAAGGAAGTCATTATTGTCTGTTTTTGCATCTTTCACATTCTCTCAGCTCTTAGCTGGTCATTCTTTAGATACTCCATTTTCTTTCCATGAATCAAAGACATGCAGATTAGCATGAAAATTTAATACTGAGTCGGTGAGAGTGCATGCACATGTGTACCCTGAGATGGACAAATTTCTGAATAGAGATGGTTCCTTGGCTTATTGTTGGATTCAGATGGGATGAAATCCTGAAAGCCTTACATAAAGTAGGCAGGTTTTGAATGAATAATCACAATCACTAAAGAATAATTGGCCAAATTGGCATCCAAAAATTGCTCATTCATAATATTATGCGTAATCGACAGAACTTCACCTTTTATGAGCAATGCAACTTTGGTATGGTCTAAGTAAAGATGAAGACAAAATCCTGGATAATTTTACTGATTTAAAAAATATTTATCTATCTTTCTAAATGATTTTAAGTAAAAACCCAATTTAAAGTGAATTTTTATAAATTTCTTAGAGACTTGCCAGTCACATGTTGGAGACAAGAACTGCATGTTGGAGTGAATGAAACCCCAGCATGGAGAACCTTTTACAAGCAACCACTGCAAAAAAGAATTGGCGACCTTCAATGGGAGATTCTTCATGCGGCTCTCGTCACCAACTCATTCTTATCGGTTATTTCACCGGGAACATCAGACTGTTGTCCTTTTTGTCAACAGCGAGAAACTGTCTTTCACTTTTTAGTAAACTGCAAAAGACTTGAACCACATTTCTTTACATTTCTCAAGACACTTTTTGATGGGAAAGTACTGTCACTGTCAGCTGTTTGCTTTATTTTCAGTGTTAAGTATACACTGAATCAGAGAAGCAAGTGTGTGCTGGGAAATTATCTTCTTGGCCAAGCAAAACTCTCAATTCTCAAAACTAGCAGAAACAAAGAGAAAAACTCAAAGATCACCGATGTGCTCCTTATGTTTAAAGTGCTGGTGAAGTGCCGAGTGAAACTGGAGTTCACTTAACACCACCTTATTGGAGACGTACAGACCTTCTGCGATTTATAGGGGCTTGGGGGGTTTTGGTGTTCTGTTGAGAGGGACAAGTTGGTAACTGGGTGGTGACTTTTTTAAATGTGCTTCATAATATTTAAACACTGGATGGTTGAAAGTGCAGGACAGGTGACATACTGGTGAATACAGTGCTGTGTGTATAATAGTGAATTATGTGCGGAGTAGGAGACGTGTACTGGGGGAGTAGTGGAGGAGTAAACTGATTATGAAATGTATATTTATTATGGATAATTATTTAAATTTATGTGCGGAGTAGGAGGCGTGTACAGGGCAATAGCAGTGAAGTAATGCAATAATTAGCTTTCTTATGAAATTATAAAATATTTTTTTTTTATTTTTATTAATTTTATTACAATCCATACAAAGCAATCAAGTTTTTACAAAGAGAAAAATTAAGAACAGATCGATCCCCACCCCTGAGAGAGAGAGCAAGCCAAACAGCGTTAAATTTAAGGCTTGGAGACATACCTAAATTAATAAATTCTCTGTGCCTTTTGAACTTATTTTAAAATATTACTGATTAGATCCTGCCATGTTTTGAAAAAAGTCTGTACGGATCCTCTAACTGAGTATTTGATTTTTTCCAACTTCAAATAATATAACACATCGGTTTCCCACTGACTTAAAAGAGGAGAGTTTGGGTTCTTCCAGTTTATGAGAATAAGTCTACGTGCCAAAAGTGTAGTGAATGCAATCACAATTTGTTTGTCTTCCTCCGCTTTAAACCCATCTGGAAGAACCCCAAACACAGCTGTTAATGGGTTTGGAGGGATTGTAAGTCCAAGGCTATCTGAAAGGTAATTAAAAATGTTTGTCCAGAATAATGTTAATTTGGTGCAGGCCCAGAACATGTGACCTAGTGAGGCTGGGACTTGGTTGCAACGTTCGCAGGTTGGATCATGCCCTGGGAACATTTTGGAGAGTTTTAGTTGAGACAGATGTGCTCGATATATAATTTTAAGTTGTATAACTGTATGCTTTGCGCATATGGAGCTCGAGTGAATTCTCTGCATTGCTACTTTCCACTCCTTTTCTGATATATTAATTGAAAGATCTTTTTCCCAGTGTCCTCTTGGATCTTTAAAAGGGAGGGATTGTAAAATGATTTTATATATTGTAGAGATGGAGTCTAAATCCTTGAGATTGAGCAATATTTTTTAACTGCATATTACTGCTGTGTTCATGTTATTTATTATTGTGCAAAATAAAGCTTATTTTAAAAATTAAAAAAAGTCTATCTAACTATCTATCTATCTATCTATCTATCTATCTATCTATCTATCTATCTATCTATCTATCTATCTATCTATCTTTAAAAAGTATATCAATAAGTCACCACTGTTTCCTGAAAAAGCAAAAAGCAGTCATAAAAAGATTTACTCTCATCTGTGTGATACTTTGTTTTCCTTGCACATCCTGTGGTTTTAAATATCCAAATATCCACTGAGGCTATCTCTGTGCCCCATTCACGTGCCTTTTAAAGAAGAAAGCAGGAATGCAGTCAATAGCAGAATGGAACCTTAGGGGGGCACAGGAAAGAGCAGGTGGGAGTAGACAGAGATGGGATAAAATTTTGTTGGGAGCAGCCAGGAGTGGGACGAAACTATGGCAATGTTATGAACTTGAGAGTCTCACAGTACAAAAGTCTCAAACAGTGACTCAAAAATGTTCACTGGGGGGGAACATTTCTCATCAAATCCCAGCTAGAACCAAAAAGACGATGAGGAATCCCTATAGCATAAAAGATTTATCTTAACAAAAATGCACTGTGGCACAACAATAGGCTCCAAGGAACAAAAGGCACAGAAGGCAATGCCTGCTAAAGGCAATCCCCAAAAGCAAACAAAGTCCCAATCAGAAATCCAAGAAGTGAAGTCACAAAAGTAGAGCACAGAAAATCCTAACAGAAACTCATTAACTCTATAGACACATTCACAATGAAGCACAAGGCCCTGTGGGTTGTCCGGGCCTTTATAGGGTTGATGGCATACCTTTAATGATTATAGGTAGGTGACCCACCTCTTGGGTGACCACCCACAAAACACATGGTACATAGTAAAAGATAATTAAACATAAAGAAGTGAAATAATCAACAAAGTTAGCATAAACAATGGAACAAAACAGGCATGAAAACAGAATTTGAACCTCAGGCAGGAGAGAACCCTTGGTTGAAATCCAACAGGAGCTGCCAGTAGCGTGACTAAAACAGCCAGCAGCAAACAGACCTCTAGTCTGCAGTACTGACCTTGTTTTGTGAAAAGACTATTTGTTTTGATCTTTGCTTTGTATAAAAGAAGGAGACCCTCTTCGTCAGTGGGATTAGAGACTTGCTGAACTTTTGATTTATAAACATTCCAGCTACTTGGAGTGTGTGCCTTCATAAAGAAGTGGTTGTCTCGGGTCCCTACAACCTCCTACTTCGGTCAAAATATATGGGTTTTTTATTAAATTTGCAGCATGTGCTGCTTTCTGACATGTTCAACTGAGAGGTGTGCCATATAAAAAATAATATATCTATAAAGTTACAGCAAAAGCAGATTGCATGGCTCGGCCTGCATCCTTAATCAAGTCAGACGATGGACTGTAAAGCATAAGATTGCTGGTCTAGTCTCTGTCTGAGACTCACAAGGTGACACTGATCAAATCACTTCCTCAGCCTGGGATTAAATACAAGTAAAATGAAATGTGACACCTTTATTATCTAAATTTAAACTAAAAATTCTTATTGTATATACTATTTGAAAGAGGATCTATTGTTATATGACAATGTATTGTTTATTAAAAAAAATGCAGGAAATGTTTTATCCAATACAAAGACTATAGACATGACTAGTTAGAAAATACATTTTGTTACATCAAGTCAGACTGTCATTGAATACTCATATAAAATGGTCTTGATCTTCAACGAGTACTTGATACACCAATGTGCTGACACAGCTATAAAGGAGATTGATTAAAGTCTGACAATTGTCAGTTACAAAACGACAAATGTCAATAACTGGGTATGAAAAATTTAGCAGGAATAAAATAAAATCCATTTACAGTAGATGAAGTCAAAAGAAAGCAATGGAATTTACCAGAAATCCTTTTTTAGGAATAAAGAAATAATGATTTCAGAAAAGTCATAAATAAGAAGAGATTAAAGATATATAACAATTTTACAATTGATTGTAATTTTCAGGTCTGTGAGTTAAGACACCATGATTATGTAGCTACCTCTCAATGCAGAGTTCAGTCCCGCACCTTTAAAGTGTGGAGGTGGCACATTCTGTTTATGTCTGCTGGAGTTTCTTTTCAGTTTTTTTTTTTCGACCAACTTGCCATAGATGTGCAGGTTAGGTTAAATGACTACTCTAGACGGTCAAGTGTGGGTGTCTTATGGGTGACCGGCACCCCAATGAGGCAGCCATGCTGGGGTCCATGGGCACCACCAGAGAGAGCTACAGGGAGTTATGCTCCCAGCTTTAGGGAACTTCCAATTACTCCAAAAGTACTTCCATCAGGTTATACCTTGGCACCAGAAGTACTCTGGAGTCCAAGATAAAAGGGGCAACTCAAACATGATTCAAACCCGTGTGTGTCAGTTGTGTCTGGGGACTGGGGCTCTGTGGTGCCCCCCACCTCTTCTTCAACAATATATACACACATACTGTATATACAGGGGTAAGCAAAAGTAGTCTGATAGTTGTAAGTATGTGAAACGCAAAGTTGATGCTTGTATTTCTATTTATTTATTGTATTTAAGGGGACTGTACCGTAAATATATAAAATATAATATAAATATAATATAATATAAAATAATATATAATAATATATAAATAATATATAATATAAAATAATAATATAATATAAAAATATATTATATATAAACATTTATGAGTGGAAGTGTGTGTGTCTGTTTGTCCGGCCCAAAAGTGCGAGGCTACAGCATGAAGCCCAAAGAACATGACTCTATCGCCAAAGTGAAAGTGCTGAGAAAAAAGAAACTCGCTAGCCCTCCAATACACATGCGAGACGAGCACATTGGCAAAATGAATCCTGTGAAGAGAGAGAAGCTCACTTGGCCATTGAGATTATATATATACTGTATATATATATATATATATATACAGTATATATATACAGTATATATATATAGTATATATATATATATATATATATATATATATATATACACACACACAAACATATATTTATATTTAAATCCTTACACTGGCTCCCGGTTAAATTTAGGGCAGATTTCAAAATCCTCCTTTTAACATATAAAGCATTAAATCGCCAAGGTCCGACTTGTCTGAACTTATCATGACTTACAATCCTTAGCGCACATTAAGATCTCAAGATGCCGGTCTGCTTATGATTCCAAGGATTAATAACATAACAGTGGGAGGTCGAGCTTTTAGTTACAGGGCCCCTAAACTGTGGAATGGTCTTCCCGCTTCTATAAGAGATGCCCCTTTGGTCTCAGCCTTTAAATCCCGGCTGAAGACTCACTACTTCAGTTTAGCATATCCTGACTAGAGCTGCTGATTAGCTGTACAGACTGCATCTCTGTTGTTAGTCATTAGCACTAAAACATAAGTAACATGATAGTTATAATTGAATACTAACCCTCACCTATTCTGTTTCTGTTCTCGGTACTCAAATGTGGCAATTGGTGCCACGGCCCATCTGCCAAGTTGTTTGCCTGCCTATGGTAAAGTCATCCCTGATCAGGGAATCATGGGAAAGAGGGGTCCTTTCATCGGATTGGCGGGCCCAGCACTGTTTTAGCTGTGGAATGGCCAAATGGGGGAGGCAGCTTGATGAATGAGGTCTCCAGGACTCTAAAAATATCCAAATCTTATTATGTGATATCATCTACTGTTAAATTCTGCTCCGTACTTCTAAAATGTTTATTTTTATGCTGTATTAAGGATTTGTTCTGTTCTGTGTATTGTATTGTATTGACCCCCTTCTTTTGACACCCACTGCACGCCCAAACCTACCTGGAAAGGGGTCTCTCTTTGAACTGCCTTTCCTAAGGTTTCTTCCATTTTTTTCCCTACAAGGTTTTTTTGGGAGTTTTTCCTTGTCTTGTCAGAGAGTCAAGACTGGGGGGCTGTCAAGAGGAAGGGCCTGTTAAAGCCCATTGCGGCACTTCCTGTGTGATTTTGGGCTATACAGAAATAAATTGTATTGTATTGTATTGTATATACATACATTAATACATACATTGCCGCGAATGATTGTAATTCTCTTCCGGACCAGAGGCTGATGCTATTGAGTAATGCCTTTCCTTCTCTTCCATTTATAGAATGGAAGATTGACACCTGACTTCTGTCATATGCCCTCCTGGACCCGCCTCTTCCAGTCTGTATCTCATTTCAACCCTCCTAAACCACAATATGACAGTCTGATCTTGGGCTCCTGTCTGGAAAGAAATTTGATTGTTGTTTATTGTTTTTTTTTTTTTGACCATGAAAGTGCTCCAACCCTTTATGCTTTGTCTTGGTCTTTTTTACTATATATATACTGTATATATATTACACTAGGGGGCTTACACCCTGCTCGCTTCAATTACCAATCCCCCTTTTCTGCTCTACACACCAGCAACTTCGCGTCTCTGCTGCTCGCATTGTGAAGGGGGGGCTAGACGCGCTCCAAGGAGACACAGTCACTCCTTCGAAACCCCGTCTTAAACCGTAATACAATGGGAAACAAATACAGTTTTTCTTTTTACCTCCTCTTTGCTCAATCAGCTGCTGGCTTGCTGCTGTTGCTAGTACCGTGCCGCGTGATCTGCATCTCATGCAGTGCTTCAAACATTTAAAAGCCTGTACAGAAACTGTCTTTGTCATCTACTCTTTGTCTTTTATTTCTGGCCTTGGACGTGGTTAAGTGTCTTGGCACAAAGTTCTTGATATTTTTTATTTTATAATTTAAAAACAGAATAACAATCTGAAAATCTAACAACATCATATTAAAGTTCGATAAATTCTGAAAAGAATGATACCAAACATATATATGTAGGTTTTAAAATAAGCCTGATTTAAGGTGTAACTAAAAACGCGGCATAAAAAGGCCACATAAAATCATTGCACAAAAACATTACACTTTTAGGCTTAGGATTTTATATATATACTAGACATTAAGCCCGTTACAATAACGGGCGCTAGAACAGTAGTGCATAAATATTAGTAGGAACAGTCTATATTAAATAGCAAGGGACCTTGTATGTAGCTGTAATATGCGTCACTGTATTGTGTGCCATAAATTTTCTCTCGCATTAATACTGGTTTGTATTTCCGTAAAATGCCTGTCATTTTCTCTGACAGTAATACAGTGGAACCTCGGTTCACGACCATGAACCGAAGTAATTTCCCCCATAGGATTGTATGTAAATACAATTAATCTGTTCCAGACCGTACAAATTGTATGTAAATATATATATTTAAGTTTTTAAGCACAAATATAGTTAATTATACCATAGAATGCACAGCGTAATAGTAAACTAAATGTAAAATCATTGAATAACACTGAGAACACCTTGAACAACAGAGAAAACTAACACTGCAAGAGTTCGCGCTATAGTGCTAGGAAATCCGCTCAGTAAAAACACTTTTTCTTAATGAGTTTTAAGCACAGGGAAAAAAAATGAACATTTCAAAAATCCGTAATTTAATAAACAACCAAGAAAAGTAACATTGCAAAAATGTACGCGCGCGGCTGTGTGTGTCTCTCTCGCACGTGCCTGTGAGTGTGTGTGTGTGTCTCTCTCGCGTGCACGCGCCTGTGGGTGTGTCTCATGCGCCTGTGTATGTGTTTGTGTCTCGCACGCCTGTCTCTGTGTGTGTGTGTCTCGTGCGCCTGTGTGTGTGTGTCTCTCTCACGCGCACGCGCCTGTCTCTCTTTCTCTCTATCTCTGCACAGGGAGAGACTGAACATGTGCAGCCCCGTGCATGCGCACTTCACCAGAAGACACACACGCACATGGACACCAGGACGCACACAGGGGTTTTATTAAAGAGGATATAGAATATATATATATATATTGTGGTCCCCGGCCGGGGCGGGAGCCCGGCCGGGACGCCCAGGAGGACGTGAGGAGGGCTTGTGCCTCCTCCAGACCGTGAGGGGGCGTCCGTCCTGGTTCTGTTGGGGACCACGGGTACAGGGCTTGGAAGCCCAGCCCTGTAGGGACCCGTGGCCACCGCCAGGCAGCGCCCCAGTGCCTAATTATCCCGGGAGCCCGGCACTTCCGCCACACCAGGAAGTGCCGGGGGGAAGACGACAGGGGATACACGGACGGCTTCCGGGTGCGCAGCCGGCACTTCCGCCACACAGGGGTGTGGCCAGCGTTAAGTGCCGGGAAGCAGCTGGAGCCCATCCGGGTCCCCATAAAAGGGGCCGCCTCTCTCCAGTCAGGAGTCGGAAGTCGGGAGGCAGTAGACGGAGCTGGAGAGAGAGGACGGGAGGCGGCCAGGAAGGCACAGAGACTGTGGGCCCTGGACATTGGGGAAATCGGTGCAAGAGGCACTGGGGTTCGTGAGTGCACAGGACTTTGTATATAGAGTGTAAATAAACAGTGTGTGGGTGCAAAAATGTTGTCCGTCTGTCTGTGCTGGGGCCAGCATTCACAATATATATATATATATATATATATATATACTATATATATATATATATATTGTGGAACGAGCCCCGGACACAGACAGTCAGACATGTTTAAATGCACCACCACACATTTATTTACACTAATATTTACATTTATAAGTGCACAAAATACCCCCAAGACTCCCCAAAGTCCAGGCCTCACACTCAATGCCTTTAGTAGGCAGGGCGGTCACCCCCTCGTGGTCTGGAGGAGGCACAAGTCCTCCTCCGGTCATCCTGGGCGTCTCGGCTGGGTACCACCCCCAGCCGCGTGCCACAGTGTGTATATATATATGTATACATATATATATATATATATATATATATATATATATACACACACACATACTATAGTCAGAGGGAGGGCTCAGGAGTGGCGACTTCAGGATGACCCAGCCACATTTAGCTCCACCCACAAAAATCCAGGAACATAAATAAGCTTTAAGTGACAGTACATACTTTACGAATAATAAAGAAAATTAACATGTAACATGTAAAATATAGATACAATGACACAAAAACACAAATAAAACATACAAAATTACATTAATAAATAAATAACATTTTTTTTTTGTAATATGCTAAAAATTAAAAATAAGAGAAAAGGTGCCGTAAACCAAAGCAGAATCTGGTTATATGAATGTCAATATTTATTAAAATAGAGGAGTTTAAGTGAAGTAATGAAATCGGACTTCAAAGTGACAGTCAAAAGTCAAGGAAGGCAGACAGAGAACAAGCAGGCCGCAGTACAGGTACTTCTCTGAAACATCACTTGCCAGTACTGTTACGATTTACCATGACTTGTGCTACAAAAAACATCCAGTTGTAAATTAAACAGGCCAAAACAACAAATATGAATATATAAAGTCTCACTTCTGAAACTTCTGCTAGAAATCAATTCTTTATGAAAGCAACACTGAGCACGCGGCTTGCTGTGAAGGTGAATAGGGATGAGGCCGACGGCTGCTTCACTAGGATACCATTATTCTACTAACTTGAAAATACTTTGTAATTTTATACCTGCTGTTTTGCTGGCTTTCAGATCTTTAAATTTATGGAGATAAATTGCATTTTTGTCAGTTGGGTTTAAACACAGAGAAAGTAAAAGTTACTATTAAACATTTACATGTTCAAAACTTTTGGAAGGCAAACATATATTTAACATTGTAAGCTGAGGATCATCCCTCTCCTAAAATGAGGTGAAAAGAAAATTATACATGTTGAGAAACCTGCAACACTGAGCAATGATTTTTTTATTATATAATACAAAACTAGGTCATTAAAGTGCAGGGCGACCCTGTTGTTTTTATAGTTTTTAGTTTTTTTATACCTTGGGTTTCTCTGACCATTTGGTGAGTTAGTTTTAGCTTAATTTAATTCATAATGAGCACTGTCTTAGCGTACTTTGAAGACCACTGTCCCACATCTCCTAAATAACCACTCATGATTCATTGTAAAAGCTCTTTAAAGACCAAACAAGAATGGCTTTGAATTACTGAGTAGATTTTTATGGCTAGAAGTGGTATGGACATGTGATGAGGAGAGACAGTAAAAACATGGGCACAAGAGTGATGGGTATGGAAGTACAGGGGGACAGAAAGTTAGGTGGATGGATAAAGTAAAAGAAGATCTGAAGCAAAAAGGTCTGACTGATGAGAAGTTGCAGGACTGAACTGTATGGAGAAGGTCAATCAAGCACATCGACCCCGCATAGAAGTGGGAAAAGATGAAGAGGAAGAAGATGTAACAGAGTATCATTAGGTCCAGTGCTGTTTCCAAAGATGTGTATGTACTCTATGTTTTATGGATAACTTTTAAATAAATGTCCTGAAGTTATTCAGCAAAGAGTTCGATATATATATATATATATATTTTGGATAAAAACCTTTTAAAAACAAATGTATGCAATTTTGGGTGGATGGACAATAAACATCCAGAGACCACAAATCTAACTAGAACAACATGTGCTTCTGGTGTACCTTTATCTGTCATTCCATTTCTCATGGCAGACTTGCGATTTTAGGAGAGGCTGTCTGAACATGCACAGAGTGTGGTGAAGATGAAATTGTATTTTATGAGTCATCAATACTATCGTATGCTTTCAGTTTTTACAGATGGACCTAAAGATCCAATTTCACACTTTACAGGGGATAGCAGTTATATTCCACAATTTCAAGGTTAATCAGAAAAGTCTTAACAGATAAATCATCAGTATATACCGTTGAGATAGTGGCAGTTATTATGAAATTACATTGGGAAGAAGATGTTCCAACTAACTGTGTTGTCGTCTGCTCTGATTCATTTATAGGTCTGTCTAATAGCCGTCAAGATATAAAGTGTGAGGCTGCCAATGTGAAAGTAAAAATTAGGTTAAAAGTAAAATCTTGCAAATGCTTCAAGTTGCGAAAGTTAAATGTGCGAATGTTAAGCATTGACTGTAAAATATAAATGTTGGGCGGTAATTTAATTGTGTTGGTTGTGTACGTGGGTAGATTAGATTAGACTAGACTAGGCAAGACTAGACTAGATTAGATTAGATTTGACTAGATTAGATCAGGTGAGATCAGACTAGAATAGATTAGACTAGACCAGATTAGATTAGATTAGGTTATATTAGATTAGATTAGACCAGACTAGATTGGATTATATTAGACCAGACTAGATTAGATCAGATTAGAGTAGATTAGATAAACTTTATTATTTCCAAGGGGAGTTTCACAATGGTAGGCATTGGGTTCACTATCCCGACTCCTTTTCACGCTCCAGTTCAGTAGGTGGTGGTAATGCACCTTTGCATTTTAAATAAAAAAAGAAGAAGAGAAAGTTTACTGTTCATGAAGAGCTCCCTTTTTCCAGAGGTAACTTTTTAACAATATTACAGGAAAAAAATGTTATGTGTTTTGCATGTTTCAAGCATACGACTAGATTACTGACATGTGGATTGTGCGACGTGAATAATGTGAGATTTTTTTATTTTGACTTTTTTCCATTAATGTTTTTTTGCATCATTTACCGTTGGATAGCATTGGTCACTATTGGCTTATAGTGTATCATAAACTTTGTTGTCTCTGTTCTGTAAGAAAACATGAGAGTAAAAGTGTCTCTTGGCCATCACTACAAACTACATGGAGATAAGTAACATCTAAAAAAATATTATTTTTGGGTGGAGTATTCCATTCATTTTGACAATCCAGTCATTTGTATTTAGTAATTTAATAAGTATGGTTAAGTTAGACAAAGGTAAACCTTAACGAGCAAAACCAAGAAAGTTTACTTTGACTTTAAATGTGTTGTATTAAGCTATGAAGTTAATAAAAGAATGGAGCGAAATGATAACAGCAACTGCTGGAGTGCACCAAAATGTTAAAATAAGTCCCGGTAATAGTAAGAAAATCCTGCAGACACTGTGGTTCTTAAAAATACAAGAAAAGCTAGAATAGACCTCTGCTTTTCCAAATTTGCAATGGATAAATGACCTTAAAGCAGCAAAGTAACACATACCCCAACAATTCCACTTTTCAAGTAAAGCCGGAAAAATTGAGCTTATTTATCTAAAAATGATATTTTTTCCATTTTCTCCTTTTGTGTAATTACCGACCAGTATCAGATGATGAAAACCTTTTAATTTCTGAGGCTGAGCCTTTCACCGTGGTCTACTGCAGTTAGTTCAGAAGCAGCGACTCGGTTTTTATCTTCAAAGCAGGCACCAGAACACACAACTCTGGCACTGGATTTTCTTTGGGCAAACCTCTGAAATGACTTTAAAACTCCATGGCTTAGACAGAATCCTTTGAACGAGGCCTAGCTGCATATTAGTGTCCCAGCATCAGTCCTTCGACCTGGTGGGCTAAATGTTTCGGCCATTCAAGAAAATGTAATGTGATGTAGGGTACCCAAGTCTTTTTTGGCTTAGGCTCTCAATCGTCTTGCTAAATATGAACAATGAACACCAGCCCACTGTGTTGATAATTTTTGAAAACATTTAACTGAATTCGCCAGCCTTTCAGTAATGATTTGGCATTATCTTCAGTATTGCATGTTGAGTAGTGTTAAAGGGGCTCTAGAATTGCCTGAAATTATGGCAATTATACATTAAAAAAATTGCCACTAAAGTGTAATAATCCTTGGGTTAAAAGCCGATAATGAGAACACCATAAACGTCAAGTGCTAGACCTTATTGAAAAGAGAGCTGCACTTTCTTTTGCTTTCCTTTTCCCTTCTTTTCTTGATATGAAAGTTGCTCAAATGACTGACTTTCTGCTCTGTCATTCACCGACTCCCAGATGCTTGGCAATAAATGCTCTTATAATTAACCAGGGCAGCGGTCAGACTCACAAGCCTTGACACGGCCATGTCACTTAGTCTTTCAGGTCATAAATCACATTTCCCTGCCTCAAAAGAAGCGTGTCTGCAATAACCTGATTAACAGGGTGTGGAGGTTCAGCCCCGAACACAGACAGACAGACACCAGATGTCCAAAACACACACATTTAATATTTCTGCAGTGTATACAGCACCTCACAATGCCCTTCTAGACAAACACTCGGTCCCTTTCTTTCTCTTTCTTCTTCTTCTCTGTCACCCTCACTCCTCCTCACACAAGCTCCATCTTCTTCCTCCTGACTCCAGCTCCACTAATGGAGTGAGGCGGCCCCTGTTATAACAACCCGGATGTGTTCCAGGTGCTTCACAATGATCTTCCGGCGACACTTCCTGGTGTGGCGGAAGTTCCGCATGACCACCCGGAAGCACTCCGGGTGTGCCTTGGATTTCTTCCTGCAGCACTTCCGGTTGTGGTGTAAGGTACTGCAGTCCAGGGCTCTATAACCCTCCGGGTGCCCCCTGGTGGTGGACAGAGGCCCTAACAGGGTTGAGTTTCTAAGCTTTGATCCCGTGGCCCCCAATGCAGACCAGGGCAGCTACCCTCTCCTGGTCCTTCCAGGTGTTCTGGCTGGGTAGGATCCCCAGCTAGAAAACTCAGCATATTTCACGTGAGTCAAAATGGAGAATGGTCCAAAGGCTCCTAATAAAAATCCACAGAAATACAGAAGAGAGTAGCCCAATCTGTTATTGTTCAGCTCAAGAAAATAAGAGTACTTTACAAATAAAAGTAACCCACTCAGCCCATCAAGTTCTTTTGGTGTATTAAATAAAGTCAATCATTCTGTGGAGATGTCTTTAGAAGGTCAAATGATCATTTTCACTGTCCTCCACACAGGGTTTTGTCAAGAGAGAGCACAATAATGCATATGACAATTCTAACATTATACTTCAGAACCCAACCATCGGTTTTCTACAGTCAGCTCCAGAGGGTGCAACAGTCCACCACAGGGGCACATTTACAAAAACACACAGACTTTAGATAACTTTACTGGACTGGACGAGACTCCAGCATACAGTGGATTCAGAAAGCATTCAGACCCTTTCACGTTTTGCACACTTTATGGCAGGGGTACTCAAACTTTGGTCCTGGAGGTCCACGGTGTGATCAGATCTTCACTCCAACCAGTTTCATAATTAGGGCATCAGGCCTATCAGACCATGAAACTTGGCATTCAATTATATGGCTTGTTGGTGCCTTTGTTCTTCTAAGAGAAATCTTTACCACATTGTAGATTTTTTTTATTATTATTTTCAGAGATTCCCGTTTTGTGGTCTGAAACAAATTTGTTCCTTGAGCATGGGAAAGATGCTATATAAATAAAATGTATAGTTATTATTATTATCTCTTGGCCCTTCCCTTCTCTTTTATTTATTTCAAAACATAGCATAAAACACAGATAATTCATGACGCATGTACAGTACACAGATTTAAATGGAAGCACGTTAGCTGTTGTCATTCACATCTCATCCCAGAAAACTGGCAACAACTAAAACCTTAATGCCGCAGTTTAAAAATGAAACAAACAACTCAGAATCGCAATAAACAACTTAAACTAAACCCAAAAATACATATTGATTTGGCAGTTACTAATTATCCATCCATCCATTATCCAACCCGCTATATCCTAACTACAGGTTCACGGGGGTCTGTTGGAGCCAATCCCAGCCAACACAGGGCGCAAGGCAGGACAAAAACCCCGGGCAGGGTGACAAACCACCGCAGGGTGCAGTTACTAATTATCTAAATAAAAATTTGATTCACACGTTGGCGCAGTGGTAGCGCTGCTGCCTCGCAGTTAGGAGACCCAGGTTCGCTTCCCGGGTCCTCCCTGCGTGGAGTATGCATGTTCTCCCCATGTCTGCGTGGGTTTCCTCCCACAGTCCAAAGACATGCAGGTTAGGTGGATTGGCGATTCTAAATTGGCCCTAGTGTGTGCTTGGTGTGTTTGTGTGTGTCCTGTGGTGGGTTGGCACCCTGCCTGGGATTGGTTCCTGCCTTGTGCACGGTGTTGTCTGGGATTAGCTCCATCACCCTGTGTTTGGATTTAGCGGGTTGGAAAATGGATGGATGGAAAATTTGATTCAAGGTTAAACTTGCAGACCTGTAGTAAGTAGTTGAGCATCACAGCTTTATTGTGTTGTAAATGCAATTTTAAATGGACAAATGTGCCATTTTTGCCTGTCTATTGTCACACACGAGCGACGAACAGCATGAAACCACAAGACAGGGGACTGAGATGGTGTACTAATGGCTCTCTCTTTATTTCTACAGGAAAGACGAACAACAAAAGAGCACAGCACCTTGAGTTCATTTCAAAAACCTACTACAGACGTCCAAACCGCTTCTGTGTTCTTTGTTCACCTCCGGAACCTTGCAGATGACGTCACCACCATCCTAAGATCCTTCGCGTCATCTTTCCCAGCATTCCTACTTCCGTTTCCACCTCATAAATACGTCCATGTTGTACCCATTGTCTGTCAATTGTACCATTCAAAACTGACTGTTGTTGAAGTGCTTATTATTGTGGTTTACAGTATAGGGGACGGAATCCCCAACCCTTAATTTGTGTGTCTGTGTTATCTTCACACCATCTACACTGAATAACCAACAATGACAAAGGGAAAACATGTTTTTGGAAAGTTTTATACATGTATTAAAAATCAATAACTGAAACCTTTCTCTCTCACTCTTTGCAGAAGAATTTCAGAACATCTATTTAGAAGTTATCCGTAAAACATACAGAACATACACAATTTTGGAAACAGCACTGGACCTAATGACACTCCATTGCATCTTCTTCCACTTCTATGTGGGGTTGATTTGCTTGATCAGCCTTCTCCATACAGTTCGGTCCTGCACCTTCAGATATTATTTTATTTTATTCATCCACATCCGCTTTGCCTCCCTTGTTTTCACTTCCCCAGTACTTCCATTCTCATCACTCTTTTACCCATATAATTGTTTCTCCTCATCACATGTCCATACCACTTCTGCCTACTTCTCTGTACTTTCTTAGATATCTCTCCCACTTTTGTTGTACCTCAATTTGTTGTACCCAATTGTCTCATTTGCTATTCTGTCCTTTTTTTTTTTAACTCCAATCAACCATCTCAACGTTCTCACTTCTGCCACATCTTCTTTCTTTTCCTGCACTCCCTTTACTGCCCATGCCTTAGCTCCATACATCATTGGTGGTTTTACCACTGTCTTAAAAACCTTAGCATTAACCTTCGTCTTAATTCTTCGATAACACAATACTGATACTTTCTTTCTACCAATTGTTCCATCTCCACTGCACTTTATTGGTTATTTCTGCATCTAATTTTCCATCTTGGGCTACCACTGATCCTAGATATTTAAATTCATCCACTATTTTCAGTAGTTCCCCCAACAGGCTAACTTTTGAATCCTGATCATCATTAAACCTCATATATTCTGCCTTCTTCCTATTTATCTTCGATCCTCTATATTCCAAGGCCCTTCTCCTTACTCTCCACATTCACATTTCTGGTGCTACAGAACACAATGTCATCACATTTTTTAGGCTTATCTACTTAACAAGTAAGTTTGAGAGGTAAGACCTGAGGGAACCTCACATAGACACAAAGAGTCATACAAATTCTGTAATTAGAACCCGGCTCCTTATAGCTAAGCATCTCAAGCACCATATAATCCAACGGTAAATGTCACCATTTGCATCCATTAGTCCATATTGCAAACCAGTGTATTGTATTACAGGGTTGCTGGATTCCAAGAACTATCCTGGCAACATCAGAGCCAATTCAACCACAATAAAAGAGCAGGACAAACAATCATACTTGCACACACTGGACCCATTTGTTTTCCTACATTTGAAATAAAGCTCAGAGAAGCCGAAGAAAACACACACAGACACAGAGAAACATACATATTGTGACAACTGAAGACAAGTGTCGCCCCCAGGTACTTTTCAATGAATTTTAAAATTGGTCTTCAAGGGGGTCTGCTGACATTCTTGATAGGTTTCTAATTTATAGTTCAAAGAGTTCCCAGAGCAAATCAAAAAACTTGACCAGATTTATGGAAACGTCCAAAAGCTTTATCTTGTGATCTTCCTGAGATTTTTCTTAATTTCTAGTTGTTACAAGATCAGAAAGACCTGGTAGTCCATAAAGGCTTTCTTCTGCATTCCATTGGCGTCACACTAACAATTCACCATTGAAGCTAGTAATTTATTCATTCTAGCTGCCTCAGATCTATTGTGGGAAGAAGATGAAATAAAACAAGCAATATTTCACACACCTGGATCAGTGACAGGTCCTCTATTTCCAGCCTGAAGAGCCGATTCCTGTAACAAGAGGATAAAAATGTGTCACTCATTCGCTTCAAGGCATACAAATTTGAAATAACTGTAAAAGTTTTATAACATTTTTACTTACAGTTAACTCATTGTAACTTATAAGGCTAATGCATATGTCTTTAAATAAAGATTTGTTAGACAGAATGTGTAAATGCCAAATGCATGTCTAGAGGACTGAAGTGCATACAAAGGCTTTAGTTAAATATAAATGAGCAATACTTCATTGTTCCTTTACTAAACCCACCTAATCCAATTCAATTCAATTCCATTTGTTTTTGTATAGCACCCTTCACAGAGTGCAGGTTCAGAGTACTGTAATAAATCTACAGGTAATCACAAACTTTTAAAAATACTAATTACATAATAAAAACACATAAATACAGAGATTTGTAAAACTCAGAAAAAAAAAACACAGTTTCAAAGTGACTCACATAAATGGAACACAACAATATAATTTAATTAACATTATCATTGAGCTATGGCCTGTTGACAACAGAGGAAAGGAAAAGAAAAGCCCTAGTCAGCAGCATCCCTGAAGAAAATAAACTCCTGGGGGGTCCATGGTTGGTTATAACATACAAATTAAAAGGTATAATCGCAGTCCATCGAATGTAAGGAATGACTGGAATGCCCCAGTTCTTTTCTTGACAATTCAGGAGCACAAGCAATACAGAAACAATTCCTTCATGTTTTGCAATGTAAACCTTACTTTTTTTGCTCCCTCATGGAGAGGAACAGCCTACCCCATAAAAACAAACCCAGACCGTTTCAAGTCATCACTTAAACTAAAGGTCTCCAATGGAGAACTTGGGTAACCAGAAAGAAATGAGAAGTATGAGCAAACTCCACTCAGAGAAGGACCAGGCTGGGAATCGACAGGATTCATGGAGATGAGAGGCAATAGTTTTTATCACTACACTATTCAGGTGCTCCTAATTATGATATACATCCTAAATTAATACATAGATAGAACTTTATTTGTCCACAGGGGGAAATGTGGCTCTATATCAGGGGTCCCCAACTCCGGTCCTGGCAGACCCTAGTGGCTGCAGGTTTTCATTCTATCCCTTTTCATAATTAGTGACCTGTTTCTGCTGCTAATTTAACTTCTTTTGAATTAATGTTAATTGATTTGTTTTTTAAGATTTGTTCCCCTGAATCTCTTCATCGTTCCTCTGAATTACTTCATTTCTTTTTTAAATGGCAACCAAACAGAAATTAAATGAGAAGTGTGTGAGCCAACAGAAGGCCAACTACAGTAAGTCAGGGCCTCAAACTCCAACCAATTTCACTCCAAGCAGTTGCTTCATTAGGATCTGAGTCTTCTTATTAATTTAACCCATTCTTTAACTCCATGGCGTGTTGCTGCTCTCATTGTGCAATAGCAGACATTTCTGAAATTGTTGATTTTCTCTTTTCTAAGAGCTCTGGTAAAACGGTTGGAGGACCTGAGCAGATCAGCATTCCTGGGACCTTCACCTTTCTTTATTTTCAGATATTGCATGATGGACACAGTTTGCTGGTCATGGTTTGGCTCATTTTGTATCTTACTATTGTTTGGCTGCTAATTAAGGAAAAAGAAACAATTGAAGGATCTGAGTCTTCAAGAGCAAGTCAATTAAAATGAATTCCAAAGAATTTTATTAGCAGTAAAAACAGGTCACTAATTGAGAAAAGAGTTAGAATGAAAACCTGCAGCCACTGGAGACCTCCGGGACCAGAGTTGGGGACCCCCTATACAGAAGCTCTTTAAGTAAATAAATACATAAATAGATAGATAAATAACTACAGTAATCCCTCGCTATATCGCGCTTCGACTTTCGCGGCTTCACTCTATCGCGGATTTTATATGAAAGCATAACTAAATATATAACGCAGATTTTTCGCTGCTTCGCGGGTTCTGCGGACAATGTGTCTTTTTACTTCCTGTACATGCTTCCTCAGTTGGTTTGCCCAGTTCATTTCATACAAGGGACGCTATTGGCGGGTGGCTGAGAAGCTAACCAATCAGAGCACGCAGTTAAGTTCTCCTGACTGAGAAGCTAACCAATCAGAGCA
>JANRMT010062820.1:13160613-13181376 GCA_026402145.1 Polypterus bichir lapradei
AGCACGCAGTTAAGTTCTCCTGACTGAGAAGCTAACCAATCAGAGCATGCAGTTGAGTTCCTGCGTGCTGAATGCAGTGTTAACCAGGAAGTCTCGTCTCGCTCATTCAGCATCAACGTGTTTCGCTGTGTAAAGAGTTGTGCTCTTTAGTGTTTATCTTTGTGCATAGTCAAACCCTTCATTATGGCTCCAAAACAATCTGCTACTGCTTCAGGGGCCGTGCCCAAGCGCAAGAAGAAGATGTTAACGATTGCCGAAAAGGTAAACGTTTTGGATTTGTTGAAGGCTACGATTCTTTTTATTTGAAAAGTAGGAAAGGAATATAAGATCCTTTTAACCAGGGTGCAAAACGAGTTGTAAGTGGATGTAATAAGGCAGTAGTCTGGATGGAATCTGCTTTAGGGATTTGGATTGAAGACTGCCAGAAGAAGAACAACGGCAGTGCTACACAATCGCCTGAAGTGGCTCCTTTACAAGGGCTGTAACGCTCTCCTTTGTTGTGCAGTAAAATTAAACTCATTGTTATCGGACAAGTCATCGTGTCATTGTTGGTGAGTAACCATAATTAATTTTCTTCTTACAGTGCTTAGTACATGTACGTACGTTTAGTGTCACTGTACACACATTTACTGTACTATTTTTCTTGCATTGTACGTATTTATTGCTGGTGGCCTGTCTATCGTAATGGCTGTAACATATGTGATATCGGAGACACTCAATATCTTTAAAATAATATTTAGGTTTTACTGTATATAAACAGTGTGTTTATATACATAATTTCAATGAATCTTACCTAATATCTAAGAGAATACAAAGGGATTATGCTGTATAACTCTGCGGGGAATATTTATAAACAGTGCGGGAGAGTTTATAAGGGCTTAAAATATATAAAAATAACCATACAAACATATGGTTTCTACTTCGCGGATTTTCACCTATCGTGGGGGGGTCTGGAACGCAACCCCCGCGATCGAGGAGGATTACTGTATATCTACATGGACAGTACTATCTGAACACACAACAGAATGACCAAAAAGAAAGAGAATATAAAAAGAAATAAATCTTCTGACTTGTCAGTCCCTGTCCCATTGAGGCATTAGTCAGGCATATTGCTGTTTGTATTAAGGAGCTCCCACAGTGTTTATTGACACACTTTTGCTGAATGATCCATTAGTTGAAAGTCCTCAGTGTTGGTGTGTCAGAAAGAGGATGTGCAGCATTGGTCATAATGACACTAAGTTTTGTTTTAATTCTCTCCTTTGCTATGACCTCCAGGGGTCCAGAGTGTGTCCCATAACTGAGTAAGCTTTTTAATTAGTTTGTTAATTCAGTGAGCCTCTCTTGAAGTGCTGTTACCAGCCCAGCACACCACAGTGTAGAAATTCACACTGGACATCACATAGTTATAGAAGATGTGAAGGATGTCATCACCCTCTTTAAAGGAACACAGTCTCCTAAGGACAAAGGACCAGCTCTGCCCTTTCTTATGTAGTTCATCTGTGTTCCGAGACAAGTCCAACCTATCATTGATGTGGACACCTCCAAGTACTTGTAGGAGTGGACCACCTCTACATCTATTCCTTGAACAGTGACCAAACATAGAGACTCTTTGGTGAAGAGAAGGTCAATAAGCAATTTCTTGGTTTTGCTGATGTTGAGTTGCAGAAAATTCTTTTTGCACAAAGAAACAAATTCTCCACCTGACTCCTCTCCTCTGTCTCATCCCCTTTATCAATGCACCCCATAAGTGCAGAATCATCTAAGAATTTCTGCAGGTGACATGGCCTGCTGTTGTGTTTATAGTCTGAATTGAACAGAGTGAAGAGAGAAGGAGACTGTTCAATGTGGTGCTCTAGTGTTTCTCACATTCTTATCAGAAATACAGTCCTTGAGACTTACAAACTGTGGTCTGCCTGACAGATGGTCCGTTACCAAGGACACCATAGGCTCAGTGGGTAGCACGGTGGACTAGAAGTGGAGCTGCTGCCTAACAGTAAGGACACCAGGCTTTTTGTCCTCCTATGTTGAGTTTGGATGCTTCCCTGTGTCTGCGTGGGTTTTCTCTCACAGTCCAAAGACATGCAAATTACCATATATGGTCACGTATAAGTTGGGTCTTGAAACCCGAAAAATCAATCATAAAATCAGACCACGACTTATATGCCCATTCAAAATGCGACACCTCATTTTTTTTTTTTTTACAGCTTCCTGCTTCCTCCAGTCTTGCACCAGTTTCTCAGATGCATCAAATTTTGCTGCAGCAGCGCAGTAACCAATTTCTTTTGCCACTTCATTGACTTTTAATTTAAAACCAGCTTCATATTTTCTTCTGATTGAACACTCTATCGTAGATAACGGATGCTCTTACAAGGGTGTGAGATACAAAAAGCACAAATCAGTGCAAACGTCTATTCGGAATAGTTCGGGTATTACCATGTGGTCACGTAGGCACAACAGAGAGAGAGAGGTTAGGAGCACACGCTGATACAGCGCATTGCCGCACCCATATACAAAAAAAGGCTGTATGCTCCGTGGTTACTCTCTTAGATGGGCGTTAGCATATTATAATCTCTTGGACCAATAGTGTGAGTTTTCCGCATTCAACTTATACGATCGACATTATAAAATAACAGAAATTATACGGTAAAATCAAGTCCCGACTTATCTGCAGGAGAACTTATCCACGAGAATATACGGTAGGTGGATTAGCAGCCCTAGTGTGTGATTGGTGTGTGTGTGTGGGGGTGTGTATTAGCCCTGCGATGGGACTGTTGCACTGTCCAGGGTTTGCTTCTGCTGTGCACCCTATGCTGGCTGGTATAGGCTCCAGCAACTCTTGCAACCCTGTTCAGGGCAAAGTGGGCTAGAAAATGACTAATAAGTGACCATAGGCCTAGCCACCTGCATATCTCTGAGTTTACCCCTTAACAGGCACAGCTGGATGGTATTGAAGTCCCTGGACAAATCAAAAAACAGAATCTTCACAGGGCTGCTAGCTTACTCCAGGTGTGAATAACCTTAAAGAAGCAGAGATAGAATTGCATCCTTCAATCCAGTCTATGTTCAATAGGGAAAATTCAAGTGGATCCAGGTGGTCTGCACAAGAGGACTCATATAGTCCAGGACCAGCCTCTCAAAGGTCTTCATGTGAGACATAAGTGCCACTGGTCTGTATTCTTTAGGTGAAGGGGAGCCTACCTATTTTTGGGATATGAACAATGTTTTCCACAGAAGCAGAACTTTCTGGAGCCTTAGAAGCAAACTCAACAGCTAACAGAGGACACCACAAAGTTGGTCAGCACAGGCCTCAAGAACCCGAGGATCAACTCTATCTGGCCCTGCGGCTTTTCCTGTGTGTGGCTGGCTCATTTGTCTCCTTACTTGGTCTTTTGAGAAATATATAAAAAAAAACTATATAAAAATATACACTGAGTAAATTCTGCCAATACTAGGCAGGGTCTCCTTTTGCTCTCAAAACAGCCTCAGTTCTTCATGGCATGAACTCCACAAAATGATGGAATCATTGCTTTGAGATTCTGGTCCATGTCGACTCGAGTGCACAGATTTGTCAACTACACATTCCTGCTGTCAATCTCCCAGTCTACCTCATCCCTAAGGTGTTCTATTGGATTCGGATCCGATGACTAAGAAGGCCAATGAAGAACGCTGAACTCATTTTCATTTTCATGAAACCAGTTTGAGACAACTTTTGCATTGTGACATGGAGCATTATCACACTAGAAATTGCCCTTAAAGGTGGGTAAATTGTGCATGTGAAGGGATGTAAATGGTCAGCAGCAAAACTCATATAGACTGTGGCATTCAAGTGATGCTTGATTGGTATTATCAGGTCTAATTTGTGCTAAGAAAACATTCCCCACACCATTACACCACTCCACCAGTATGGATTGATGACCCAAGGCAGGTTGGGTGCATTGATTCCTGCTGTTGGCTTCAAATTCTAACCCTACTATCCTCGTGGCTTAGCAGAAATCAAGATTCATTAGACCAGGCTATGTTTTCCAAGGGTTCAGCTGTTCCATTTTGATGAGTCTGTACCCACTGAACATCCAAATTTCTGTTCTTGGCTGATTGGAGTGGTTCAACCTGAAGGTTCAACGTGCTGTGTGTTCTGAGATAATTTTCTGCTCACTCCATTTGTACAGAGTGGTCATCTAAGTTACCATAGCCTTTCTGTTAGCATGAATCAGTCTGCCCATTCTTCTCCAATATTTGATATTTCCTTCCTCAGAACTTTCTTTCACTGGATCATCTGTCTGCACTGGATGCAAGAAAATCTCAACCCGTCTGGCACTGACAATCATGCCAAGGTTCAAATCGCTGACATAACATTTTTTCAACATTCTGATGTGTGATGTGAGTATTAACTGATGCTCCTGACCTGTATCTTTATGTTTTTATGTATTGAGCTGCAGCCACATGATTGGCTGATTAGATAATTGCATGGATAAGCAGGTGTACAGGTGTTCCTAAGAATATGCACAGGGCTTAATAATCCACTGCACAGTGTAAGTTATGGCATAGAGAGTATGGTTTTGAAGGTTTAATATTAATTCTAAATCTTTTGTATCCGGATCTTCTTAACCTGATAGTCTTTTAAAAACCTTGACCTGCCAGATGATTTTGACCTTTATGAGTGTTTTATCTGAATGACACATAATTCAAAATATTAGTGGCATTATAAATGCACTTTTTATAATTCCATTTTGTACCTAAGAAAGTTCAAGTGGCGTGACCTTATTATGTCTGTCACTCAAAAAGGCTTTAAATTACAAAAGAAAAAAAAGACAAAAAAACATTTCTTTAAGAATTCATTGTATGTTACTTGCAAAATATAAGGCCATTAGTGAAATGGACAATAACAGGTAAATAGTCACTGTTATGGCAGTGCTGTAGAGACAGTTTGTAAAGGTGGCGCTCAGTATGAAATTAATGGAGAAAGCTCATAAACAAGTTAAAGATTCTGAAACTGGTTTATTAGAATTCACCTATACATACATTTTCTTCTTCTTTCTGCTGCTCCTGTTAGGGGTTGACGCAGGGGATCATCTTGTTCCATAACTTCCTGTCCTCTACATTTTGCTCTGTGACACCCATCACCACATCCATAAACCTTCGCTTAGGCCTTCCTCTTTTCCTCTTACCTGGCAGCTCTATCCTTAACATCCTTCTCCCAATATACCCAGCATCTCTCCTCTGCACATGTCCAAACCAACGCAATCTCGCCTCTCTAACTTTGTCTCCCAACCGTCCAACCTGAGCTGACCCTCTAAAGTCCTCATTTCTAATCCTGTCCATCCTCTTTACACCCGATGCAAATCTTAGCATCTTTAAGTCTGCCACCACCAGCTCTGTCTCCTGCTTTCTGGTCAGTGCCACCGTCTCCAGCCCGTATGACATAGCTGTTCTCACTACCATCCTGTAGGCCTTCCTTTTCACTCTTGCTGATATCCGCCTGTCACAAATCACTCCTGACACTCTTCTCCACCCATTCCACCCTGCCTGAACTCTCTTTTTCACCTCTCTTCCACAATCCCAATTAATCCATACGTACATTTTATAAATGCATATAATTTCTTTGACCTGGATTCATTTTTGTCTGAACACTTGTGCAGAGTCTTGTAAGACTTCTTTTTCATGAATGTAACGATGAAGTAAACAACTATGCAAATAGACATATACTCTTCTATTTTCTCATACATGAGATCTTCAGGAGTGTCTCACATATCTTTGTCCTCATTTAGAAAGGAGTGAAAACCACCAGAAGACGCATGAGGCCACTTCGCTCAAACCTCGCCTGTTGCGGCTTCAAGCACATATGAGCTGACACCCCACCAGGAGTCTGCATTCCTACTCCAGCCCAACTTTAAACACGAAGTAAGATAAGCAGCTAAAAAGTGTTCCAGGTTTCCAAGTCGGTTTATAAGATAACTAGCAGCACTACCCACCTAAAACGGGTTGAAATCTAACTAGACATTATGTTTTTTAGTTGATACATGGGTCGTTCATTTGGTTTGGTATAATAATATGCACCAGATCTCTTTACCTCTTTGGACGGACTGTCCATTTTCACCACTTCTTCTCAGTATATCTCACTGAACTGACCACTGTTGATCGTGTTTTACTAGAAAAATGTGCCCATAGTTGCCACTGCATTAGTCTGGTTTAATGACTAACTTAGTCCTGTCAGGCCTTTGGTTTCTTGAATTGTGTGTTTATTTTTCAATAGTCCATTGCCTTACACACAAAGTTATCTTCATCATTAGCATTACAGCTATAAACTAATTCACGTGTGCCGGGCACACTGCTGTTGCTGGCAAATAGCTCAAGACAAAAAATAGGTCGATAAGACCAATTTTCTTAAGTTTAGACCCTTTTTTTGGTATTCTTATTATCATTTTTGATTTTTTTGACTCTTTGTTTAGATGTTTTGCCTATTTCACAATTTGTATTCCTAACCCTAGCATCCGGATGGAAACATGTTTTGATTTTTGGTTTGAATTTAGGATTTGTTATTAAGGATTGTTTTGACTTCCCAGTAACTAACTGGGCATGTTTCTTACCACATCTTTTCTCCTGATCCTTATCATTAAAAAGCCTCTCATCATCTGCAGACAGAATGGTACAAAAAAAGAAACAAAGTTTAAATTAGCGTAAGCAGACTTAATTCGGGTTGTGTATAAGAAATGTAATATTTGCTTAATAAGTATGTAATAGACAAGAACAGTTGCGGCAAATATTTAAAATATTATAATGTGTGCTTCCGTTTAAATGTTTAAAGTCTAAATATTTTCGATTGACCCTTCCCGGGATTTGTTCCTGCCTTGCGCCCTGTGTTGGCTGGGATTGGCCTATAGTTAGGATACAGGTTGGAAAATGTCTGACTGACTGACTATTTGCAATTGTAATAAAAAAAATGTCATTTTTCACACTCTTATAGAGTATTCCATAAACATGAAGTCCTTATCACAAACCTGAAGAAGATGAGTGCTTATATCTTCTCCATTCCATGCAGCAATGCAGTCAGAAGAAATGAGAGAAACCATCTTACACGTGGACTAAATGAAAACAGAGCCCCGAATCAGTAACAGCTTCTTGGAAGTGTGCCCGGCTGTGTACAAACAACTCTTGGCCAACAGAAAATTGATAGTAAAGGACAGAAATAGAAGAAAAGAGAACATCCATACCTGCTGCTTCCTTTAGTTTGTGCTTATGTATAGGCTAGGTAAACAATACTATTAGAATGATTATTTAATAAGATAACAAAAGTGATTTACTGTATGTATGTTTTGTGTTCGCAATACAGTATAAAACTGATAAATTTAATTAAATTTAAAAAAAAACCACGGTATAAGTATGTGTGCGTATGCTGCATGGAAACCTATGACCATAACCCATGTATTCAGTTTGAAAGTTCAGAAATGGCGACCTTATTTAAAAATTGTATTCATTTCACAACAAGCCAGCATCTTCCCAATGGTTCCTTTTTTGCAGTTGTTGTTAATAACATTTTCTAAAAAAATAAATCTTCATTATTCTAAATTCTAATTAACTGCACATTTTCTATGACGAGACTTCAGTACATTTTGTGCAAACTAAAATAAATATATAAATATTTTTAAGATCAGCTCCAGAGTGTACAAACTATCACATATTGTAAAAACACCTATGTGCTATTTTGCTTCATTATAAGGGTCTCATAAGGATCAATCTGCAACCACTGCCTCCTGAGCGTGCTTTACAAATGTTTCCCTGGTTGATCATTACTTTCCTGCAACACTGAAATTATTTTCATTGAAGATGACTGCAGCAATCTCAGAGGCTGCGGTACTCATAAGTGATCATCTGTCATTAAACCATCATTTTCTAAGGCTGTAAACAAGTTTAACAAATGAAAGAGAGGCCACAATACGAAGCAAAAAAAGGATAACAGAAATAAAATTACATGTCATCTAATTCAGTTTTCAAATATCTATGTAAGAATTCATTAATTTATGCTTCATGAGTGATGCTCAAAATGGGGAAAAACGTGAATATCGGAATTAATAACTCTTTACAATCATCAAAACATTTCATAACAAAAAATGTTTGTATATAAAAATGTTTGCATACACTTCCCTCGTTATCTCTCATTGGCCTCCAATAGCTGCCTTTTTCATTGTATTCCACAACTAACATATTTTAATGTAACAAATACAATATTTAATACCAGTAACGGCACACTGCATGATAATGTGCAGTGAATATAATTGACTTAAGCATTCCTAGTTTTCATACTCTTTCTCTGTACATTGAGCATTCGTTTGCTCAGAAGTTGGTTTGCTTGCTTCTTCCTGAGCAGCTCTTCATTTCTCCACCCAAACGGCTCGCTTCTTCTCTTCTTTTGTCGTCATCTTTTCACATTAAAATCAATTGTCAATGTATGTGTTGCAATTACTTAGTACGTTTTCCTTAATTTTCACTTAAGCTAGCACTTAAGTCTTTAATCTGCCTCAAGAATGATTTAAGATATGAAGAGGTAGGGGAAGTGACGGCGAAGGTGGTAGGGATGAGAACGGCGCCCGTACGCATGCGGCGCACGACCAACCTACTGCCGAGAGTTGATTCTACAATTAAATAAAAAAAATAGAAAAAGGAATAACCTTGGAGGTCAATCATCACCTCGAAAGTGGATAGTAGATGTCACATAGTAAATGTGTACCAAATTTCAGGTCAATAGTTCAGATGCTTTGCGAGCTACAGGCAATTTAAAATCCTGGACAGACAAATGGACAGCCACGGTGGCGTATTATATAAGGAGATCAAACATTATAATAAAGTGTTTTGTAATGGAATCACATCACAATTTCTCCCAGGGTGCATTTTACAATGCCAGTAGTCAAGGGTGAAATTACAACAACTGGGATTTCCTGTAAGCACTACAAGTGCAGCACTTCCTGGTGACATCAGCTGACATCAGCCTGCATCTTCTACACAGAACCACCAATATGCTCTGCCTGTCCACCATACATATCCTGATGACTACGCCAAATGTTTTGTAGTGGGTTACACCATGATCCATCCCAGGTCCCACATTTTGCACATTGGTAACTGCCTCTGGTCAACTGTGAAGCCATGACATCTAGGACAAGTGGAGTGCTTCACGGTGACATCAGCTGAGCTGTCGGTCTCATTCAACAACTAACATCAGCATGGCACTGCCACTATACTCCACCTGTCCATTGTGCAAATCCTGTTGACTACATCAAGTTTTTTGTCATGAAATTACACCACAGTCCATCCCAGATCACACATTTTGCACTGTGGCAATTGACGGTGGTCAGTCACAAACCTGCAACATCTGGGACTTTCTGTAAGCTGTCTTTCTCAGTCAGCTGCCACCATCTGCTCAGCACTGGCACTATACTTCACCTGTGTAGAGGGCACGTCCTGCTGACCACATCAAGTGTTTTGTTGTGGACTTAAACTATGATCCATTCCATGCTGCATGTTGTTTACTGGAGTAACTGCTGATGGCCAGGACCTCTTAACATTATCTACAATTAGGTCTGTAGAAACTTTTCAATCCATAGTATCTTTCAGCAATATTTGCATAGTCTGAGAATCTCTACTGATATCTTTACTTCTTTCCACATCCTAAAGTCGTGTATGGTAGACCAACTATTTGCTACAAATTGATCTGTGACAGTTACTGTTGGTGTGGGTATGGTGTGAGTCTGATTGGCGACACGAAATAGAAGGTTTCTTCTGCTTAATAATGCCTAGATACGCTCGCACTTGTCTGGACATCCAGGAACTGAATGAGGAGATTTTAAAAATGGATCCCGGTCGTAATTTACAACATCTAGAACCAGCCATTAGTCATTTTTATTGTGAGACGTTAAACAGCACAGTTAAAAACTTTCATGCTGCCCTGAACCAAAAACTAGGAGAAATATGAATAAATGCAGAAATTAAACAAAGTAAAATGTATAGGTAATGTTAAAAATAATAAATCATTATTTAATTAATTTACAAGTCTTGGAAATGGCAACTTCAAAACTATGATAGGATTTACACAAATAAAGTATAAAGCTGGGCCTAAAACGTTATGAAAGTCTTTCATTATGGTGAGCATAGTCTGGCATACATTACTTTACATTATATTACCATTGTTCAGTGCATTCAGAAAGCTTTTGGACCCCCCCACTTTTTACACTGTGCATTTATGTATGTTGCCATCTTGGGCTAAAATCATTTATTATTTCCCTCATCAAGTAACACTCAATTTTTCAACTTATTAAAAATAAAAAGTAAAACATCACATTGACACCAGTATTCAGACCTTTTGCTATGACACTTAAAATCTGGCTCTGGTGCACCCTATTCTGTTGATCACCATCAAGATGTTTCTACACCTTGTTTGCAGACCACCTGTAGACAATTCAACTGACTGGACTTGATTAGGAAAGGCACACACCTGTCTTCAGAAGATCTTACAGTTGACAATATGTGTGAGAGTAAAACCCAAGCTATGAGGTCAAAGGAATTGCCTGCAGAGCTCAGAGACTGGCTTGTGTCAAGTCACAGATCTACAGAAGGCCACAAGCATTGAAAGATTCCAAGAGCAAAGAGGCCTTCATAATTCCTAAATGGAATAGGTTTGGAACAACCATGACTCATTCTAATCCTATCCACCCAGCCAAACTGAGTAATTGGAGGTGAATGACCATGGTAAGAGGCAGGCTGAACTCCAAAGAACCTGGTTGGAGATAAGAGCTCCCAGAAAAACATCCTTCACTGCAAAACTCCACCAATATGGGCTTTATTAAGAGTGGACAGAAAGACTCCTCTCCTCAGACAAATAGAAGCCCACTTGAAGTTTGTAAGAAGGCACTTAAAGGACGCTCAGACCAGACAAGATTCTCTGGTCTGGGTTAGAACATCTCCAAAATTGCAGGTCTTCTGGTGTGTACCCAGTATGCAGTAGTTAGTACCTTCCAAAAATGGTCCAAAGCAGGAGAAGAGGTGAGCCACTGATAGTATCATGGGTGCCCAAGGCACATTAATGTGCATGAGGAGTGAAGGTCAGCCAATTTCACAGAAGAGGTACTGTTGCACAGATTTCTAAAAAATGTGATGCTGTCAATGGGAGAAAGGTGTAAGAACACACAGTGCATTGCAATTTGCTGTGTAGCCGCAGACCAGTCAGAGTGCCCATGCCGCCCCTGTCCACAGCTGAAAGCACCTGCAATGGACATGTGAGCATCAGACCTGGACCAGAAAGCACTGGAAGAAGGTGGCCTGGCCTTCTGAATCACATTTTCCTTTAGATCATGTAGACAGCTGGGTGTGTGTGCTTTGTTTACCTAGGGAATAGATGGCAGCAGGATACACTACTGGAAGAAGGCAAGCTGGTGGGGGGCAGTGTGATGCTCTGGGAAATATTCTGCTGGGAATCCTTGGGTCCTGGCATTCATGTGGATGTTAGTTTGACATGTACCACCTACCTAAAAATTGTGGCAGACCACTTACACCCCTTTATAGCAACAGTATTCCCTGATGGCTGTGGGCTGTTTTAGCAGGGTAATACACCCTGCCACACTGCAAAAATTGTTCAGGAATGGTTTGAGGAACTTGACAAGAAGTTTAAGGTGTTGACTTAGCTTCCAAATCCAAATTGAGCATCTATGGGTTTTACTGGAAAACAAATCTGATCCATGGAGGCCCCACTTCGCAACTTACAGGACGTGAAGGAACTACTGCTAAAGTCTTGGTGACTGCCACCACACTACACCTTCAGAGGACACTTAGAGTCCATGTCTTGACAGTCAAAGCTGTTTTGGCTGCACAAGGAGCATCTACACAGTATTAGGCAGGTGGTTTAAATGCTGAGACTGATCAGTATAAAAAGGGAAACCAGAAGACACAGGGGCCACTAGCAGGCCGAAGCAATGATATAGCATATTGATGATGTTGATGAAGATTGTCTTGTGATCTCAGCCAGCCAGTCTGTTTATCTCCTCATCTCTGCACAGGTTGGCTCACCACTGCTAACACCTGCCAAGTCAGTACACCACCTTGGGGTGGTAATTGATTAGTAGCTTTCTTTTACTGACCACATTTCTCCCATTGTTTGTTCATGCAGGTTCACACTGTACAACATATCTAACAGAGTATGCAGCTCAACATGTGGTTGAGTCTTTGGTCTTGTTGTGTCTGTACTACTGCATCTCGCTTCTGGCAGGAGCAGCCGCATGTGCTATCAAAGCCAGTTTTGTATTTAACCAGCTGTCACTCCTCTCTTCAGGTTGCTACATTGGCTTCCTGTAGCAGCACACATTAAGGTCAAAACACTGACGCTTGCCTATAGAGTAGTCAGTGGGTCAGCACCTGAGTATATGGAGACACTGGCGAGGTGTTATACTCCTTCTCACCCACTCAGTTCCTAGTTGGTAGAAAGGGCTGCCCACCTCCATCCATAGTGCTTACTTCCTCGATGTATTTAAGAGGAAACTGAATATTTATCTGTTCTGTGAATATTTGTCTAATTGATGAAAAAAAGAAACAAACTTTGTTCTGCAATGATTTTTTATTCTTGGTTAATTTGTTTGAATTGAATTGCTCTAGTGATTATAATCTATGATTGTAAATGTATGAATTATTACATCTTTTCACTTGTGGCAATCAACTTTTGTTACACATCCTATTACACTTGCTGAACAAAAAGACCCTAGCCTAATGTTACTCGATTATTTACCTCTTTTGTAAGACGTTTTGAATGAACGCGTCCTCTAAGAAAATAAATGTAAATGTGAAGGTCTGAGTCATATAGGAACTTGTGGGCAGAGAAGAAAGACAAAAGATAAAGAAAAATGTGCATGCATCCTGCAGGAGGCCAAGGACCTCCATAGGCTATAGTACTATGGAGACAATAAATAAGTAAAAAAATATTCCTCTGTTACATACATTACAGAAATGCCAGTAAAATAACCTAGTACAATATGAAAGCAAACACACCAAACCATTGTCCAAACTCAATCCTAATATCATCTGCCTACCCACACTGGCATGTAAAGGGCCTCTCATCTGCCAGTGTGGATTTTATTGTTGAACTTTTAATTCTGGACTATCCATTGTACCTTGTCATCCCTATATATATATTAAATGCAATTGGTACTCATTTTAATTTATACACATTGCAACACAGAAATGTTCTCTTGTATTCTCTTATATTAAAAGATAAATTAAAAAAAAAATCTAAATTTAACATTAAACAGCCTTTACTGTAGTGTGTTTTTATCTTCAATCACATCATGTGTACAATTAACCATGCTTTTCATAAAAGTAATCCTACATCTGCATATGTTAATACAATAATGATTTAAGCAGGTTTGTTCTGTTGTTATTCTGAATTTCTCAGTAATGTTAGGGTGGGTTTGAACCAAAACCTTATAGCTTTCGGTTCAGTTGCTTAGCCACTAAGCCTACAATCCAATGACAACTCTCAGTTCTATAATGTAATGCTTAAATAACAAATTACTTGCCTTCTCAAAACACTGCATGCCAAGCTCATTAACCTTGTTTTGCTAATTCAGTTTGTATATAACATTTTATGATCCAGATGCTCTATCCCCATTATCCTCCAGGATGTTCTTAAATTGTAGGCACTTTATAAAGTTCAATCAGGCATGTAAATGCTAAGTAAAACTCTCTGCCTCCCTTTAGAGACCTATAACCTTTGTAATGCTTTCAGAAAAGCTGACTAGAAATATTGCATTGGCAGGCTCTCATTTGAACAATTGGCCTTTCAGGCCAACAGGCGTGTCCATCCTATTCGCCTAGATTATCCAAAATAACATCAACTCAAGATGTCCAAAATAACAGCAGGTCGAAAGTCTTATGCAAGCAAAACATTATGCACAGAAACTTAGTAGCCATGTTTCTTAAGTAAACCTATCTTGCAGAGAGTAAGATCTCCTTTTGCCTTCAGAAGAACCAGGATTCTTTGAGGCTAGTTTTCAGGCAGGTGTTGGAAAGGTCACATTCGGATTTTGCTCCACGCTGTTTTGCTCTTTCTACCTCAAATGCCAAGATAAGTACTTTCTATTTCAGTTCAACCCAAACATGGTCAATTGGATTAAGATCTGGAGACCGTGCAGAACATCGAAGTAAACTGAAGTCACCGTCATGTTTTTTGACTGTATCTCAAAATGGTTCATGCTTGGCGACATGATGCATCTTCCTACTCGAAGCAGCAATTCGAATAGAAATAGACTGTTGCCATAAAAGGATGGACAAGATCAGCAACTCTCAGGCATTTCATAGCATTCAAATGATCCTCAATTGGCATTATAGAGCCCAATATGAGCCAATAATTACTTTCCATCATTACAAAACCATCACAGGTCAGCAACATTGAAACATTCCAACATGGAATAGGCAGAGTGGTGGCTCTGCCTAAATGTCAAAAGGGACTCTGCTCTGTTGGACCCTTGAGCAAGGCCCTTAACCTGCAATTGCTGATTGCTTTTGAGTAGCGAGAAAAGTGCTATATAAATGCAAAGAATTATTATTATTATTATTATGGATCCATGGATTCATGCTATTTACACCACTGATATGTATAGCAGACCTGAAATTGAGAGTCATGAAACCAGGTTTTAGTTTCCTGATCTTCATTCATCCACTTTTGAAGATTATGCACCCATTGTAGCCTCATCTTTCTGTTCCTAGCTGAGTGGAGGGGAAGAGGGTGTGATCTTGTATGGCTGTCGTCCATCCACTTCAAAGTCTGACACATTTTACATTAAGAGATGCCTATCTACTCGCATTTGTTGTAAAGAGCCATTATTCAAGAAGTTGTGGTCTTTTTGTTAGCTGGTACAAGTCTGGTCGTTGATGACTGACCCCTCTCATTAACATGGTTCTTCTGCTGCCAGACCTACTGCTCATAAGAGATTTTTTCTTTTATTTTTTTTAATCATACAATTCTTTGTAAACTATAGGGTATTGTACAAAAATCACAGTAGAGTAGCTGTGTCTGAAATGCCAGAACCACTGCATATCGCACCGACAATCATACCATAGTCAAAGTCGCTTAGATCATATGTGCTGTCCACTCTACAGTTTGGTCAAACAAAAGCTGGAGCTCTTGTCATGCTACATATTTTGAAATGCAACCACATACATTTGTCAAAGGAGTTTCTGGAATCGAAAGCTGGTGACACTCTTAACACTAGAATCCCTGAAGCCTACGAAAAAAGTCATAATGCCGGGCCACCTTAAATTCCTTTGCACCTTGTCATCAGCATCTTTGTTTTGCAAATGTGTCAATCTTCACAAGCAGCAAGCAGCCTGTTATCCTATCTCCCAGCAACTCAGCTGAAGTCAGTCGCAAAGTTCTCCCAGCTCAAGTCTCTTTATTTGGGTGTGAGGCGCCTTGAGTTGTATAGGGTAAATAATAGATCGTTATTTGAAATACATGCATTTCATGTGTGTTTACAACGATCTGGATAAATGTAGAATGACAGTCAATGCGATGCAAGAAATGCTGAACACATAACTAAAACAGAAACTTTTTTCAAGTTCTACTAATAATTGGCAAAATGCTGACGTGAAGTATATAATGTGTGAAGACTGAAGTCCAAATATCAAATAAACACTTTCACAAAAGATACAGGTATAACAAAACAAGTGTACTTTTATTCAGAAATACTGCATTTCTGAAGAAAAAGTAATTGGGTTACAATGCTCACATGTTCGCTTGACTGGTACAGAGGTAAGAAATGCTGTCTCATAAAGAAGAGGTTGCAGGTACGATTCCAGGTCATTCCTGCATTTACCGTTCCAAGTAGTGAGCTGCTCTTATTGTTACTATTATAGAATAAAAACATGCATTTGATTTGAGTCTGTAACAGCCGGTGTAAATTTATGGTATTTATAAAAGTTAGTGTTTTTTATTATTCAGTTTTATTATCTCAGTCACGTTCACACTCCCCCCAATCACTGTTAGTTTTCAAATAAAGACTTGCTATAACAGAAGTGAACTCAAATGAGGATGAGGGTTCTACATCGGAAAAAGAGAACAGTAGCCCTCCCCGCAAGAAATGTCCACTCACACATAAGAACAACGCAGCTGCAACAGGCGTAAGATGGCACCACTTGGATGCAGCAAGAGGTTGGGTGTCATCCTGCCAGTGAATCTGCCACACACATGTCCTTCAACGAAACAGCCGGGCTTACAGAACTTGCAAAGGTATCGTGGAAAGTTCTGTTTGTGATTATGTTATTTCATGGTCTTTATATAATAATATTTATATGTTACTTACATAAAAGCCAGATTGAATGTTGTTTACCTATATTTATTTAATTATCTACCTGACCATTGTAGGACACCTGACTGTAGAAAGATGACAGCAGCCACACTTCCCTGTATTTTAGATTTATATATTAATTTGAAATTCACATTGTCCTTGAGAAAAAGTGTTGTCCTTGTCAATTTGCCAGGTGTAAATGTCTAGGAGGTGTGATCCTGTAACACAGCACTAAGTAATAGTAATATGGAGCAGACCCACAATCCTTTACTAGATTAAGCAGGTCTGAAGATGGATGGATGGCTGGATGGATAGAAGCAGCAAACCTAAATGAATGCCTCTCACTAAAACATTAAGCACATTTACAGTGCTAAACTGAACCAGACTAAAACCACATAAGTGCAGAGAAAGTTGATTTTTGTGTGCAAAAATCAATTACATTTTACATTTACCAGATGTTTGTATTAATATTAATGTCTGATGAAAGAAACTTGATAGGCAACAGTACAGTGGAGCAAAAGCAAAAAAGAATTCTGGCGCCACTGTGTTATTGAAATATTTATTGCTTGGGGTTTTCTTTGGGCACTTAAGGTTTTCATCCCAAATACATGCATGCTAAGTAATTCAGTGCCGGTAGAAGCCCATATGGAGCCCTTGGGGGTAAAGGGTACCCCCTCTTTAGTTACCAAAATGATGCTCCTCTGTGTCCATACCCTACTTTCAATATTATTAGACTTCATGGACCGGGGGAAAGGTTGGTCCCTCTCAGTGTCTGGGGCGTGCGCCACTTGTGTTCCAGAAATGGTGTCCCTTGGTTTTCATAGTGCACTTTCATTATTATTAGACTTTGACAACCATGGTGTCCACCTTAATATCTGGAGTGCATGCCCCTTGAGTTCCCAAAATGATGCCACTCTATGTTTATAGTGCGTTTCAATATTATTAAACTCTAGGGCACTTTTGTCTTTCAAATTACCAAAACATTGCCCCTTGCTGACCATAGTGCAGATGTAATGGAAAGGTACAAAGAGTGTACCCCCTGAGTTAAATAAATGATGTTCCTCACTGTGCAGAGTGTGTGCCCTTTAGCTTTCTTTAATAGCGCCCCTCAGATGAAGTCACCCTAAGGTGCCGCCTATGTCACCTAATGTATTGACCGGCTCCGAAGTTACTGCTCCACATTTTGTGAGTATCTGTGTGTTGTGTGTATGAGTGTGCCCTACTGTAGACCGGTGCCAAGTTCTCAGTTGTTTCTTGACTTGCTTGCAACAATTTGTATGTTTGTGTGGGTTTTCTGCAAGTCTCCTAGTTCCTTCTACATCCCAATGTACAGCAATGTGTGTGCATTAATGAGTGTGCCCTGCAATGGATTGGCAACAAGTCCAAGGTTGGTTTCTGTCTTGGCCATAGACTCATATGACCCTATTTTGGAATATATTTCCCATCTAATCTGCTTAAACCAATTCAGGAGTAGAAGGTCCCTGGCACTAGGTGTGTTCCTTTCTAAATGATGTCCCATCAACTCAGTTTGCCACAGGTTGTCTCCAATCAGGTTCCAGTCCCGTCTCGAGGAGAATTGAAGCCATCAGGATGGGCCCAAGCACAATTTATAGTGCCACAGCAAAAGGTCTAAATAATTATAGGAGTGAGAGATTTCAGACTTTGATTTTTTAATACATTTGCAAACCTTTCTGGAAACGTGTCCTAACTTTGTCATTATAGGTTATTAAATGTGGATTGATAGAAAAAACAATAATTTAAAAATAAATCTACAACACAATAAAGTATGCAGAAAATGTAGGGGTCTGAATACCTTCTGCATCCAGCGTATAAAGTATCTTATAATTAAATATTAATATGTATATTAGTAAACAGAAGTCTAGGAGAGTCCACTCAGGACTTCGCCTCTAAATGGACCATTGTCCTCTTTTCACCGTCCAGTCTCCAGCCAATTTGTAACGGCTGTCAGATGTATTTGCTGTGAGTCTCTGTTTGTACATAAATTCATAAATTCAGTCTCAAGGGGTTTCAAACCTATGGACTGCTTTGGAGGGACCACCTAACTCGGAGACCCAATCAGAGCCATAAATAAGAAAGGGCAGTGCCAGGGAAAAAAAAGAGACTGTGCCAGCCTTAAATGAACCCGGGTTTGTCGATACACAAGGGAAAAAGTTAATGAATGGTTAGAGGAGCAAGGATGAACTTGGGAGGGGGCCTGGTGGACCCATGAAAAGGAACTGTGAGTGTTACTTCAGCAAAGGTATGGCTCAGCGAAACCCTCACTAGCATGAACTGCAAGGAATTAACGTATGGATAAACGTATGGACATTACAAGGATTTTTTTTTTACATTGTATGTTATCATTTGTTACGTTGTGAAGCCCAGGGGCACGTACAGCCACCTTAACCCTGACACAGACAGGCAGGACACTAATTGCCACACAGCACACAGTTTATTTATAGTTGGGAAGCGTTTTTCACTGCTCCCCACGGCACAGTACACGGAGCATAACCCAGTCCCTTCTGTCTCCAGCCAGTCCTTCCGCCTCCACTCCTCATTCACAAGCTTCATCCACTTCCTCCTGCTTCAGACCATTGAGTGCTGGTTACTGGCTCCCTTTATAGGGCACCCTGAAGGAGTCCAGGTGCCCAACGAGCTTCTTCTGGCAGCACTTTCAGGTGTAGCAGAAGTGTTGCCACATAGGGCCCTGCAAGCATCCATCTGCCCCCTCGCAGTGGCCATGGGCCCCATCAGGGTTGAGCTTCACTTACATTCATCTCTGTTGCTGTGTTCTGTGCTTGTGTGGTGTGGCTATATAAGTAGTGTTGGTCACTCACACTCTAGTTCATTTATTATTTTACATTCTGGCTGCCACTCTAGGGATCATCAGCACGTAGTATAATCATACAATCTCAGGTTCTCGAGGAGCAGTACAAATGAAATCAACTTGAAATAAATGTTTGTTAGTTATCCCAGTGCTAATGGCTTCCAGATTGAAAATTCATTTTTAGTGTGAAACTGTGTCAAAGGCTCTATGAAAGTCTTGGTAAATTAAACTTGTATTCTTTGTTACAATGGAACCTCGGTTTACGAGTAACTTGGTTTATGAGTGTTTTGCAAGATGAGCTAAATTTTTTTAATAAATTTTGACTTGATAAACAAGCGATGTCTTGCAATACGAGTAGTATGGATACACTTTGTCTGCTGAGCGTTATGTGATCATAACTGAGCTGATGGTTCTTCTCTCTCCTTATCTCTCTCGCTTGCGCACACGTCTCTCTCTCTCTCCTTATATCTCTCGCTCGTGCACGTCTCTCTCTCCTTATCTCTCTCGCGTGCGTTTCTCTCTCTCTCTCCTTATCTCTCTCTCGCTTTCGTGCCCGTTTCTCTCTCTCCTTATCTCTCTCGCTCGCGTCTCTCTCTCCTTATCTCGCTCGCTCCCGTGCGCGTCTGTCTCTCTCTCTCTCTTTCCTCTTGAGGGCAATCATCTCCTATTCTCCGTCTAAATCTGTGTGCCTCACTCATATAGTAAACCTCCGTATGAGCGTATACTGTTTACTACAGCATTATGACTGTGTGTGTGTGTGCGCGTGCGCACATGTGTGCTGTGAAGTGTGAGTCCCTGTCTTGCGCCCCAAAACACGAAGCTGAGTTTCAGTACTTTAACAACACCAGCTTTATTAAGCTTGAAACAGCAACAGTGCGGTTATTAATTGTAGCGGGATCTTTAATGTTCCTTGTATCACCCATCGACAGCAGGCGCTTATAGCATGTCCGCGATCTTTTTGGATACGCTTATACGGCGAACTGCTACAGCGCTGGGAGACTGTGATTGCTTTGGGACGCTCTTCCGCGTGCCGTCTCGTTGGGTGGAATCCCACAAGAGTTTAGAAACTCACTCACACCAGCCATGATTCTTTTTAAAGGTAAAGTGCAGGCTAATTTGTTTAATGTATTTTTACTTTATATTTTATATTAATCATTTTTATATGAATAGTTTTGGGTTGTGGAACGAATCATCTGCGTTTCCATTATTTCTTATGGGGAAATTCACTTTGATATACGAGTGCTTTGAACTGCGAGCACGTTTCCAGAACGAATTATGCTCGTAAACCGAGGTTCCACTGTATTTTCTGCTATTCCTGGTGCTTCTTTTAAAAAGTCTAAGAGATTGTTTTTGGCAGGATCTTTCACTGTTATTTAGCGTATTACAGTCAGGTCCATAAGTATTTGGATAGTGACAGAATTTTCATACTTTTGGCTCTGTATGCCACCACAATGGATTTGAAACAAAGCAATCAAGATATAATTGAAGTGTAGACTTGCAGCTTTAATTCAAGGGATTTAACAAAAACATTGTATGAGCCATTTAGTGAAGACAACCATTTTATACATGGCCCCCCTATTTTCAGGGGCTCAAAAGCATTTTGATAAACTAACATAAATC
>JANRMT010062820.1:13186376-13215740 GCA_026402145.1 Polypterus bichir lapradei
TTTTAAATGATGGTTTTTATTATTTAGGGAGAAAAAAAATCCAAACCTACATGGCCCTGTGTGAAAAAGTAATTGCCCCCTTGTTAAAAAATAACCTAACTGTGGTGTATCACACCTGAGTTCAATTTCCGTAGCCACCCCCAGGCCTGATTACTGCCACACCTGTTTCAATCAAGAAATCACTTAAATAGGAGCTGCCTGACACAGAGAAGTAGACCAAAAGCACCTCAAAAGCTAGACATCATGCCAAGATCCAAAGAAATTCAGGAACAAATGAGAACAGAAGTAATTGAGATCTATCAGTCTGGTAAAGGTTATAAAGCCATTTCTAAAGCTTTGGGACTCCAGCGAACCACAGTGAGAGCCATTATCCACAAATGGCAAAAACATGGAACAGTGGTGAACCTTCCCAGGAGTGGCCGGCCGACCAAAATTACCCCAAGAGCGCAGAGACGACTCATCCGAGAGGTCACAAAAGACCCCAGGACAACGTCTAAAGAACTGCAGGCCTCACTTGCCTCAATTAAGGTCAGTGTTCACGACTCCACCATAAGAAAGAGACTGGGCAAAAACGGCCTGCATGGCAGATTTCCAAGACGCAAACCACTGTTAAGCAAAAAGAACATTAGGGCTCGTCTCAATTTTGCTAAGAAACATCTCAATGATTGCCAAGACTTTTGGGAAAATACCTTGTGGACTGATGAGACAAAAGTTGAACTTTTTGGAAGGCAAATGTCCCGTTACATCTGGCGTAAAAGGAACACAGCATTTCAGAAAAAGAACATCATACCAACAGTAAAATATGGTGGTGGTAGTGTGATGGTCTGGGGTTGTTTTGCTGCTTCAGGACCTGGAAGGCTTGCTGTGATAGATGGAACCATGAATTCTACTGTCTACCAAAAAATCCTGAAGGAGAATGTCCGGCCATCTGTTCGTCAACTCAAGCTGAAGCGATCTTGGGTGCTGCAACAGGACAATGACCCAAAACACACCAGCAAATCCACCTCTGAATGGCTGAAGAAAAACAAAATGAAGACTTTGGAGTGGCCTAGTCAAAGTCCTGACCTGAATCCAATTGAGATGCTATGGCATGACCTTAAAAAGGCGGTTCATGCTAGAAAACCCTCAAATAAAGCTGAATTACAACAATTCTGCAAAGATGAGTGGGCCAAAATTCCTCCAGAGCGCTGTAAAAGACTCATTGCAAGTTATCGCAAACGCTTGATTGCAGTTATTGCTGCTAAGGGTGGCCCAACCAGTTATTAGGTTCAGGGGGCAATTACTTTTTCACACAGGGCCATGTAGGTTTGGATTTTTTTTTCTCCCTAAATAATAAAAACCATCATTTAAAAACTGCATTTTGTGTTTACTTGTGTTATATTTGACTAATGGTTACATGTGTTTGATGATCAGAAACATTTTGTGTGACAAACATGCAAATGAATAAGAAATCAGGAAGGGGGCAAATAGTTTTTCACACCACTGTACATTTGTTGGTTGTTAGGAGCACACGCTGAAACAGCACATCGCACCCACCACATGACAAATCAACTCAGGATCCCAGATTAAGACCCGATTGCAGCCATGCGACTAGTGTGAGTTTTTTTTTATGGTGGCTGGAGTGCATTTAAATTATAAAAAAAATTGTGTCACTGTCCAAATACCTATGGACCTGACTGCATTTTCATGGACAGATTTAAAAATATGCTTTAAAATTGTTTACATGAAAGAAACCTGTAGGCTGTGGATTACATGCTATGAACTTCGATCCATCCTTTCATTTTCAATTCCCATTTTGTGTTTGTTGCTTTTCCGGAGCTTGTATAGGGAGGTCAATGACAACTAAATGACAAAATCACTTTGGATATCCTGAAATACAAATTAAAGCCACACTGAAAAGCTACACCATCTACCCTCACTTTAAATGCATAGCTTGCTAATTATGGCATGCCCTTCATGCTGGTTTCATAATCGTCGATTTCACTGTCTTGCACTTATGACAAAAACACACCACGCCACATTTGAAAATGTTTCTACGTTAAATTCACTTGTAATTCTTGTCGCCCCAATAGGACTTTTACTTTCTAGCCTGCGGTTTTTTGACCCTCAAAGGGCCATTAGAAGTAATTGACTATGAGTCAGTTTTTTAAGTGATCAATATTTATGCAAGAACCACTGGAGCTTTCCTAATCTCCGTCTATACACCAATCAGCAAGAACTGGGATCTCAAATTAAAGAAAAAATATTAGCTAAGAAATGTCTTTCTGTTGTTGCTTCCCCATTTCTAAAATAGTGAGGACAAATCAGATGTGCTACTTTATTTCTTCCATGCTTACTCTTATGGCACAACCAGCATTGTTCAAGTTTATGTGTGGATTATTTAATCCTTTTGTTGTTTAAATATTATTTCTCATGTCCTGGTATTAATTCTGTTTTTTTTGTACTGTTTATAAATTTTGATATTCTATCTTGGAGGCAGGGGGGTGGCTCTGAGGCTAGGCCTTTAACCTGCAATTGCTCGGTCCTGGGTGCCTGCATCCTGCCCTTTAAATAAGTCCTCCAACTTGCAAGGGAAAATTTGGGGGCCGGTGGCAGGATTGGCACTCCAGCCACTGTAAAAATCCTCACACTGTTCCATTCCATCCAAACTAGTGTGGTGCTGAAGTGTCACCCATTTTACAGCTGCACTCAGATCCTAATTTGGGATCCTGAGGTGGTTCGTCGTGCGGTGGGTGCAGAAACACACTGTATCAACACGCGCTCCCAACCCCGCTCTTACTCTGTTCAATCTTTCTACTGTCTTTGGGCCTTGAAGCCTGTCTGCTGAAGTAGGGCTATGAGGCCAGAAAAGTCGAGACCTGCTCTGTTGGGTCAGTCCCAGTGCAGGTATGTTTTTATGAGATGTACACCCATTTTAAGATTTTTGTGTGATAGGATCACAATACAGAGGGTCACGCAGGTTCACCTGGGGATCACCTTCCTGGCTCGATTAAGGTAAACAACACCATGTTGTAATGAAGGAGGATCTGCTCACACACTGGTGAGGCCTCATCTGGAGTACTGTGTGCTGTATTGGTCTCCAGGCTACAAAAAGGACACAGCAGCACTAGAAATGGTCCAGAGAAGAACTACTAGGCTGATTCCAGGGCTACAGGAGATGAGTTTTGAGGAAAGATTAAAAGAGCTGAGCCTTTTCAGTTTAAGCAAAAGAAGAATAAGAGGAAACTTTATTGAAGTGTTTAAAATTATGAAGGGAATTAGTACATTGGATCAAGACTGTTATTTTAAAATGAGCTCATCAAGAACACAGAGACAGAGCTGGAAACGTGTTAAGGGTAAATTTTGTGTAAAAATTAGAAAGCTCTTCTTTACACTGAGAACCATAGACACTTGGAATAAGCTACCAAGTAGTGTGTTAGACAGCAGGACTTTAGAGACTTTCAAAACTCAACTTGATGGTATTTTAGAAGATTAGGTGGATAGGACTCGTGAGCTTTGTTGGGCTCATTGGCCTGTTCTCATCGAGATTGTTCTAATCTTTTAATGTTATAATGAAACAAGAGGGGGTGCTGTCACTAAAGGTTTCTTTTCTTCTCTCCACAGCTACAGAAGGTGCCACATGAGGGCACATGACCCTGCCCTCGAAGCTCAAAGAAAGCCTGCAACTTCTGGTTAGAGTACTATAAAAAGGGATATCCCCAGAAGATGGTGTAGCATTTTGGACCTAAGCCTGGTTCACGGCGTACCTTCTACTTGACCCACTACAAGACCCAATGAGAGAATAAAACCAGAACCTTGGCAAAGCAAAGAACAGTTGTGGCCATTTTATCTATCTATCTATCTATCTATCTATCTATCTATCTATCTATCTGTTATTGTTACTTTTGTTGATTGTTTGCATTACATGCGTGTGTCTTATGGGTGATTTCCCTAAGAGGAGGAGACTCCTGCCAATCACCACCAGGAACTGCCCTTTACCCTATAAATCCAGAAGGTCTTCCATAGTTCCTGCCAGTTCATTGTGAATGCACTCTGGAGTCAGTGAGTTATTGTGTTTTGCTGTGCCTTATGCCTTTTTTTGTGAATATCTTGATTTTGTTTTAGACCTTTGTCACTGGATTGTGTATTGGGACCTTATCTTCTTTTGGAATTGCTGTTAATAGGCATTGCATGCTCTGTGTGCTCTTCAGAGCTACAGAGTTTTGTTCCGAGCATTTAATTTATAAATAGCCAGTTAGTCAGTCAGTGTCTAACCTGCTGCGTCCAGAACAGGATTGGAGGGGGGCGCTGGAACCTATCCCAGGCAACATATGGTGCAAGGCAGGCACAAACTCTGGACAGGGCGCGAGTCCATCGCAGGAGAATACACATACACACGCACACACACACACACCAACCACACACTAGGTTCAATTTAGTATTGCCAATCCATGCAACCTGCATGTCTTTGGACTATGGAAGGAAATCCATGTAGACATGTGGAGAACATGCATTTACAACAATACAATACAATACATGCACACCACCAGACTGCTAGAGTCCATCTGCCTGGGTGTGTGGTTAACAGCGGATCTCACAGGACTGGTGGAGAGTGGGCATTCAAATTGCCACTGAGGCAGAGAAGGGCGGACAAAGGGATGAAGCAGCTGAGAGATAACAATGAAGTGTTTATCAAGTGCTGTGTCTGTGAGTGCTGATCTTTGAGCTGTTTTTTCATGGGCTTCTCCAGTAGTCCCGCCACTGCAGACGGTTGAGCATGTGTATGAGATCTGATGTGTTTCTATTCAGTAGAAAAGTGGTGTGCCTTGGGATGGTTTTGGTTACAAGACGTGTGCATTCCCATAAGAATGGTTGGGAAAAACTGAAATAGATTAAAGGAGGAAATTTAAGGGAAAATGGAGAAATAATTAAATAAATCAAACAATGAAAGTCAAATTAAAACATTCCTTTGTCCTCATCTTAAGAAAGTGTCTCTGTCTATTTTGTTAGGTCGCTAATCCATTCACCCATATTTCCATTAGTGCTCAACCAATATTTCCACAAACTCACCAGATTTCTTAATATCTGTTGTCGCTTACTGTCATGGGCCATACCCGGCCGGGATGCTAACATTATGGAAGGACCAGCGATGAGAGCATGGTCAGGGAAATATTTCCCCCAGGATGTTAGAGGGCATCTCCCCTGGGTTGCAGTGGCACCACAGATTCCCACAGGGTATGCTGGGAGTTGAAGTTCAACGTAGCCCTGTTGGGTTCCTTGGGTGTCGCCAAGGGGAGCAGCGGAGGCCACAGAGCCTTACTTCGTTGGGCTTCTGCCACACCTGGGAGTACTTCCGCAATATGCTAATGGGCCACCTGAAGTGTTCCTGGGTGTAGCTTAAAAGGAGCCTGCTGCCACCAGTCCAGTTAGCCAGAGTCCGCAGAGAGAGAGAGAGAAAGAAGAAATACAAAGAAAATGCAGTGTGCTGTACTTATTGTACTGTGTGGCTCGTGGAAACAGTTTGGGAAGCGTTCCCACTGAAAATAAAGTGTGTTGTGGTTGGAACTTGTGCCTGGTGTCTGTCTGTGTTGGTTTTGAGCAGCGGGAGTGTCCCCTGCTGGCCACACTATGTGTGCCATGTCCCTGTAATTGAATGAAGGGTTGCAGATTAATGTATACCGCACGTCCTAAATGTCCAAAAATAGATATTCAGTGCTAATGCAATTTATTTCTGCCATATTAAAGGCAGGAGATGATGACTATGTACCTGAGTCTTGAGGGTTGTATTTGATGTCATAAAACATCAATTCTTTAGGAGATACTGGGATAATGAATTTTATACATCTGCACCCATCAGATTGTCTGGTGCTTCTGATTCAGTAGCCAAAGATGCAAGAAACTTCACTAAATGGACTTTTCAGCACCAACTCATTTTCCAGAATGTCACACTATAATCCCAATGTCGCTGATTATCAGTTTACCCTTTCTCAAGACCCCTAGGTTATTTTTTTCAACTGAGTGTGAGAACTGTGGAATAATACAAATTTTAATCAATATATTAAATAATAGTTGAACAAAGAATCTTGGGCCGAGGACCTTTTGACCTAGTCCAAGGGAGGGGAAAAAGATTTTGTGACTATGCCTTAGTGCAATGAAATTTTTGTACTTACAGTAGATAAACAAGTCTAAAATGCCTTGATGATTACTATCTGTGTGCATTTGGGTGGATGGAAAATATGTTATTATGCAAACCAGCTTATGCTACGAAAATGTATATGTATATATATTTGCGAGTATAAGAGTTCTTTGTGTTAACTATATGAATGTATTAAGATTGTTAAAAGAGGAAAACCATTACCTGTATAATCATCTTAACAAAATAAGTATATTACCAGTTTGTATTGATAGGCTATGGATTAATTGATTATTACTATGATTTACTTAAACTAATGAACTAAGGATTCATTGTTTATTAATAAGACATACATATAAAAATTAAGTGTGTACGCAAAGAAAAACAAACGTGCAATATTTCTGTCAAACTGCTGACCTTTTAGTCTGTACTCAGGAAACTGTTAATCTTAACAAACATCTAGGATTGTAAAATCAACAGCAACAGACTTTTTCACTTCATCTTTAGTGGTTGAACAAATGTGTTGTAATTTTTGGGCATATTACTGAATCCCCCCAAAGAATTGTGTAACCTTGTCTCGTGATAGGCTATCTCTGTAAGATGTAAAAATTTCTGTTATAAAAAGGAAACTCATCCCCCAAGATTGGGCTATTGCTGGTGACTGTCAGTGACACTAGCTGACAGGGCTAAAGTGGTCTCTCTGCCACCAAGAATAAAGAAATGTCTTTTTACTTTACATCTGCTGTCTGCTTGCTGTTTGCCTCGAACCTTCGTCCACAGAACACATAGGTTTTATTCTGTAATGTGCATTAAAATGAGTTTAAGGGATGCTTCCAATTTTAAGTGCCTTTGGATTACTTTGTATCTCTTGAATCTGACAACATACTATGAGAGCCTACCAAATACACTGTAAATATTTAGAAGTGGCTGAATGCTTCAGGTCATAGTCAAGCTAAATGGTGAACCATCACCTCAGTCTCAATTTCCATGCATTCTAGAGTGGGTTTTCTTTCATGATCTCTCTGTATGTTGCTATGCTGCTCTGTACTTGTAATATTTCCATTGCACTATTATACTGTATTGAGGATTACTTGTGTTCTGTGTATTGTATTTTATTCACCACCTTTTTTTGACACCCACTGCATGGCCAACCTATCTGGAAAGGGGTCTCTCTTTGAACTGCCTTTCCCAAGGTTTCTTCAGTTTTTTTTCCCTACAAGGGTTTTTTGGGAGTTTTTCCTTGACTTCCTTGAGAGTCAAGGCTGGAGGGCTGTCAAGAGGCAGGGCCTGTTAAGCCCATTGTGGCACTTCTTGTGTTATTTTGGACTATATAAAAATAAAGTGTATTGTATTGTATTGTATGTTGCTGCATTCTTCCTTCCCTCAATTCTGACCAATCTCCCGTCCCTGCCACTGAGAAGCACCCCCATGGCATGATGTTTCTATCACCGTACTTCACTGTAGGGATGGTTTTAGGGAAGTGAAGAGCTGTGCCTGGTCTTCGAAAAACAGGAGTCCTGCCCAAATATCTTAAATGCTGAATCTCTAAATTCCATTTGGCAAACTCCAAGTGGGCTGTCATATGGTTTTTACTAAAGAATGGCTTCTGTCTTTCCACTCTACCATAAGTGCCTGATTAATGGAGTACTGCTGAGATGGTCATGTTCTGTCAGTGAACTGGAAGATAAACTATTTTAACAAAACTGGGAGATGCAAAGGAAACCAAAGCCCAATATGAAAGACCATAATCGTGGTCGAGAGAACAAGAGTGTTAAAAACTAAAATACATGTGAGAAAACAGCAAAATGATTGTCCTTCAGAGTTTTGGTAAGGATCGCCATCCTTTTATCACACTGCATCGATTACACATGGGTTCCAACCTCAGGGGCCTCCCATTAGCAAAGCTGGAGGCAAACCTAACAATGAAATTAAACAGTGGCGACATTTAAGGACCTAAAATCGTACCAGATCATGACAGGTCATCCTTCTGACTGGGCGTCTCATCTGAGCAGAAGATTTCTGAAGCTCCGTGGGAGTGACCATTGGGTTCTTAGTCACCACCATTCTTGGCCATTTGCTCAGTTTGGCTGGACAGCCAATTCCTGATGGCTCTAAAGTTCTTCCATTTTACAATTATTGTGGTCACTGTACTCCTGGGAACACTCACAGCTTTAGAATTGGTTTTAACCACTTGCCCTGATCCACTCCTCACCATAATTTGATCATAGAGGTCTACAAAAATTTACTTGGACTTCATGGCTTGGTTTGCATGTTGACACGCAGTGTAAATTGTGGGACCTTCTATACACAAGTGTGTGTCTTCCAGTCAATTCAGTTTGGCACTGGTGGACTCCAATCAAGTTCTAGACATGTCTCAAGGAGAATTATAGAAAACAGGAGTAACCTGACCAAAACTGGCAAGGCCAAAGCAAAAGATCTAAATGAGTGACCTCAGCTTTTGACTTTTAATACATATAGAAAGCCTTTCTGAAAACGTGTTCTCATCTTGTCATAATGGGTTACTGACAGTAGATTAATGGGCAAACATGGCAAATGTGTCCATTTAGAATTAAATCTACAGCACAATAAAGTGGCCTGAATACCCTCTGAATCCACTGTCCGTGAATGTGCCCCACAGTCAACAGATGCTCATTGCAGACTTGGTTCCTAACTTGTGTCTGAGACCTCTGAGATGTGTTCTGACTTGTCAAGATCCTAAATCGGATTAAGTCGCACAAGAAACAGATGGATGGATAAGATAGATTTAATTTAATACACGAGTCAAGGACTGTCAGATGAAATATGCTTGTTCTAATGACACGAATATCATGGTGCTTAAGTGTCTGGTTTATCTGCCAATGTCAGCAATTATATAAAAATATATTTTGGCTTGATTTATTCACACAGAAACTGCCTCAGTATAAAAAAGACGGCTCCTTATTTACATGAAAGGCTAAACACTGTTGAATGTGTTATAATGGCCTACTTTATTTTGTAGGCCTTCCTTTTTATAGCTGCTAACACTTGTCAGGTTTACTCCGGTGCTGCTTTTGCTGTCTGTCAGTACTTCAATATTAATGTTTTATTAATCCTAACTGCTTTGATTTTACTGTACTGATGAATTTATATATTTCATGATATATTTTATTCTTATTTGTGCTGTCAACTGTGTTCAGAGGTGCATTCATCTAATGGCAGTAAATACAATAAAGACTAAGTGTTTTGTGAAATCATTCAAATTGTAATTTATATAAAGGCAGAAGGTGTCAGAATTATTACTTAAAAACATATTCCAACTTGACAATAATACGTTCCCTTCATGATTGTGTTCACTTTTCTGCTCTAGCACTGCTGTTAGCTTCAAATGAAACTTAACTGTAGGATTTTAGCATAAACTTTGTGCGTTTTAGTGAGGAAACACTTTCTCATCTCCAAATGCATGGCACTCCAAAGATCACGCATACAGTAGCTGTCTGAAACTCAAAAAATGTGATCTTTTCAGGGCATGCCATGGTTCATGTTATATCCCTTTGTAGTACACATCAAAATACAGCACAGGGCAAAAAGCCAACACTAAGACCTTCTTAGACAAAAGCATCTTTCGCCTTCGGTGAATAGTGTTCAACAACCTCAGTTAAATGAAATGAAGATCCAAAAGTACTGGAAGAGAGGCAACAAGATAATGTAAAAAACTCTCTTTATGTGGCAAAACCATAAAACACAATTATTCCCAAATGTGAAATAAATATTAAATAGAAACTTAATTTATTAAATATTCTGGCAAAAGAAAATGAATAAAGATTCTTAAAGTCAACAGTGAATTAACTTAGTGGAAAAGCAATAATGAAAAGCCTCTAAAATAATCACAGAATGTCCCTGACCGTAATCAAATAGAAAACAACACTATGCGACTTACAAAAATGAATTGCATTGCACTACACCTAAAAAATGTCACTATATCTTTCAATATGATGTACTCTGCACTGTATGCAGTAAAGATATATATCTATTATAATAAAAAATTTGGGGTTGAGATGTGAACATCTCAGAGAGACATTTTGAAGTCCCGCAAGGCTACTTGCACGTCACGCCCTACTTACAAACAATTTCTCGGAGACACTTTAACAAGGAAGTGAGACAAAAGGACAGCTGCTGTACAGGCTTTTAAATGATCGACGCCCAGCGCGACATGCAGATCACGCAGCACGGCACAAGCAGCACCTGGTTTAAAGGACAGCTGCTGTACATGCTTTTAAATGATCGACCTGCAGCACGACTTGCAGAACACGTAGCTCGGCAGCAGCAGCTGCTGTACAGGCTTTTAAATGATTGACGCGCAGCATGACACTCAGATCACACAGCACGGCACAAGCAGCACCTGGCTTAAAGGACAGCTGGTTTACAGGCCTTTAAATAATCGACGAGCAGCGCAACAAGCAGAACATGTAGCTCGGTAGCAGCAGCAGCAAGCCAGCAGCTGATCCGTCCGCATCTCCTTAGCGTGCGTACGGCACCCCCTTTACAACATAAGAGGCAGAGATGCAAAGTGGCTAGCATGAAGCGTGCCCCCAAGGTTGGGGGGGGGGGGGGGTTTGGCAAAGAGAGCCCCTTAGTATGCAGTATTTTTAAGAAATCTGAAATGTGACGTGAGACACAAAAATAACTGCATTGGTAAAAAAAAATATATTTATTGATGAATTATAGCATTCCAAACATTGTCACCTTCTATATACTCCCCTTCCCGATCTCTACACCGCTCCATACGTGTCTTCCACTGATTGAAACAGCGCAGGAAGTCTTCTTCCTTGAGGCTCTTCAACAGGCTTGCCATTTTTGTCTTCACTTCATCCACTGAAGAAAAATGTGTTCCATTCAGGTCAGTTTTGATTTTTGGGAACAAGTAAAAATCACAGGGAGCTAAACCAGGTGAATAGGTAGGATCATCAAGGACAATAATGTTTTTGTCAGTCAAAAACTGTTTTACGGAGAAAGATAAAATTCACAAGAAATTTGATGTCGATTCGCCGTTCGATTTTTTCACCCAACATTATCGTAGCAACTTGTGTAGCGATTGTTGTGCAAATACTGACTGGGCTATTCACAGGATATACCTAGCCAGTCAGCAGTTTGAGAGGGCGTGTAAGAGGGGATGTAGTCCTATGATTCACGTCGGGCCGACCTCCAGACGGTTTTCCAGGAAAGCCCCAAGCCCAGTCCAGTTATTTTTGTGTCTCACCTTGTACAAGGGAGGACTAAATGATAACTTGTGCTGTAATGTAAAATTACCGAATGAAAAATATCTACAAAAGGAAAATGAACAATACAAACATAAAATCACAATCAATATTACTCCTTGAAATAAGAAAAGCACTTAATACAAGTTCCCCATCTTTGGCCCGTGTATAAACTGTGGTTTCCTTTTCTAAACCCATGCTATGCTTATACCACTTATGGGAAGCTGCACCTTCATGTGTGATTAATTAGTACAAATGCCTTTCGGGGCTGTTCTTTATAATAATAATGTGCAGATAGTGCAGCCGTGACGTAGTCATGTAATTACTGTTAGTGTAGTCTATGCTTATCTATTGAGTGGCTCTTACAAAATTTCTTTTCTCTTCCATTCATTTTCATATAGGTGAAATTTTTCTGTATGTGTTTTGAGCGTGTGCCTCCCCTGAAGTTTTTACTAACTTGTACCGGAGATCTGAGTGACAGTCACATGAGAAAAAGAGGAAAACATACAAAATATACAATTTGGTGTAACCGCTATCAAAGGTGAGATAGAAACCGTAAACTAATTTGTAGTGGAAGTCGCACAGAAAGTTTCTCTGTTTCAAGATAGAACAAATTAGGAAACTCACCCCTGCTTTTCAAGGTGGAGATTTTAAAATTTTAAAACTCTGTATTGTACAAGCCATTCAAAATATCTCAATGAAAACTAAACAGTCTTGCCAAATTTCTAGTAATTGTCTTGTAATGAGCACTGATGTGCATAGGTCGAGTTCCAAACTGAACTGATTTGACTGGGGAAAAGATAGTGGATTTAAAGGCAAAGCCCAGAAGTGATGTCATCTAGCACCGGATCCGGAAGTGACATTCGTCGCAGCACCGGAACCAGAAGTAACATTTTCCCATATTTGGCCTGCAGAGATAACAGAAGTAGGTTTAGCGCACCCTTCCACCCCCTGGTCTTTAGGGTAATTACCTCCACTTGGTCCACTCAGCTCCCTCCTAATCGAACATGTGTGACAAGAGTTACTAACAAAAAGGGCTATGGGGGACTGGGTGCAAACACACCTTATTCCAGCTCTTTTACATAATATATATGATGTGTTAAGTATTTTTTGTTAATTACCAGGTTTTAAATTAATAGAATTTGGCATTCACATTTAAATGCTATTCGAATACTTTAAAACATCAAAATTCTTCCCACATTCATTAGCGCCCAGAGATAGGTATAGTATGATGAAGTGAGTCCTTTTTAAAAGCTGGCACCAGGTAATTATTAACTCCAGACGTAACATTAACTCCCACTGTAGAAACCTTAAGGCCTTGTAAACATTTCAAGTGGTGCTTTTTGAAGCCTATTGTTCCTTATTAATCATTTTAGAGTCTGTGCTTGAAAATTGTTCGCTCGGTTATAACTTGACTAATTCTAGTCTGAAGCCAATTGTTTTATTAGAAAACATTTGACCACAGAGAAAAAAAGAAGGTCTTCAAGCTGACAAATTGGGGACCTCCTCTTCTGCAGGCAACAAAAGAGGAAGAATAATGAACATCTGAAAGTAATGCAGAACAAAGAGATGATAGACTTAAAGAGGACATTTAACATTTTCAGATGATCACTAACTTTTTATTGGTAGTTTTGGGTCTGGGGGACTTAGAGGACTTGGAGTGTAATAAACATTACGACAACTAACTTTTCCCTTATAATTTGAAGACACATAAAAGGCTTGTTTCCTGATTATTATATTTAGCAGCTTAAAAGATAATTCTGAATTTGTTGTATCACAGCATAAGCATTAAAAAATGTGTAACCTGGGCTAGGTTTAAAAAACAAAAAAAAAAGAATGCAAGTTTATGCAAATAAACTTTATTGACTGAAATGGGGTACAAGTTACTGGGGTTGTTATTTAAGGTTAAGCTGGATATCGTAAGTGTCCTCTAATTGGCCTATCGACAGTCCACATAAGATAATTGTGAGACGGGATTGGAGGAAAGTAGAGAGAGCAGGGGAAAAAAAGGACAGTTTGAGGCAGAACGCCGAAACAAGACGGGAAAAGAAAGAGGAAATTGTTTTAGCAAACCGCTAAAACTTAAAAATGAGATGTTGGGAGAAGAGAAAGATTTAGCAACATGCTAAACTGATTAGACAGAAAAAGCGATAGTTCAGAGGGGAGAAAGCAAGTGGGGATCAAACAGAGGGTGTCTAGCCAATGAAAAGGACAAGTAAGTGTGCCACTGCAGGACGCGAAGAGAGTCGAGAGAGGAGAGGGACTGACACGTGGTGGACGTGATTTGGTGATCTGAAGAAGAGAAAGGCGGCAGAACAGGAATTCAGCACTGGAAAACCATGAGTGAGAAGGTTGTTCGAGAGAAAGAGAGACGAGAGGCCCAAAGGAGGTACCTGAGGAGAAAGGAGAGTACATTCAAACAAGGTCTGTGTGTTTCTTTTTTTGTTTGTTTTGAGTGGCTTGAGTTACAGTAAATCCTCAAGTGAAGGCGCCAGTTCTGTTTTGTTTGTTTGGCCACCACACACCTGAGCTACGGTTTGGGGCCCCCAACGTAGTGAGTAAACTTCACTGACTGTGGTAATTAATAAGGGTGTGCTCACCAGTGGTATCGGACGGATGATATACTGTATATAGCTGTAAATAATTTAGTGTTTGTGTTTTATTATGTGTTGTATATAAAGTATTTGTAAAATGCCAAGTTTGGAAACCTGTTATTCATTTTGCATTTAAGTAAAGAGAAAGTTTTTTTTACTTAAATTTGGAGTAAACTGTGATTTGGTTATGTGTTCAAAGGCTGAAGGTGACATATATTGTACATACCAATAATAGAGGTGGCAATACCATAATAAAGAACTCAGGGTACTTGCACGCTGATTAAAGGAAGAGTGGTGCAAGGGGGTTACAAATGTGTAAGAAAATAATATATTGGAAAAAAAACAGAAAGAGATTTTAATGAAGACTGAAAGGTGTCCGTAGAATCTTTCTGTTTGTTTTACTCGTGTTTTAAAAGTTGCATTTTAAAGAAAACAAACCAGAAGCGATTTGTGAGTGATAGAAAAGGGAAGACAGCCAAGTGTGCTAATTACAGCGTAGTCTAAAGACTGAGCAGCTGAAAGGCCCAAGTCCAGCAGACTTTGACTTTGGAGTTCGGTGAGACCTTGAATGCCCAGAGGGTTTTTTGTTTTTGAGCAAAATTGACAAGATTTTTCTATCCTCCATTTCAATTGAATGAAGAACTTTGGCTCTCTTTCTCTCTGGTACTGTGCTTCTCAGCAGGTGATTAGAATTCCTGCTCTTCTCTTCATCTGTGAGTATGAATTTTGAGGCAAATCATCTGTTAAACCTTGTGTTAGCCTTATTCACTTGATTTCAACTACCAACTCCTTTTTCATTATACCTTTTCTTTGTATAATGGAGTCTAGTATTACATTCTGAAATGCGGCATGTCTAACCTTTTTTTCTTTGTAAAAGTAGTCTTTTTTTTCTCTATAGTATAACTGGCATACTTGTTGACTCTGAACGTTAGACAGAATAGAGATCTTTATTGTCACATATACTGCAAGAGCATAATGAAATTCTTCTGCTACAGTTGTGATGTTTAAATAAATACAGTAAGTAAATAAAAGTAGCAACACATAAATAAATAAATGAAGAACAGAAGTAAATAAATAAATACATAAATAAGAGTGGAAAAGGTTAAGTAAATTACAATTTCATTTAAACCAGCAGGTGGGTACATAACAGGTAGGATCAGGTGACCTTATGGCTTGGGCGACAAAGCTGTCCCTGAAGCGGATGGAGCGAGTGCTAAGTCCCTAGTAGCGCATCAAAGAAGGCAGGGAATGAGATGGGTAGCTGTCATCAGAGATGACAACACTTAAAAAAAAATCTGTTTATGTCTTCACACCTAGTGCTATAAGCTGAAGAAACACAAAGGATGTTTATTATACATTAAGTTGGATTAATGAACATTCTTTTTTTTTTTTTTATTAATTTTATCGCATTCCATACAAATCAATCAAGTTTTACATAAAGAAAATTTGAGTTAAGAACAAATCGATCCCCACCCCTAAGAGAGAGAGCAAGCCAAACAGCATGGAATTTAAGACCTATAAACATACCTAAATTAATAGGTTCTCTGTGCTTTATGAGATTATTTTAAAATATTACTGATTAGATCCTGCCATGTTTTGAAAAAAGTCTGTATGGATCCTCTAACTGAGTATTTGATTTTTTCCAATTTCAAATAGTATAACACATCAGTTTCCCACTGACTTAAAAGATGAGAGTTTGGGTTCTTCCAGTTTATCAGGATAAGTCTGCGTGCCAAAAGTGTAGCGTAGGCAATCACAATTTGTTTGTCATTCTCCACTTTAAGCCACTCTGGAACTCCAAACACGGCTGTTAATGGGTTAGGAGGGATTGTGAGACCAAGGCTGTCTGAAAGGTAATTAAAAATTTTCGTCCAGAATGATATTAGTTTGGTGCAGGCACAGAACATGTGACCCAGTGAGGCTGGAACTAGTTTGCAGCATTCGCAAGTTGGATCATGCCCTGGAAACATTTTGGAGAGTTTTAGTCGAGACAGATGTGCTCGATATATAATTTTGAGTTGTATAATTGTATGCTTTGTGCATATGGAGCTCAAGTGAATTATCTTCATTGCTACTTTCCACTCCTTCTCTAATATATTAATTGAGAGATCTTTTTCCCAGTGTCCTCTTGGATCTTTGAAAGGGAGGGACTGTAAAATAATTTTAGATATTGCAGAGATGGAGTCTAAGTCCTTGAGATTGAGCAATATTTTTTCCAGCATGGATGAGGGTGCAAGATGAGGAAAATCTGGGAGGTTCGGTTTAACAAAGTTCCTGACTTGAAGATAGTAAAAGAAATGTGTAGTTGGAATGTTAAATTTGGAATGTAATTGTTCATAGGATGCAAAGATGTTGTCTATATAAAGATCTCTAAGCAAGTTAATTCCAATTTTTTTCCAGATATTAAAAACTGCATATGTTTGCAAAGGTTGAAAGAGGTGGTTCTCTTGCAGAGGTGTCACAGATAGAAGCTTCTCTGTCTTAAAATGCTTTCTACATTGGTTCCATATTCTAAGTGAGTGGAGCACAATTGGGTTATCACTATATTGCCGATAATGTGTGTTTATTGGAGCACAGAGCAAGGAATACAAAGAAGTACTGCAGGATTTTACTTCTATTGCGGATTAAGCCTGTGTATGTTCTTCTATTTGTGTCCAGGTTCTTATCGCCTGTATATTTGCTGCAGTAATAAAACTGGAAGAGGTAGAGCCATGTCGCCTTCTGCCTTTTGTCTTTGTAGGGTCACTTTTTGGATGCGTGGATGTTTTGAATTTCAAATACACTTTTTTTTTTGTACTGTAGCTCAGTACTCCCAAAACACCCGAAGACAGTATTGCCTGGAACAATGTGGAATTTCCTTTAACCTTTTTGTGTATAAAAAAAAAAGATATGGAAGTGCTGCATTACCCCTTGTTGGTGTTTGACAGAACAAACCCAGATCAACTGGATTCATTTTGTTCATGTATAATGATCTTTACTGAATATAACTTTAGCACTTACTCTTTACTAATTGTTGAGAGCTGGCTGATTATCTTTATTTTTTTCTGTTCGTTGACTCTCTAAAAATTATTTGACTTTAGTTTTTCAGAGTTTTTGAGGCAAGGAATCTTTTTGCATCGTTGTGTTTTTAACAACGATTCACATTCACCTGTGGTACAAATGTTTTTACTTTCTCATATATGAAGTATAGGGAAATTATTGTAATTCTCCAAAAATTCCATTTTGAGATTTTGGCAAATCTCGATGTTTTATACTTTCCTGAGTCCTAAAATACCGTTTTCTGAATTATGTCTGTGTGTCTGTCTGTACGTATGTGTCTGTGTAAGGAAATGTAATAACTTGAGTACACTTTCTGTTAGGTCAAGCAGATTTTGCAAAACATAGATTTCTGTCAACTTTTGGGCTATTTCCGTTAACCCGGAAGTGGTACTTTACCTTTTATTCATGCAGCTGCAGAGGCCGATTTATTCAAATTTACTTTTAAAATAATTTTTCAATATATTATTAATTTGATTTGATTTGTTGTTGATGTTTCTTTAATGTACATAATATAAAAATATAATCATTGTCTTGCTGTTTACTCCTCAAATATCCATTCCCTTATCTGAGTATACGAGGAAGTCGAGGAGACCACTCCTGATTTTTTTTTAATCTGATAACAATTTACATCTCATGCTTCTAGACTCTGATTACGTGTGCCCTTTTTGTCTCAGTTTTTTTGACCATAATTATAGCGACACATCCTGAGCTTTGTTATTTTATTACTGTTGGTTTGTTTATGCCACTGCATAAATTCTGACTTCTCTGTGTTTTCTCCTGATTCCATTCTCACTTAAAACTGCTGTTTCCTTGAACAAGCAGTACAAAAATATGATGGGGTAACAGTAAATCTAAAAACTTTACTACCCTGAAATACACTAATACTAATTAAGTTAAAAAAAAAAAAAAAAAGAACATATGAAAACAGTCATTGGTCAAATGTAAAAAAAATAGAAATTTATATTAATATAACAATTAATATACAGTCCAGCTAGTCAACAGCAATGAACAATAATCAAAAGCAAAGTTACATGAAAGATAAAATCTTTTATGGGTAAACCAACCAGAACCTCAGACGCTTTCTGAAAGAGAATTTTCAGTAAACTGGCAGAACATGCAGTGCTTATCGTTCTTCAATTCTGAAGGTTTAGATTGGCATTGCATATGACTAAGATATAAAACTGTAACATTTCTGAAAGTTACAGAGTTCACAGGACTGTTTCTGATACACTTTAGAATGATGAGCCTAGATGTGGAAAGATTAGCAGTTACATGGGCATACCTAGGAACTCATTGCAGCAGAGATGAAACCAAAATCTGCCCAAAACACACACAAACACACCAGCTATGCTTGTGTGCAGTTATTGGGCTTCCAACTACATACAAAGATACCAATTCACTCCCACCTCAGTGATCCTGCAGAAATTATTTCACTTACTGCTGTCCTTTCCTTTGAGAAAATGTCATGTCATCATGTAAAAAGGTATAAATAGAATGCAATCTTAACCCCAGCTCTTTCTAACATCAGTTCATTATTTTATACAGTGGATTCAGAAAGTATTCAGACCCCTTCAATTTTTGCCCACTTTACCATGTTGTAGATTTAATTTTCAATCTGTACATTTGACATTTTTGCTCATTTATCTACACTCAGTAACACATAATGACAAACTGAAGACATGTTTTCAAAAAGGATTACAAATTTACTACATTCAAAAACTGAAATCTATAAGTTTACAGACATTTTATTCAGTGCTTTGGCAACAATTAAGTCTTCTTGGTTAAGTGTCTACAAGGTCTGCACATCTGGTTTTGGGCAGTTTATCTCATTCCTCCTGGCAGATCTTCTCAAGCACCATTAGACTGAATGGGAAGCGTCTGTAGACTGCCATCGTCAGGTCTCTCCACAGATGTTCTATGGGGTTTAAATCTGTGTTTGGGCCGGTCCACTCAAGGACATTCAGAGACTTGTCCCAATGCCAATCTGGTGTTGCCGTGCTGAAAGGTCAACCATTGCCCAAATATGGAGCAGGTTTTAGTCAAGTTATTTGGCTGCATTCATCCTTCCTTCAAATCTGACCAGTCTCTCTGTCCTTGCCGCAAAGTCTGAGCTTTGGTTGGGCCACTCAAGGACAGTCAGAGATTTGTCCTGAAGCTACTCCTGCATTGTCTTGGCTGTGTGTTTTGGGTCATTGCCATTCTGAGAGGTGAAGTGTCACCCCAGACTGAGGTCACATGCACTCTGAACCAGGTTCTCTTCAAGGACCTCTCTGTATGAGGCTGCATTCATCCATCAATTCTGACTAGTGTCCCAGTCCCTGGAACTGAGGAGCACCCACATAGCAATATGCTGCCACCACCACATTTCACCGAAGGGATGCTATTAGGCAGATGATGAATAGTGCCTAGTCTTCCAACCATGGTAGTTGAAGTTTTGTCCAAAGAGTTCAATGTTTGTCTCATCAGACCAGAGGATCTCATTCCCTCTGAGTTCTTTCAACCATTATAAGCCTTTTACTCAAGAGTGGCTTCCATCTAACCACTCTACCATAAAAGCCTCATTAATTAAGTTCTGCTGAGATGGTTGTCCTCACAACAGGCTCTCCGAGTTCAGCAGAGGACTTCTGAAGCTCTTTTAGCATGACCATTGAGTTCTTGGTCAACTCCCTGATCAAGAAAGCCTTTCTTGTCCAGTAACTCAGAGTGACTGGATGGACAACTTTAGGAAGAATCCTGGAGGTTCTAAACTTCTTACATTTCACAATTATTGAGATCACTGTGCACCTGGGAACACTCAAAGCTTTATAAATGGTTTTATAATCTCATCACAATTTGATTCCAGAGGTCTACAGAGACTTCTTTGTACTGCATGGCTTGTTATGTCCTAGCATGCAGTGTGAATTGTGGGACTTTTCAAATAATGTCCAGTCATTCCAGTTTGGTACAGGTGGACTTCAGTCAAGTTCTAGACACATCTCAAGAAGAAGAAGAGCAAACAAGATGCACCTGAGCACAATTTGGGGTGCCACAGCAAAGGGTCTGAATAATTATATGAATGAGAAATTTCAGTTTTTGATTTTTAATAAATTTGCAAACCTTTCTGAAAACATGTTTTCATTTTGTCATTATGGGGAACCGCATAGAGATTCTCATTTTCTAGTCATTTTCTAACTTGCTTAGTCCTGTTGCGGGGGGTTGGCTGGGTTTGCTGGAGCCCATCCTAGCTAGCATAGAGTGCAAGGCAAGAACAAACCCTGAACAGATTGATGAGGAAACCTGTCAAATTTATCCATTTAAAATGAAATCTATGATGCAATAAAGTGTGTAGAGAGTGAAAGGGTCTGAGTCGACTGTATTTGTCTAATTATGTCAACGCTTTGTGTGACTTTTCAATGCTCTGCACTCTTTTCTAGCTCTTAATGGATGGGCTGATTAGTGCTGCATTAAATTAATACTGTTTCAGTTCAGGTCTCCAGGAGCTGGTGGTCTTTCATCACTGTGATGTACTGTTGATCTTTTAAAGAGCAGCTTGCTCTTTTGATTGAATAATTTAACACCTTGAATGACCAATTTCAACACATTTTTTAAATATTTTAAAAGGAAAAGTTCATTTTAAGCCCAATTACAGCTCACAATAAGTCCTTAAAAGTAAACGATTTCAAAACGCTATTTTTAATTGGTCTCATTGTCTTAATTTTTGACAAAACATGAAAAGCACATAATTATTATTATTTCTTCTTGATGTTTTTTTCAGGAAGACCCTGCCAGATTTTCTTCAGTGGTGCTGAGCAGATCATTTTCTCTATTTGCTTTCAGCTCTCTCAACTAAACAATATATTTTAAACAACAAAATTAATGACAATGACTATGGGACATACAGTCAATGAAGAAAGAGAACAGCAAACAAACAGACAAATGCGATTCATCATAATAACTTTGAAGTGAAAAATGAAATGCACCCTGCTGACTTTGCCAAATTTGAACTGACGCACAAGTAAGCCTGGAAGTGTGTTCTGGCCCTTATTAGACATTAGTCTTTGCTCAGTCTCTTCTCATTGAACTCATACACGGTAAATACTTTGCACAATAACTCCAATATGTTGCCATTGACCATATGATGATGATAATAATCTTGACAGGGCACTCAAAGGACTGCTCATTAGATTCCCAGATTAAATCATGTTTTTACCTTTTAACATTTTAGCATCAGAAGTAAAGCCTAATCAAACTATAATTATCACATTATATTAAATTATGCCCTCTTTCAATAGACCTCACACCTACATCAATTAGTTAAATTGAACAATTTGTTAACCCACTGAGCAAATGGAGTGACTGCTCTTTTCTGAAGTATAAATGTACTTTAGTTCTCATTAAATATAATGTATGCAAACTTTTGTCTATGCCGGGCTCTTGAATTCAATCCACTGCTGACTCCACAAATTAATGCAACTACATAATGCATATTGAATGTCATTGCAGAAGAACAACAGGTAATAATTCACTTGCTAATAATTGCTATTAAACTAATTAACCAAATTAAAGGCAAAAATGATAGAAGTAGAATGTTGCACAATTATTACAGCATCTACAGGTCACATAATGAAATAATTATTAGAAATGTGCCCTTAATAGCTTTAAGAATCTGAGTTCACACTCTAGCATTGGCAGTGGAATTTGTATCACCTTCCTGGACAGGTGTGGTTTTTGTCAGGAACTTCATTTTCTCCACACATTACTTAATAATTGAATTTGTGTTTGAGTGTGCAGGAGTGTGCTGACTGATGGACTTAATACAGTGGTTCTCAACCACTTGGTCAAAGCCCACTTTTAGGTCATGGGCTGCCACCGGTGGATCACGAGTTGTTATTGTTTATAATGGTAGTGGGTTGCAAAGGGGCCATGCAGTGGGTCTGGTAATCATACTTGTTCCCTCCCCCTGATCTGACAACCCTGCTTGATTCACCAAGGGAGACACTTCCCACTATGACAATTGCGGTCAATTCACCAAGATGTAACCTCCTTAGTGGGTCAAAAAACAAGAAAGTCTGAGAAACACCAGACTAATGTCCACTCAATTCTTGATTCCTATTTTGCATTTTGTGCTAGGAGGATTGAACTGACCTGGCTTTCTCGTTTGTGGTTTCACTTTGGTGACGGAGTCACTTTCTTTCTGCTTCATGCTGTAGCCTCGCACTTCCTCTTCCAACTTGTTAACTTGGTGTTGCCTTGTCGGTTCCTTTGAGCTTCATGCTGTAGCCTCGCACTTCCGGGCCGGACACACAGACACACACACTTCCACACGTAGACGTTTACATATGTATATATATATGTATGTATATATATATGTATGTATATATATATATATATATATATATATATATATATATATATATATACTAGCCATGTGCGCCCAACTACGTTGCGCATGTTAAAGTTGTCTGTGAAGGGCTCCCTGTTTAAATGCGGCTGCCAGTCGTGAACTGGGCCCTTCGTCACACAGCATTATGATTTTTTTATAAGGGAAACAAAATTACAAAAGAAAACCCTTGGACATTAATTCAATAGGAATGGCCTACTCAGAATCACTGTCCGAATAGTAATTATGTGGTGGTGTAGGAGCATTTCTGCTTCTGTCTGTTGACAGTCCGTCTTTCACGACGCTATCGTTTCCTCTCACGATGTCTTCTCAACCTTTCTCCAATCTCGCAGGTTGCTTTGTAGCAATCCAAAGAGTAAGGCAATATACACGGAGCAATGGTTATAAAAGGGGGACACATAGGTATCCAGGCTCTTTAAAGCAGAAATAGGGATCACTTCACTGACATGTGAGCAAGGCACGGTACAACTGTGAGATGCACAGCACTCGCCGGCTACAACGTAACAATAAAAATTTCCGGAACGTGCTGTTACGTTGTCATTAATTTTACCCACTGTCTTTCTTTCATTCATATGTTACGTACCTTTTATCTTCGGCAATCTCATTCTCTAACCAGGCCTCAGGAGCTAACCAGCATAACCCTGTCCACCACCCCTTTCATTATTCCGGCACATTGTTGACATCCGTGAGTAACAACAACATACTAAACTGGAAGGTGGTTTACGCATGCGTGGAATTCGCGGACAAACAAAGATCAAGATCTAAATGAAGATCTCTTTAGTTAATTTAAAGCACAACAATTTGTTTAGTTTGAATGTCTGTGTTTTGAGGTGTGACTAGAGTACTACAGTCTTCAGTAGTATAAGCCTGGAGCAGATTCTTAATGCAATGCCTATGTTTTAGCTGTCTCTCTACTGCCATCTAGTGCTTCCTCTTCTAATTCATTTGTGGACAAACAAAGATCAAGATCCAAATAAAGATTCCTGGCTTGCTACACTACCACAGAGCAGGGAAGCTCAGTCCTGCTGTGGCTCATGGACACCACCAGGGGGCTTGAGGAGAACGGCTGTATATATATATATATATATATATATATATATATATATAAATAGTGGATTCAGAAATTTTCTTGGAATCTTGAATAAAACTGAATAAAAGTCATTCAATTGACATACTGATGTGAATGTCTGTGTGCGACAAGACATAAAGAAGAAATGATTGAGCTGCGTTTGTGTGTCTACTTTTATCCCTTCAGCACTAACTGTTACAAGTATCATAAATTTACACAGGATGTTACAGACTCACATCAAATGTATGTTTTTGTTATATGATGATAATAATAATTTTAGTAGCAGCTCATTACTCAAATAATGCAGGATTCTAACCTATTACCTTGAGGTTGCTAAGTGGTAGCTTTTCTACTGCACCATCTGTAAAGGTCCATGATGGAATACCGTTACCGCTTTGACAACTGATTCAAAATGAAATGCACAAACACACACGTATGCGAATGTCAATTGAGCAATTTCTTTTTCTTCAGTTTTATTCTAGAATAAAACCATACTTCTTTTGTTACACCTTTTGTTAAAGTTTTTCTTGGATATTTAGGCTTCAGTCTTCACACATCCTACACTTCACATCAAAATGATGTTGTTATTACTATAACATACGAAAACATTTTCTGTTTTAGCCATGTGTTCAGCATTTCTTGCCCTGCATTTCCTCTGTCATTCTATATTTACACAGAACATAAATATAGGCACAGAAGACACAGAAGGTATGCATTTCACATCACTGTATTTCATTACCTATATAATTCCTTACAAACACTTCATTACAGACTTGAACTGTGAGGTCTGTAGCCGAGTGATGCCTTTATCTGACTGGATGGGGTGGGGTGGGTGTAGCAGGCTGCATTCTGCTAATTCACACATTTGCAAAACAAAAGCGGGGTATTAGTGCAGTGATAAGGAGCTATGAGCTTCTTGGTGCATGTCAGGAAAATTTAAGGAAGACAGGGACAACGAAAACAATCATAAGCTTTAGGGATTCTAGTGTTAAAGGAAACAGGATGCACCTGACCATAATTTGGAATGCCAGGCAAAGGGTCTGAATATCAGGGATTTCAGTGTTTGATTTTTAATAAATTTCCCAACCTTTCTTCAAAACATTTTTTCACTTAGACATTTTGGGTTTGTGTAGATTGATGGGCAAACATTGCAAATGTCTCCATTTAAAATTAATTTTACAACACAATAAAGTGTGCAGAAGGTGAAGGAGTCTGAATACTTTCTAAATCCATTGTGTGTGTGTGTGTGTGTGTGTGTGTGAGTATACATACTGTATATATATGTATACCACATTTCTCAAGGTCATTGCGTGAGGTAGAGGCAGCCGAGTGGGTTGCAGTGGGTGGGGGTTCTTTGGTAGGCAATCCTTTGTAGTTTTCAGTCGGCAACATGCCTCGGTCCGGTGCACACCATGCTTTTGCTGCCGAAGCATTCTTCAAAAACAAACAATTTCATCATCACTACGCAGCACACCTTACGAACACACTTCAGCATTCCTCCTAACGGTGACATCCCAAATCGGAAAATTCTTCAGTGGGTGGCTAAATTGAGACAGACAGGTACAACATTGAACAGAAAATCTCCAGGCTATCCTCAGACTGTACGAACGCCTGGAAACATCCAAGCTGTAAGGGCATCAATTTTGCAGTCTCCTAGATGTTCAGCACACAAACCTGCTTCTGCCTTAGACATTTCCAACATGCCTTTGAGGAGGATTTTTCATAAGGACCTTAATTTCCATCCATACAAAATGATGGTAGTGCAGGAACTCACTAAGAGAGACTGTGAGAGCCATAGAGAGTTGTGTGTGAATTTTCTGCAAACCGTTCATCGAGATGCCATCGTTATGTACAGCGACAAGGCACATTTCCATTTAAATGATTGCGTAAATAAGCAAAACTTTCGCTATTGGGCTGAAACCAATCCTCGCGAACTTCATCAGAGACCCCTGCACAATGAAAGTGTTACAGTTAGGTGCGTCATTGCAGAATTTGCCATTGTATGCCCTTACTTTTTTAAGGAGGGGGGACCAATGGTCACCGTCACTTCAGAACGTTACATTGAAATGCTAGAGAATGTTTTGTGGCCTCAACTGGAAGAAATGGATGTGGTGGATGCTTGATTTCAACAGGATTGACCAATAGCTCATACGGCGCAGAGATCCATGCAAGTTTTGCGGAAGATGTTCCAGGAGAAGCTGATCTCTTTGTGCAATGTCAGGTGGTCTTCACGTTCGCCTGATCTCACTCCGTGTGATTTCTTCTTATGGGGCTATCTCATGTTGAAGGTATACACACACCGACCTCAAAACCTTGAAGCCCTCAAGGACGCTGTTCGTCACAAAATCGCCTCTATTCCCCTTGAAATGGCCGAACGAGTCACGCTACCGTTCAGAAATCATCTTGAAGAGTGTATCGCTAATGATGGCCACCACCTTCAAGACATCGTTTTTAAAACACAGTAAAAAAATCTATTTTGTATACCCTTTCTTGTGTCGTAATGAAACTTATTTTATCTTGTAGCATCTTTTTAGAATAAACATTTGAAATGTGGTACTTCTTTTTGGCTCACCCTGTATATATATTATCCCAATACCTAATCCAGATATTTTTTAAAAAGTGTTGAAGGTTTCAACGTTACTCCATTTCAGTGATACACACACGGAAGGAATGTCAGTGAGAGAAAGAAAAATTCGCAACCCAAAATGTTCTGCTTTAGAATTTTCTGAAAATCATCCATCTACCACTTGTACTGGAGTTCTAACAATATACTGTTAAGTGCTGAATCCATTTTTTCATTTTTAACCTTATTTTTCACTTTTTTCTCAGTTTTGGGGCATTTTTGTCATTCAGATTTTTTTTTGAAAAGTATTAAAAGCTGTTGTAACTATTTCATGTCTATTTTCAACATTATTGTCATTTCTATTGGTCATCACCATTTTGACCACATGTCAGTACTATGCTAGTCAACTGAGTAACCTGGGATGTCATTGAACCACCGATATAAAGGTCACTGCAGACATTTTCAGGTCATCCGAGTTGGTGAATGGATCTCTTTGTCTTGACGAGTGCTTTTGCTATTTACAATCTCTGATTAAAAGGTTTAGGGCTTTGATTTATGATGGCAATTTAGCATGCTGCTGTTTTTTGGTTTAGATGAATGATTTTATGAGTGATTTCTGATTTGGACTTTGACTAGTGAAATGACTGAATTTATCTTCTGGTCTTCTTTCAGATGTTGCATTTCCTTTGTGTCATGACAGTACATACAATTTTCAATCCTGGTTGAACACTGTGATGGGGTTGCTGGGGAGCGTAGCCTATCCACTAGACCGGGGCTACAGTGATGTAGCATTGGTATCAGCTCAAATATACTTTTCTTTTGTATTGTCATTTTTTTTATTTGTCAACCATTATCTGCATTATGGTTAGTGATTGAGCATCCAATGAAAATTACCATAGTCATATGCAATGGCTTTAGTATCAAATCATTTACAATATACACACATGACCTCAAGAAACTGTATGAGACAATGGTAAGCCTTAAAACGCCCAGTTACGTATGTTAAGACAGACAGTTTATGATAAAAATACAAAAGTAAAAAATTTAAAAACAGTTTAATATTTTCTGGTACCCTTAGCACTACCTAGTCAAATGCCCTCCTATCACTCATCACCTTTAGAGATTTGTCCACCTCCTTCTTAATTAATTTTTTTTCCTCTTCAAAAGTGGCAAACTTGTCTGGGACTTTCTATTAAATTTTGATTATGAAAAACAAGGTGACAGGGAAATTTAGTTTTCTATTATGAGATAGAAGCAATGCTGATATGAAACAGTCTTTCAATGTAAGCATGGTACACACACAAGCTTATAACTGGTACAAACAAATATGTTAAAAATGGGTCCAGAAAAATAGGAGTCTGCATTAGCACTATAAGGCACCTTACAATGAAACAAACTGATAACATTGATATTGAAAATGATTTACCAGCTCCAATTTGGTGTCAGAGGTAGCCAAGCTTCCATTCTAAAAGCTCTGATGTGTGTATGTGTGTGTGTGTGTGTGTGTGTGTATGTCTCTCTATTATATAAAAAAATCTTGGGACAAGACTTTTTCAGAGAGAAGAGACGAGACATTTTCAGAGAGATAATTTCACGTCCCGTGAGATGAGACTTTGTGCCAAGAGATGAATTGAAAACCTAACAGGTCCAAGCAGGGCTGGAAATAAAAGACAAACAGTAGAAGAAAAGACAAAGAGTAGAAGACAAAGTAGAACGCTGTAAAGAGGTTCAAAAATGTTGGCACGATACACATGCAGAGCAGTTTAGAGATTATGAAAGTACTAAAATTCAAAAGTCTCAAAAAACTGATAGTAAAGATCGAATTAGCTCTAACAAACGGAAATTATTACTCGGTGAAATAAGGGAACAGCGAAAAGAGATTGAATATATGGACATAGGTGATATGACAGAGCTACTACAAGTTTAATTTCAAAGAAACCACAATTCGGTCAGGTTCATATTTATGATCACGGAGAATCAATGCAACAAAGAATTGAAAAGAGTTAAATGATCGGACGTATTAGAAATTCAACAGCCAATAATGGATACAAATCCATACGTCCAAAAGTGTCTCATTTTACACGAAATTTATCTGAAAAACACGGACAAAGAAGTTTTCTTCGATTTCTATATGAATCCGAAAGATCACGCTCACATATACTGTATAATAAACCAACATGTGAAGAATTGTCAGCGATAATAGTTTTGAAAGATGGGGATATCAAAGACATAGTTGATATTCGTGTTTATCCAAAAGCACAGCATGATTCGTTGCAAGTCGCTGATTCAGGAAATGACTAGCGCGTAGGGCCCGCACGGGGGTTGGCGAGCGAAGCAAGCAGGGGGCAGTGCCCCCTAGTATATATAAAAGTGAAAATACGCAGAAGCGTCTTCAAAGTACATTACAAGAAGGATCTGTTCACAGGAACATTGCTAGTCTTTTTTATGTATTCCATATTATTTTTAGGGTCAAAGTATAAATTTGTAACAGAGAGAGAGGATTACAAATACAGAAAAATACTCACCTTGCTCCAACAATGAGTTCTGTCTGGCCCGGGTCAAATGTTAGCTGGGAATAATCCACTGTATTTTCAGCTTCAAAATGGTAAAGCCATGGTTCAATTTCTAAAAATAATAAAAAGTATTTTATTTTAGTACAATGTATAAGAGAAAGGAAAATATTGAATACTCAAAATATACTGAATGAAATAAAAATAACACAATAAACAGAAAAATCCAAATGAAATAACAGACTGAATAAATCTATCTTTGCCAGTGCATTGAAAGATCTGTCAGTCAGTCATTCTCCAACCCGCTATATCCTAACACAGGGTCACGGGGGTCTGCTGGAGCCAATCCCAGCTGGGAAAGATCTGTCTATTGAATTTAATTAATTTCTCTTTGTTTTTGTATACTATCATGCATGCACGCCAGAGGATCACCTTCCAGGCATATCGAAGGTAAGAGATAACACCCCAGGGCGATACAGGGTGCAGTCACTAACATTGTTGTCTCTCTTGTCACCCACAGCAACAAGAAAATGACCACTGAGGGTAATTGACTCCACCCTTAATGACCGGAGGGCTGTAAATGTCTCATACTGGACCTGAACTGTGAGCAGCAAGGAGCTCCCAAAGATGACCCTTTCTACTGAGCTGACTTTAGTTAAAAAAAAGTCAAGAAGACCCCCCATTATTTTGTTAACATTATCTGTATACACCATCAAGCATTCTTTTTAAGATTATTTATATTTGAATTAAAAGGGTTGACCTTGCTGACATCCCAACAATTCCTTGATGTTTTAAGTGTCCTTCTAATCATCCACAATAGATAGATAGATAGATAGATAGATAGATAGATAGATAGATAGATA
>JANRMT010062820.1:13215914-13236577 GCA_026402145.1 Polypterus bichir lapradei
GATAGATAGATAGATAGATAGATAGATAGATAGATAGATAGATAGATAGATAGATAGATAGATAGATAGATACAACTTTATTTATCCCCAGGCGGAAATTTAACTTTTTGTTGGAGCTCTTTACACATAAATAAATGCATAAATAGAATGATAAATAAATATATATGCACACACACTATGTTCTGAACATATGACAGAACTAAATTAAAAAGAAAGAAAAGTTCTGATTCGGCAGTCCAAGTCCCAGTGATGGATTATGCAGACATATTGCTGTTGGTATAAAGGAGCCCCAGTTGTGTTTCTTGAGACACTTCTGCTGAATTATTCATTGGTTGAAAGTCCTCAGTGTTGGTGTATCAGCAAGAGTATGTGCAGCAATGGTCAAAATGAAACAGTTTTGTTTTAATTCTCTCCTTTGCTACAACCTCCAGGGGTACAAGAGTGCATCCCATAACTGAGTCTGACCATTTAATTAGCTTGTTCATTCAATCGGCTACTCAAGAACATTCATAGAGTTTACTGTAAGCCACTCCTATGTTATCTTTGGTCAGTGTCCTGTTTGTTGGAAGGTGAACCATCAGCCCAGTCTGAGGACCAGAGTGCTCTGGATGAGGTGTCATTAAGGAAATCTCTGTACTTTGCTCTGTTCACCTTTCCCTTAACCCTAACTAGTCTCTCTGAAAAACAACACCACTCCATAATGCTGACACGACCATGCTTCCCCTATGGAATTGTATTGCACAGGTAATGAGTGGTAACTGGTTTCCTCCTGAAGTGACACTTAGCACAGAAGCAAACAGTTTCATTAGACCAGAGAATCTTCTTTCTCATAGTCTGAGAATCCTTTATGTGCCTTTTTGAAAACTTCAATCAGACTTTAATGTATTGTCTGACCACTCTGCCATAAAACCCAGATTAGTGGCATATGACAGTGGTGGATGTTCTTCTGGAGGTTTCTCCAGTCTCCACATAGGTTCTCTGGAGCTCTGCCAGAGTGACCATCAGGTTCTTGTTCACCTCACTTACAAAGGCCCTTCTTCTCTACTCAGTTTGGCCAACACTTAGAGGGGTCGTGATTCTTCTAAACATATTCCAGTTATGAAATATGGAGGTCACTCTGGTCTTGGGAACCTTTGATGCTACAGAAATGATTTGTGTCTTGACACAATCCTGTCTCTAAGCTCTGCAAGTAATTGTTTTCACCTCATGGGCTGCTTTTTACTTTGATACACAATGTCATCTCTGGGACCCTCTATAGACAGGTATATGCTTTTCCTAATCATTTCCAATCAACTGAATTGACGAAAAGTGGACTCCAATCAAGGTGCAGAATCATCTCAGTGATGATCAATAGAATGGGAGCCAAAGTTCAAGTGTCGTAGTATAGTCATTTTACTTTGAATAAACAAATACTAAAATCCTGTTTTCACTTGATCTATCTGGGGTGTTGACTGTTGCTTGACGAGGGAAAAATCAATTTAAATGATTTTAGCATAAGGCTGCAACCTAACAAAATGTGTTAAAAGCGAAAGGGTTGGAATACTTTCTGAAGACACTCTCTATCTATCTATCTTTTTTATTCAGAAAAAAGTAATGAGTCCATACTTTTAGGAATTTTTGAGATGAGCTGAATCTATCAAAACAGATTTAGTGTTTTTTAACAACGAAATTGTCTGTTATTGCGAACACTAGGTTAAAACAAAAGTCAGAAGCAAAGAACTTAAAACAAATGAAATTAAGATGAATTCAATGAACAGATGATGCAAGAGTTATACATTGATATTTTCTCTCTCTGTCTAAGAATGGAGTTAGCTTGATAGGCACCTTCACTTCTGAGGTTAAAGTTATCGTGTAAAGTGACCTGACCACCAGCCTACATGTGCCTCCTTAGCTCCTAACTCCACAATAATAATTGGAGACCTTTGTGTTGGGACAACAACTATCCCTCTCTATTTATATATAAGTGTGTGATTAATTTAATTCACTTATTTATGCTCAAGGTCTTTCACTAGCCCAGAGATTAGAATTTATGCATTTTTGTGTAGCTGTGTGTTTATTTATTTCTCTATATATACAGTATGACCACTACAGTATATACAGGGTGGTCCAGATCTAATTATGCAGATCCAGATCGTTTGGATGACTTTCATTTATGCGGGGACGATTCCAGTTCGGCGCAAAGACGATTCTTCATGTCGTCAGTTTGCACACTTCTTGGTGGTCCAGGATTTTTCGGGTGATTTTCTATGTAATAAACTTAATAAATTATAGCGTAATGAAAATTGCATAATTAGATATGGACCACCCTATATAGTGATGGGGGCACCTCTGTATGCCATCCTCAACAACAATAAAATAGCAAAAACAATGTTCTTTATCAACTAATAGTTTAGTATTCAAAATATAATCTAGGGAGAGGTAAGCAACAGGAGAATTATTTTATCGTGGTAGGGTCCTAGAGTGTCCATATTCTTCCCTTTATATTCTTTTTTACGTAGACGTTAACAGAATGCCTCGAATCCTGTGTACAGCTTTTGCATATTTATTCTTACCAGCCTGGTCAGGTAAGGGCAGCATACACTGGTACAGCACTTTGCCATACCCACCACACAACGAAACAGGTCGGGATCCTGGTTGGCAACTCCCCAGGCAGACACGCGGTCCAGTCCCACCCTCCGGAAATGACCTTCTAATGCCAGGTGTTACGTGGGCATCCCTTTGGTCTGGTCCAGCAACTTGGGTCCTCAACAATGAGGATCCTGAGAGTCGGATCACCCCTGTAGTGTCGTAATTGACGCTCCCTCACAATGCAGGTAATATGCGTCATTCGAGACTCTGTGAACAACCTTTAATTTGACACAGAGTCAAAACAGCGGTAACCAAGGATTCTCCGAACAGACACAGTACCAAAGGAGTCCAGTCTTCATCTGTGGTCACTGGACAGCGTCCACGTCTCACAACCATAGAGCAAGACAAGAAGCACCAGGACTCTGAAGACTTGGACCTTCATCCTTTTGCATAGATATCGGGAGCGCCATGCACTTTGCCTTTCTCTCAGAGCTTGTAATTTAAATTGGTCCAGTTGTTCTTGACACACCTCTTGGTCAGGCAGATTCAGCCACCTACTGTATATCCCCACCAGGCTAACAGGCCAGTCAATTACAAACAGATCAATGCAAAACCTTTAATCTCCCAGTCCAGCAATTAACAAATGTTCTTATCTAATCTAGTAGGGTCATAAATGTGTTGGTACAACAACTGGTTATATAGCTTCCTTCTCCTTAGAATGAGATATTATTAGCCATTAACTTTTCTGCATGTTTAAATATTTTAAAATATTTTATTAGACATTATTAAATAAAAAATGAATCACCTATATGCTCTCTATTGCAAGGACTTGTAGCCTGAAAACAAAACTCTGTGCCTCACCATTTGCATGTTTAGCCCCAATTTACTTAATATGGTGGCTAATCCAATTGCCCACTACCAAACTCTGGTGCCACAAAGCACCAAATCTCTCTTCTGCTCACTTCTCTCCTTTGTTCAGCTCTAGTTAACTCTTATTGTTATTTTCATGCCATTTCAAGCCCTTTCCCAAATCATCTCTTGGATCTAGGCTTATTGGTCAAGGGATGGCTTTATACCCTATCCTGGAATCATTCAAGGTCCAAATCCAGAACCACTTCCATTGCCAGGAAGTCCCTAGATCTTTCTCTTTAACAGTCCCGGGTTTCCCTGCACTTCTAAGCTGTAATATTCATGAAGGTTATTTAATAAAAAGTCACAGGACTCCCCCTCTCCCTCAGTCTGGAGAAATACATTTTGTCTCGATGACCGTCTTTAAAAGAATAGAGTACTCCAAGTGATTATTTCTGGGGCACTTAAACATGAGAGAGAGGTTCTCCTCTAATGGATGCACATCCACATTAAATACCTTCATTTCTCAGAGAGAGACACAGCCCTGTAGTGGCTCTTGATGCGTCTTATGGTAGACAATGCTCTAATACAATACGGATCATAATGGCACCCTCTCACACCATACCACATGTTTAAACAGAACAGAACACAAAAGCACACTCTAATGTTTCCCATACAGACTTCTCTTCTCAGGTACAATGTCAGTTCTGATATTCTCAGATGTACGGCTAGGTATGTGACCCTGTGCTGACAGCAGTAGCTACGGCTCCATTTAAGGTAAGAGTGGCAACAATCGAAAGTCCATGCTAGTTCTGAATATATAATAAATCATACAGTTAGCAAAACTGTTTCTTTTATTTAATTCTTCTCTGGCATGCAGCCAAACACTAAATAGAATGTAACTGCTGCCATAAGCAGCATTCCGTTTCATAAATATAAAACTCAAAATATACTGAATTTGTATTTATTTAATTGTGTCTGCATGAACATGTGGAAGATAAAATGCATTATTATTATTATTCAGAATAAGTTCTACAAAGTCATTTTGATGAATTAAACCACGGGTTACATTATTTTAACATTTGGAGCTAACAGGAAATAAATAGAAGTATTGGGCTGAAGTCCTAATTCCTATTGCTCTTGGAATAATTTTTAAAAAGGCAAACAAAAACAACATAAAAATGTATAATTGACAAGAAAACAAAGAGACATATGGTGTTGGGTGATGAGCAGTAACATACTGATATAGCACTATTAGCATATGGACAGTAAACTAATCATAGATAAAAAGTATAAGAAATTATTACATGTCCCATTTCCTTTTAATATTTAATAACTTCTAAAAAATCGAAAAATGTTTATTTTATTAGTAAGTAACAGAAGCAGAATAAAATTATAAGGAAAAATAATAATTATGAAGCACTAATACCTGTAAACATACATGCAGACTGTATGATGCAGCAACATGTCTGTCTGACAAGACCCTAATATTACAGACAGCCTATTGTGATAAACCCCAGGCGTCATTGAGCCCCAAACCCCAACACGATCACAAAAACTCAATCCTTGATCAAAATAAACAAAGGTTTTATTTAAAGTACCTCCAAAAGTATTACAAAAATTGGTCTTTATCTCACCACTGCACTGCCCTCCTCTACTTCCGGTGCCAAGGTGATTCCCCGATGGAAGTACTTCCAGGTCACACTGAAGTCCATTATTTGAGCAGGGAACTTGTTTCCCTGGAACTCCCTCTTGCGGCACCCCGTGTCCCCAGCAGGGCTGCCCTGCCAGACTACATTTCCCGGCATGCCCTGCTGGCTTCACACTGGGTGGGTATATCCGGGACTGCTGCCATCTAGTGTGCTGGGGGAATAACAATTCCCTAGTGATCTCTCTGTTTCTGTAGGGACTGTCTGTCCATTTCTTCCTTCCTGGTCTGCTTCATTTCCTGGCTGGGATGTCCATCCAGCCCGTGTGGCATCTACACTATATAAAGTATTCACCCCCTTTCACATCTTACTGTTATACAACATTGAACCATAGTGAATTTAATTCGGCTCTTTTAAAATTACAATACAATACAATACAATTTATTTTTGTATAGCCCAAAATCACACAAGAAGTGCCGCAATGGGCTTTAATAGTCCCTGCCTCTTGACAGCCCCCCTCCAGCCTTGACTCTCTAAGAAGACGAGGAAAAACTCCCAAAAAAAAACCTTGTAGGGAAAAAAATGGAAGAAACCTTGGGAAAGGCAGTTCAAAGACAGACACCTTTCCAGGTAGGCTGGGCGTGCAGTGGGTATCAAAAAGAAGGGGGTCAATACAATACAACACACAAAGCAGAACAAATCCTCAATACAGTATAAAAATAAACATTTTACAAGTACGGAGCATAATTTAACAGTAGATGATATCACATAATATGATTTGGATTTGTTTAGAGACCTGAAGACCTCAACCATCAAGCTGCCTCCCCCATTTGGCCATTCCACAGCTGAAACAGCGCTGGGCCAGCCAATCCAATGAAAGGACCCCTTTACCCCACGATTCCTGCAATCCTCCATCAGAGATGACATTTCCTTAGGCAGGCAAAAGAACTTGGCAGGTGGGCCGTGGCACCAAGTGCCACATTTGAGTACCAAGAAGAGAAACAGAATAGGTGAAGGTTAGTAGCAAATTATAATTATCATGTTACTTATGTTTTAGTGCTAATGACTAACAACAGAGATGCAGTCTGTACAGCTAATCAGCAGCTCTAGTCAGGATATGCTAAACTGAAGTAGTGAGTCTTCAGCCGAGATTTAAAAGCTGAGACCGAAGGGGCATCTCTTATAGAAGCAGGCAGACCATTCCACAGTTTAGGGGCCCTGTAACTAAGTCATGATAAGTTCAGACTTAAGTAAGCCGGACCTTGGCCATTTAATGTTTTATATGTTAAAAGGAGGATTTTGAAATCTGCTCTAAACTTAACCGGGAGCCAGTGTAAGGATTTAAGAATTGGAGTTATGTGTTCATATTTTCTTGTTCTTGTAATAATTCTTGCAGCAGCATTGTGGATTACCTGGAGGCTGTATAGAAAACAGTTTGAACAGCCAGTGAACACTGCATTGCAGTAGTCAATACTACTAGAAATGAATGCATGAATTAATTTCTCAGAATCCTGTTTATTTAGAAAGTACCTTAATTTCCCAACATTTTTAAAATGGAAGAAACATGATTTGGACAACTTTGTGATATGCACTTTAAATGACATGCTAGAATCAAAGAGAACTCCGAGATTGTGGGCTGATTCAGTAAAATTAATGGGGATTCCAACTGAGTTAAATGATGACAAAATATTATTGTGATCAGCATCATTCCCTCTAACAATTAACATCTCTGTTTTAATTGTGTTTAAAGTAGTTCTCATCCATCCACCCATTTAATTCACTAACACAACTAATTAAAGACAACATCTGAGAAACTTCATTTGATCTAAATAAAATTTATAACTGGGTGTCATCTGCATACGAGTGAAAATTAACATTATGTTTCTTAATGAGAGATCCCAGTGGAAGCATGTAAAGTGAAAACAGTAAAGGTCCCAGTACTGAGCCCTGTGGGACACTATATCTCACTTCTGTGTATAATGATGGAGTACTGTCAGCACATTTCTGTACATATTGGAATCGATTTGATAAATAAGAACTAACCAAGCGAGCACAGTGCCTGTAAGCCCAACATCATTTTCTATCCTGTGCAGTAAAATAGAATGGTCAATGGTGTCAAATGCTGCACTTAAATCTAACAACATAATTACAGTGGAGTTTCCTTCATCAGAGGATATCAAATGTTGTTTACAACCCATATTAGTTCTGTTTCTGTACTATGACCAGTGCGGAAACCAGACTGGAATTTCTCAAATGAATTGTAATGCGTAAGGTGTGACTGAAGCTGGTTGGTGACTACTTTTTCTAGTATTTTAGAGAGAAAAGATAAATTTGAAATAGGCCTATAATTATTTACTATGTGTGGGTCTACGTCTGGCTTTTTCAGTAATGGTTTAATGACTGACACTTAGTGCATCGGGTACTGTGCCATGCATTAATGAACTATTGATAATGTTTAGAATAAGTGCTGCAAGAACATCCATGTCACTTTTTACTAGTTTTGTTGGCAGTGGATCTAGGGAACAAGTAGTGGGTTTCATTTTAAAAATTAAAGTTAAGACTTCCTGCTCAGTTACAGGATTAAAAGTACTAAAGTGTTGAATGCAATGTGAGGCAGGGTCTGCTAAGCTAGTATTTGGTTTGTACTGTGATGCTGAGATCTGGGATCTTATATTTTTAATTTTCTCATTGAAGAAGTTCATAAAGTCTGTACTGTTAATATCTGTTGGTATTTTGCACTGTAGATCTGAATTCCCATTTGTTAATTTACCAACTGTTCTAAACAGTACCTGAGGATTTTTATTATTGCTATCTATTATTGTAGAATAGTATTCTGAGCGAGCTTTAAAGAGAGCTTTTTTGTATTTTTTAACACTCTCTGTCCATGCAATTTGAAAGACATTTAGCTTTGTTGTTCTCCATCTGCACTCCAGTGTTCAACACTCTAATTTAAGAGCTTGAGTGTTTTCATTAAACCAGGGACAGTTTCAATGTGCTTTGATCACTTTTGTTTTAAGGGGAGCCACTTCGTCCAGAGCATCTCTCAAGTTCACCTTAAAATTAAAGCATATTTCTGAAAAATGTTCAAAATTAAATACAAAAATTAAAAGCAAATTAATTAATCACTGCGGTGGGCTGACGCCCTGCCCGTGGTTTCTTCCTGTCTTGCGCCCTGTGCTGGCTGGGATTGGCTCCAGCAGACCCCTGTGTTAGGATATAGCGGATTGGACGATGACTGACTGACTGACTGATAATTGATCAAGGCGGTATTTAGTAGATGCAACTTGTGCCCAGGTCTTTCTTTATCAGCTTTGTACACCTGGACACTGATATTTTTGCCCCTTTGTTCTTTGAAAAGCTGCTCAGGCTCTGTGAGGTTGCATGGTGATCATAATTGAACAACCTGTATCAAGTCCAGCCACAAATTCTCTTTTAATTTGGCATTAACATTGTAGTATTTATTTCATTCCTGTGTACCTTTGACTTTCTGCTTGGGTTGGTTATCTTGCAGGAAAACAAACTACATCATTTTTTTCCTCCAGGATTTCCCTATGCCATATTTTGTGGCATTTAATTTACCCTTAGAATCCTTTTGGGGCCTGCTGCAGAAAAGCATCCCCACAACATGCGTTTTATGGCAAACACAGTGTTTAGTATGATGGCCAAACAGCTCAATTTTGGCCTCATCAGACCAGAGAACCTTTCTCCAGCTGACTTCAGAGTCTCTCATTGCCTTCTGGCAAAATCCAGCTGAGATGTCGTTTGCTTTGATTTTAACAACGGCTCTTTGCCACTCTCCCAAAAAGCTGCGTTTGATGAAGCACCTGCACAACAGTCTTCACAGTCTCTCGAATCTCATACATCACAGCTTTTAACTCCCTCAGAATTCTGATAGGACCTTTGGTACCTGCCCAAACTAGTCTTCTTCTTGTATGATTACTCATATTTGTGGATGACCTGCTCTAACAGGCTTCCATTACTTAATGATTGATTTAACAGGAAATTGTGAGATTTGGGTATTATATCTTCTGACTTTTCAATCCCTTTTTCACAGAGTTGCTTGGAGTGTTCTTTTCACTTCATTGTACAGGATAGACCACCGTACTGATTCACCACAAGCAGGACCTTTAAGATTAGATGCATTCACACGACAATCAAGTGAAACCCCAGACAGGTGGTCTCCATTTTTCATGTTTCAGCCAGCATTTCTCCCCGGGCTGGGGTTGTGTTTCTTATCTATTTTGTGTAATTTTGTGCCATCAATTTCTTTTTTATTTCTTTGGGTTATTATGTGCATTATTCTTTGTGTTTATTTGTAAATGGAAAATGCATAACCGTATATACTCACAGATAAGTTATTCCATGGATAAGTCAGGACTTGCTTTTACAGTATAATTTCTGGTATTTTATAATGTCGATCATATAAGTCGAATGCGGAAAACTGACGCTATTGGTCCAAGAGATTATGATATGCTAACGTCCACCTGAGAGAGTAACCACGGAGCACAACTGCCTTTTTTTTCTATGTGGGTGTGGTAATGCGCTCTATCAGCGTGTCCTCCTAACCTCTCTCTCTCTCTCTCTATTGTGCCTACATGACCACATGGTAATACCCGAACTATTCCGAAGCAACGTTTGCACTGTTTTGTGGTTTTTGTATCGCACACCCTCATACACCTTTATCGTAAAAGCATCCCTCATCTATGATGAAGCATTAGATCAGGAGAAAATATGAGGCTGGTTTTAAATTAAACGTCATTGAAGTAGCGAAAGAAATTGGCAACTGAACTGCTGCAACAAAATTTAATGTGTCTGAGAAACTGATGAGAGAGGAGGCAAGAAGATGTAAAAAAAAAAATTAAAATTAAGTATCGCATTTTTGAACAGGCGCATAAGTCGGGGTCTAATTTTATGATCTGTATTTTGGGTTTCAAGACCCGACTTATACATGGATATACAGTATACGGTAGTTATGCCCTGTGTGTTTTGTGGGAGGTCCTCCAAGAGGCGAGGCCACCTGCCAATCACGTCCAGGAACTGCCAACCACCCAGTATATTGGGGGGCCTTCCGTAGTTCCTGGTGGTTCATTTCAAACATGCTAGGGAGTGGGGTGTTTGCTTGAGTTTTGCTGTGCATTTTGCTTTGGATTTTTTGAACCTGTGATCTGATTTCGACTTGGGTTAGGTTTCTATATTGGGACTTTGTTTCCTGTGGATTGCCTTGCCTTCTCATGCAACTCCTTTGTGCTCTTTGGAGCTTCTTGGATTGCAGAGCCTTTGTAAAATTAATATTTTATTTTATAAAGATTCTTCTAGGCCAGTGATGGTGAACCTTTAGGGCCCGGCGTGTCAAAAATTCTGAAAGCGCCTAACTTGCCTCTGCTGGTGTGTCACCCCACTAAACAAAAGAGAAAATATTCTTTACATATTCATTTATTTTAAAACAATACAGCTTAATCATGTGTGGCGCTATGTATTATAAAAGAAAAAGAAAAATCAGTGACTTGCAGTAGAGAAAATGATATGTACACTGATAATTGGGCTTATAGTAGCACACTAAAAAATGATCCTAATTTTAATAGTCATTTTGAATTAAACTATATGGAACACATTTCATTTGATTTGACATCAATTAATGACTTTTTTGTTGCCGAGCTTTAATAGGTAATTCCAAAACTGAAGATAGGTACTTTGTACACTTCATGCCCAAGCAAGCAGCACTAACTTCATCTGTCAGTTGGTTTCTTATGTCCATTTTAAAGATGTTTAAAGCCGAGAATAAGGTCTCGTAAAAGTATAACATGGAAAATGAGCCAGTATTAGGAAGGACAGTCAAGAGAAATTTAAAATGTAAAAAAAAATGTAGACTACTTGCCCTTTGCAGAAGTGTAACCACGGAGAGAAAACAACGTCAGCTCTGCCCTTTGCAGACTCCTTTGAGACATATACCGAAATAGTCTTTTAGGTTAATAACTTGCTTACCTCAGCTGCAATGTTGTTTAGGAAAGCTCTGAACTGCACAATGAATAAAAATTTATGGGGTACGCTTATCTCATACGTATCCTGTGTACGAAAATATCACGAACGCAGTGCGTACGGGATACGTACAAGATGACGATTATCCCATAATTTATTTTCATTGTGCGGTTCAGAGCTTCCATGGTTGTTGAACTGACTCCTGGTACAAAATAATTCAATACACTTCACACGAGCAATGAATGTAACAGCTGATTTCACACAAATGCTGATTGTGCGCTCATTTTGGAGACTGCAGTTGCAGATATCTCACTTGTGCCATGAAAATGAGCTTCTGGTGCAGTGAAGTCAAGTGAGCAGTGCGGCTGACGTGATGACAGATGACTTACTGATACAGATAGTGAGAATCTGTTTTAAGCTCTGGGTGGTACAAGGTCTCATATTTCTAACATTTTTGTTCATTCAGTTTCTTTGGTAACTTGGGTGTTGGTGAACGGTGGAGTGTCACCCAAAACGCCATGGCATGTCCCCTTTGACATGCGTGTCATAGGTTCACCATCACTGTTCTAGGCCCTTTTTGTATCTAGTCAGGGTTTGGACGGTAATTCCACCCCAAGAGGGCAATTTTTGAAAGTACGCTTGGGTCTTCTGTGCTTTTGGGTGTCAGAACTCCTTTGAACTAATTATGTGACTTCTTAAACAAATCAGCTACATCAGTGATGATCTAGGTGTGTCATATTAAAAGGGCTGAACACGTGTGAGATCAATTATTTTGCATTGTATATTTATAATTAATATAGACCACTATGCAAAAATTTGTTTATGTTTTGGCATTATTGAGTCTTTTTCTGTTGATCAGTGTAAAAAAACAAAATTAAATGCACGGTGACTCAATGTTGTATAACAACAAAATGTGAAAACTGCTGTGTAAGGAATACTTTTTGTAGGCACTGTAGTATTATACTGTTCCCCCTTAGCTTCAGGACACTAGGTTTACATCCCATCATGGACACTGCCTGTGTGGAATGTTGTAACATTGCATGATCATATTTCTCTCCAAGATCACATGGATCAAACAAATGACTTTAAAGATGGGGAGCATCACTATTGACCACTGCACTGCCCTGCCACCCCCTCCAAGCACACACTGCCGTGGTCTTTTTGTTTTTTTGTTTGAAGACCAGTAAATGCAGGAGTGCTACACAAGAATAAATTGATTTGTAAGTTGACAGGCAAAGTTAATGTTCTACATCAAGAGCAATATGACAGGCACAATCATTTGAAGGAAAAGACATCTTTCTCAGTGTGGCTTCTCTTTTCTTCTCACATGACAAATTATAAAACATGAAGAACCTTTTTGTTCTAAAAGGAAGGAAGGAACAGACATATTGTAGCATAATTAGAGGAGACACCTAAAGAGTCAGAATGTTGTTATACACAAAATCTAGGCTACAATTGTGTAAAATACAGTCCCACAGCAGCTGGAGAAATGTCACCATTTAGACATTCCTTGATGTATGCTTAAGAAACTGAGACTCCTCTAAGTGACGGCATGACCCGCTGTCTGTTATTTAATTAAAAAGTCTAATGTGTTCTATCAACCACAGAACAAATGTCAGATGTTAAACTAGTGTGCTCTGTAAATGAGAAAAGAATTAGAATAAAGAAGAAGCTGACTTCACAGATGTGGGGTTCTTCACAACTAATTTCTTTGCCTGGAATATGAAAGCCTTTGGTATTATCCTACTGTGTTTTAAAAATAATTTTAATATGAGCCCAGCAAACAGAAGAATACTTTGTAGAGTGTGTCTGGCAGACCAAATTAACATTGTGAGATATCCGAAATGCATATTAGGTGTATTTCAAGGTATTTTAAAATCATGTCTTGGTCATTTTCAGATATCTGATTTGATACATATGTACATATACATATTGTCACACACGTGCATATGGGAGGCAGCTAAAGATTCTGAATAAAATAATTCAATGCCAGACCAAGGGGCGGTGGTGTGTACTAACTCTTTCTCTCACTTCTCTACAGACAAGTTACAGGAAATTCCACACAGCCCTGATGATGTCAGTTCTGGTTCCAGCCCCACTGATGAAGACACTTCCGGTCCTGGTCCCACTATTGACGTCGCTTCCTTCCATCTCCCTTAAAACTGCCATCTCGGGGATAGCAATTCAGTTCAGTTGTGGACTCCAACCTGTAAAAATCTGTACTTTGACTCTATTTATTTTCAGTCAGGAGCAATATATGGATGGCTGCCCCAAATACCTATTTTTGTGTGACTCTTTTTCTTCCCACAGTAGACCATAGCGCTCACCCACCAATGTCACTTCTAGTGTCTGTCCACCTGGACCCGCCTCTTCCTGTCTGGCTGCCATATGACTGGAAGACCCACCATCTTGGGCAGTCCATTTCAGGAAACTCACGTCTGAAAAGACTTTTTGTGTTTTACACATTTTCTTTGCTTTTTGCATTTCTTAAATTATACGCTTTTTGCCTAAGCGTGCCCCAACACTAACGGTTTCTGTCTTATTCTTAAAATATACACATACAGCCATGCAGGCTAGCTTGGGGACATTCTAGATGGCTCAGGTAAGCCAGGTCATACCACCACTGGGCAGGAGGGAGCATTTACCATGTATTCTGTTTCCTCAACAGCTGGGAGTCATCACCAGGAGACTACGCCTAGCACCGCCCCCTTCGGTAGTGGGCCAATATAAAAGAGGAGCCAAGATATGAAGACCATCTTTTCACCAAAGCCAATAAACTGAAATAGAACTCTCTGTACTACCTACCTAAGAGACACACAAGAGGGATGTGATTACTTATTGTTTTGTGCCCTACAGAACAATGTTTGATTGTTGGACTGTCAATTATTAAACGGGGTTGTGGCCAGGTTGGCATCCCAAATATTGAACCGCGTCGTGCTCTTTTCCCATTGAACTCAGTTCAATGTCAATTTCATTAAATGTAAACCTGTGGCACAACTGGTCAGATGTGACCACATCTTACTGCCTCTTATCAGATGACAGCCGCTCTCTTACTATGCAAGCCACAAGTTCATGTGTATGTTTAAGATCTTGTGGTTTGTTATTATATTTATATTTTAAGCTTCTGTAGAGGTGTAATTTCCCCAAATAAAGAAAAAATGCTGTCCTAGTAATCTGATTAATATGTGATTTAAAATTCAGGTCGGATTCAATAGTTACTCCTAAATTGTTTACCTCCGTCTTGATTATTAATCCTAATGGATCGTTTATTTCTAATACTCTCATTATTTCCATTTACCAATTACTAAAATTTCTGTTTTCTCCTTATTTAGTTTGAGAAAATTACTATTCATCCATCTATCTATCTATCTATCTATCTTTTATGGATGGTTTCCTTAACATTGTAATTTATGATCCTTGTAAAGGTTAGCTTTGTTTTGTTTTTTTTTTAAATTCACTTTTCATTCTCTCAGTCGTGTTCAGAATCAATCCATACAACCCCATCTGACACGGCTGTTACAGACTAAAATCAAATGTATGGTGCAGGTTTGAACTCACGACCTTTTGATTCCCAGTCGGCAGCTCATTCTATTGCGCCACAGAGGCAGTTATAATAAATGAATGTCAATGTCGCATGTTAAGGCGGCTTTTTGTTTCTGCAGTTATATTTTTGAATTAAAGCGCAATTGTTGTGTTATATTTGTACCTTTTGTGAAAATGTTTCTTTGATATTTGGACTTCAGGCTTCATACATTATACAGTTTATGCCTACATTTTGTCATCTACTACTAGAATATAAAAAACGTTTCTGTTTTAACAATGTGTTTACACAGATGAAATGAAATGCGTGTGTTCCAAATAACGATCTATTATTTCCACTCTAAAACTCCACTTCACTCCCAGATACTCAATCAAGGCATGAGCTGAGAGAAGTTCGTGCACGTTCTAAATTGGTGGGGTGATGGAATAGCTGGCTGCTTCTAGCTTCTCTTTATCAGCACATTTAGAGGACAAAGGACGCTGGCGAAGAGGTGTGAAGGGATTTAAGATGCGATTTAAGGTGGGACGGATTTACGAGTTTTTTTGTAGGCTCTGGTAATTCTAGTGTTAAGTTGTGGGGACTCCTGCCAATCTATCTAATGTTAAAATATCCAAATTAAATCCATGAGTGTTGATAATTGTGTGTGGATAAATTTTTATAAGCTCTGTATTATCCCAGGGAACCTTATTAGTTATTTTTATAATTCACTTTGTTTATTATGTTTATAAGAAGGATTGCATTAGTTTTTTATATATTACATAATAATTTGACTGAAATGGACTGATATCCTTGTCCAGGACTGACTTTTGCCTTATACCAAATGTTGCCAGGATTGGCTCCTCAGATCAGATTAAATGTATTTGAAAAGTTCTGTCATGTTGTAATCAATTTAAAATCATTTAATTTATACAGTATGAATAGATTTGAATTATACAGTACATTTAAATTATTGCTTTTATTTTATCATTGTAGTTTATCTGTGTTATATTACATTCCCACTGCCAACATCCCTATTTTTGACATCTTGAGCACATGTAGGTTAAGTGACGACTCACTCGGGGTCACACAATGAATGGGTCACATGGACTGATCCAGAACACTTGTGACTTATATTCAGGTGCCACAAAGCCACATCAGCTGTAATGGCAATGGTGAGATGACAGGAACATTTCTTTTTGTTTGTTTTATTACATTGATATTGCTTTGCTTGACCGATTAGACCTTGATTAATGAACAGCCTTGAAATTTAGATTCCTGAAGCCTACTTTTAGGAAACTGCTTTGTGGTGGTGCTGACTGTGAAATATGTGATATGTAAAATAAAGCGTGACTGATTGATTCATTGATTTGCACCTTCATTGCCCGCATTTGTTTTACCTGTGAAGGCATCAATTGGGCAGACTGAATGACTGAATGGATCTTTGTTCAATAAGCTAGCAGTCAAGCCCAGTCAATCCAATCAATAGCTCTGGGACACAGTCTAAGGACTTTTTATTTTTCTCTTTGTTTAATCTTCTTTTTCTCCATTCAGAGTAGAATCATTAAATGCCTTTCGAGGCAAATTGTACACATAGAGGCAGCCTGCAGTCTTTTTAAATGTATCAGGCTTGGTTAGCTTTGTTAAATTAAGGAAATGAAAAAAAATTGCACAACGACTATTAAGGGTACATATGCCATTCAATGGCTATCATGCCAATTATTTCTGCATTGCAGTTGAGGCAACTACTTTCATCTAGGGCTGTGTTGTAGGCCGCTGAATTTTTCAAGGAGTTAAAAAAAAGTAAACTATATACACACATAAATTGGACCCCAGAGTCTTGATCTTTGGGTTACTGGATAAGAGACAGCAGATAATTAGGGGCAGTTGCTAGTACGTCTCGCCATTGCACTGCCTCCTTTTCAAATTTTAACACCTGTCAAGAAAACACACATATGCACAAAAAGAAAATCATTTGACCACCAGACAGCCCTTTAGGCATTTCTTCTTCCTTCGAGGCATCCTACACAACCCCATTGTGCAGCACATAGTCAGTTTGGCCTATGGCAGCAAAAAAAAAAATGAAAATTGTGCTGAAATTTAGTGTTATTTATTTGTTGCTTTCCCTGTGATTTTACTTCCCTTTGGTGCTGCAAACAGGAATACAAAAGAGTTGTTCAAACAGGCAGTTTTGGTTTTGATTTGATTTATTCTGCATCACAAGGCGGTCAAGACCTCCCTCTGGCGCACACCGTCAAAGAATGTGAAATTTAATGGTGTGTAGGGAATCTTGGTATGAGAAAATACCAAGAAAAAAAATGAGAACAAAATGTACCAGTGTGGGGAGGATTAATAAAAGCTCTCGATCGAATTATTCTTGAAGGAGTCTAACCAGCTGCTGGGATCAGACGCTGAGCGTAAATATTTGGTTCCAGTGATATTTTTATAAGATAGTCCATTAAGCTGTGGAAGACAAAAAGATTTATTGAGGCCCAACTAACCCCATGTGTGAACATTTCGAACAACAGAGGGTGACCAGTTCCAAAGAGCAAGCAAAACAGAACGACTCAGCAGTTCCTCCTGTGCAATTTGTAGTGGAAAAGAAGCTCAAAGTCTTCATAAAGTATGATATACCTACCGCAATGCTCTTCGTTTTAAGACCCTCTAAAAGAGGTAGAGCCCCTGGTCCCTTATCATAACTCAGTGGGCTAATCAGGGAGATTAACTTTACATAGTAGAAGCTAACGGTTCAAAGTTCATTTGCTGGTTAATTTGTATAAATAACTTGAACTAGATTGTTTATAACCTTTTTTACTGTTTTAGTAGCATGCCTGTGATATGAAGTTGTGTACATTTTTCTGTTATTTTCATTACCTTCATTATTCCTTTACTGGAGACTATTGCTAAACCACTGGCTCATTTGTCTAGTTTGTTTAAAGTTATAAGCGTCGTACCAAATGTAATTTCATATTTTAATTAGGTACGGTGGTACAAAACAGCTGCCGCCTCTCCAATCCACTTGTCAATCTCACGTTTGCTTCTTCCATCACTCGTGAACGAGATCCCGAGGAATCTGAACTCATCCATTAAGGGCAGTTATTCTCCTCTCACTTTGAGAGAGCAATCCACTCTTTTCACAAAGAGAACCATGACCTCAGGAATGGAGGTGCTGATCCTCATCCCAGCTGCTTTACACTTGGCAGCGGATGCTAAAGGTCACAGCTGGATGAGGCAAAGAGGACAACATCATTTGCATGAAGCAACAATGCCACCCCTAGCTTCCTCTAATGGACACCCTCACATCCTCGGTTTTGCCGTGATATCACAAGGCAACAAAAACATTTTTTATGGCAATCATCAGAGACCACAATACACTTTTCTAAATCAGGTTTTCAAACTGATTTCAGATCCGCTTTCAGTCTTTTCCAGTAACGGCAAGTTTGAGTTGTGTTAGTTTGCAGTGCACTTGCATGTCATTTTGACTAAAACGTAATCTCCAATCAAGTAAATGTTTCAATATTGTGAGGTTTCTGAACTCTATTAGGACCATACCCAACGGGATGGCATACCGAAGAACAACTGCCTCATCTGTGGAGGACTGTTTCTCCATTGCCGAGGCAAACACAGTATCGCAGCGCAGTAGCAGAGTGCCGCAGAAAGCAACTACAAGCTGAGCGAGAGCGCACTATACATGCCTGTTGCCGATGGGTGATGCAAGGGACAATATAAATGCAGAGAACAGGATTACTTGGCCCTGACTGTGCCCGTTTGTTGTGTCTGTGTATAGGAGAGTGGTAGATCCCGCTGCACTAAATAGCCATGCTGTTCTGTTTCCAAGTTGAATAAAGCTGGTTTTGCTAAAGTATCGAGACTCAGCCTTGTGTTTTGGGGTGCAAGACAGGGACTCATGCATCACAATATCTGGCATAGATATACTGAATGGTGTCAGTCAGTTACCGCTGTTTATTCTAAAACTCCTAGAGTTGGAGTTTTCTTGTGTACACTGTGTCTGGATTGTCGTGGTACAGCATTTAGTAGTAGTTGGCCATCATACTCTCATTGCAGAAACCTTGGTAGTGACGCTCCATTAACTGAATGTCCTGATGAAAATGTTCTCCTTGCTTGTCACTCACCATACCAAGATATTCTGGAAAGAACTGTAGATGTGAGTGCAAGAAGTGTATTTTCAATGACTTGTGACAGCCTGATTGCAAAATCCAAGCTGGGGTATAACATTTTGTGCTTAATTTTAGCTGTGAATCCACTTGTGAAGCAATCATTGAGATGAATTTGCGGCTCCCTCCATTCCATCAGGATTGCAAATGGCATCGCTGCCTTTCGCCATATTAGCCAGTTACGCAGTCCAGTGGGACAACTGATACAGATGACATGTGGAGCCCAAAATTTATCCTGATCACCAAGTGAACAGCTGAAGTACAATCTGTATATCTTCTTAAGATCTGCGGTAATTGGATAACGTTGTGCTTTTGTCGTGAATTAACTACACACATAACAGAAACTGTCTGGATGATTAATACAATTTTAAGGCACAATAGCAATGGAAATCAATTGCAGTTAATGCCGTCTGTAACAAAAATGCAGAAAACTATCGTTAAACCTTGTAATACGCTTAGGCTAATTATAACAAATATCATGTAATATATAATTAGCTTCATCACAAAAAGTAAATGTGTTAGAGAAAAGCTAAATACAGACTTGAAATCAGCATGAAAAACACTACAAAACCCTTTTTAAAATTATCTCTGATGAAAGTGACCTGTTGACCTGTGTATCCTGTCAATAAAGATAAAGTATTGGTGACAAGACACATCCTTGTGTGGAAGAAATTTAACATCTTATTAATGAAAGAAACATCCCCTAACAGGACATTTCAGTAATCAGGCCGGAGAAGAGCTGTTCATGGTATCTTTTAATTAGTCCTCGTCAAATACCTTAGAGGCAAAAGTAGTCTGTTACAACCTGGTCAGAATGATCACAGAAAACAAAGAACAGAGGCTCATTTTATAAACTGTTGAATTTACATACAGTGTCAATCAATGCATACATTTACTCTGGTTAGTTAGTTGGTTTACACCAAAATGACTTACATAAAACAAAAGTCTATTATACTATATTCTGGTTCTTCTTTATAGCCTGAGTTGAGCCACCATCCTTTAAATTTCTGTGCATATAACAATTGTCCATTTTGGTTGTTTACAGAACATCTTCGGACTTCTTAGTCATCTCTCAGTATATTTTGTTGCTCACTTGATCTTTATCTGGTTTCTGACATTCATTAACCCTTTATGCTACTTCTTTGAGACAAATGCTGTTACCCTAAAATTATCCATCCACATTTGACAGATCCCGAAATTCAAAGTGAACAATCCATGGTGATGAAGCTCAATGTGCAAAATTAAAGCATATTTAATCAAGAACTTTTCAAATTCTGTTATTATGAATTATGGAATGAATGTATTGGATTTGGAGTTATCCCATTGATCCACAAGAAAAACTCAATAATATCAAAGTGAATAAAAATTAGAAGTTCCTTATAAAGTTAAACAGAGAAATAAAAGGAAGTTGAAAGATAAATAGTCTGTCTCTCTAACCTACTTTTTATTTTCCCCATGAAATGAAGGTCGATGTAACTCAACACTACCTCCATCTAAATTGTTCAGAAATTCAAAGGTTATTTATTAAATGATTCAGCACTATTAACACAAGTTAATTTCTTTTAAAGTAAGTTTAATTTGGCTTTACACATCTGGCTGTTATACCTTTTGTCTGTTCCTCCTTGTAAATTCCCTCAAAGTGGTTGGAGAACAGCAGCATTAAACTCTTACCTTTCATTAGATGAATGGTAAATATTCAATTATAATCTGTTTGCTTTGATCAGGGTCTCAGGGGCCACAGCTTATTTCGGTAACACTGGGTGGAATATAAGGGCCAACAATGGAAAGGGTGTTAGTCTGTTGTGGAGCATGTGTTCATGTTCACTCACACCTCTATGAGATAGATAGATAGATAGATAGATAGATAGATAGATAGATAGATAGATAGATAGATAGATAGATAGATAGATAGATAGATAGATAGATAGA
>JANRMT010062820.1:13236782-13253110 GCA_026402145.1 Polypterus bichir lapradei
ATAGATAGATAGATAGATAGATAGATAGATAGATAGATAGATAGATAAACTTTATTTGTTCCCTGGTTTGAATTTGGCTTTTTACAGTAGCTCTTCAAAAAATAAATAATAAATAGATAGCATTGATCTTGGACCCTTGGACCTTTGTGCTTTTGCAAAGATATCGAGACCGCCTTCCCAGTGACCTCATGACCCCGCCATGCTCTCCCAATCTGTATTCTGACTTCAAAGGAAGAGTCAGGGGCATGAATGTAGTTGCCGAAGTACGTAAATCTCTCGACGAGGTTGACACTCTCTCCACAGACAGATAGACTGCTGATGGCTGTGCCCAAGAGGTCATTAAAGACATGGATCTTGGGTTTTATCCAGGACACTCATAAGCCTAGACCTACAGTATTTTTCTATATGGTTGCAAGGCATGGATGCTATTGAGGTGACCTGAGATGAAGACTGGATTCCTTTGGTACTGTGTCTCTTCAGAGAATCCTTGAGTACCGTTGGTCTGAATTGGTGTCAAATGAACGTCTGCTCATGGAGTCCTGAATGAGGCACATGACCTGCATTGAGAGGGGGGGCGTCAGTAACAGTACTACGGACATGTGGTGAATCCTTTGAGGATGATCCAGCTCACAGGATCCTCAATTCTGAGGATATATATGTGTACCAAATTTCAGGTCAATAGGTCAAACGGTTTGCGAGCTACAGGAGATTTAAAATCCTGGACAGACAAATGGACAGCCATGGTAGCATATTATATAAGAAGATATTGTAATGCACGACATGAAGGGACTGGCATAGTATAATGGAAGTACAGGAAAGACAATTCATTCAGGTTATTTTCTTCCCAAAAACACTTGGTGGCCATGTCCCTGGGTTACGTTGTCTCTGCGAATACCCACAGGGCAGGATGGGAACTATAGTTATATGGAACAGCCTTGTTGGGTCCCATGAGTGCACTGAGGGAATATATGTTACCTACTTTTTGAGGCTTCAGCCTTCCCCTTGAAGTGCTTCCAAGGGACAATGTCGTGTCAAAAGAAGTACTCCCGGGTTCTGGATAAAAGGAGCTGCCCCGCTGCAGTACAGGGAGCCAGAGTCGGGTGGAAGAGGATGAAGCTTTTCTGGTGGAGTGGTGGAGAGAATGAAAAGCGTCCAAAGAATTGTAGTGTGTTTGGGTTGTTCCAGAGTCCCACAACTCTTTGTGTAAAGAAGTGCTTCCTGGCTTTCCCAGTGCCTTTGAGAATTCTAAACACCTGGATTAGATCCCCATGTAGTGTCCTCTTCTCAAGGCTGAACAGGTTTAATTCTCTGAGTATGCAACAGTAGGATGTGTCCTTAAATCCCAGAATGCACTTGGTTGCTCTCCTCTGCACAGCTTCAAGTGCCGCTATGTCTTTCTTGTACTGTGCTGACCAGAACTGCACCTACGGTCTTACTAGTGAATTGTATAGTTTAAACATAACATCCCTTGACTTAAATTCAACAGTCAGTTGTCGTGAGTATGTGGGAGAGAATAGTCTGCAGTTGAGTTTGCAAAAGATTAAATATTTTATTGTAAAATAAACTTGGTTTTCCACTGCTGCTCAGAGTTATGTTTTAAGTTCAGCCATCCATTTTTTATAATTTAAAGTTTTCACAAGTTTTCAAAGGAACTTATTAAAAGTGTAACTCCAAGATTTTATTTTTATCACTGTTCAATTTTTAGAACCAACCTTTTCACTCTGAGATGTATGTACTTTAAAAATCAACCAATTATTTTGTTATCAGTATCAGAGTTTAAAATAGTACAAAATTAATTGACTGTGCTACTCTCCTTTTCAAAACACCATTAGTTTTCTCAAAGACATTTAATGTGCATTTCATATAGCGATTGTTTCCATATATAATTTAACTGGATGGCGTGTGGCCCCAGTGTCCACTCTTCTTCATACAGTATAAGCAGCACTGAGTTCTGAAGCCACTAACATGTAGTTAAAATGGAAACTGGCTGCTCATAATCACCCAATAAGTAAAAGTGAAAAGAAGGTGGCATGTCACACTGTCACACAGAACTTTAGTGTTTTAACACAATGTTAAAGATGTGAGGGACACATGAAGGGACGCACTCTGCTTATTTCATTCCGCACACTTTTTAAAGCTGCACAGGTGTCAGTGACTTTTCTAAGTGCTGCCACCACCTAACACCTGTAGTTCTCAAAGTGTGATCCATGAACCACCTTAGACCCTAACTTTGAGTCAAATGGTGGGCAATCATTGTTTTACATTGTTCAGACACGCTAATCTATTATATACTTGCATAAACATTTATTTGTAACAAACAAAACTGCTAGCCAACATAGATGATACTTCATCATTAAACTGTGCTTAGTGTGACCAGTAGTGGGCATTACAGCACCCCAAACTCCAAACACAACCACAACTGCACAATTCTCGATTTCAATAAAAAGGTTTATTTTAACAAAATATCTCCACAAGCACATATTCCAGCACAATGCTCTCTCTGACTCATTCCTCCATTCCTTCCAGCAGAGTGTTGTCCACCTCCTCTAATGACTTTGACTAGCCTGGGTGAAGTTGACCAGTTTCTTTTATCTTAGACCCAGGAGTACTTCCAGCACTAGGACATAGGCTGATGGAAGCATTTGCAGATTGAGTGGAAGTCCCGGAAATTAAAGATCACAAATCCCCACAGCACCCTCTGGCGGCATCCCCTAGGAATCCAAAAAGGCTGTCCCACGGGACTGCAGTTCCCAGCATGTCTTGTGGCCAGCCCTGACCAATTGTCTCCTCCAGTCCTTCTATCAAACTGGCCTCCCAGCTAGATATTTTTCCTCAGTCAAACCCTGCTCTTTTTGATCTCCATGCTTCCATTAGGTCAGATTATCTCAAGGCATAATGTGAGCTACCAGAGCTATGCTGACAACACACAACTTTATCTGATGACCCCGGTTCACTGACCCAATGTCTCACTTGTGTTTCTGGGAGGATGAGTAGTAATTTTCTCAGACTAAATAAGGAGAAAACAGAAATCTTAGTGATTGACAAAAAAGGATGTTAAAGATAAAGCTTCCAGGAAAGAGGAAAAGAGGAAGGCCTAAGAGAAGGTTTATGGATGTGGTGAGAGAGGACATGAAGGTGATGGGTGTGACAGAGCAAGATGGAACAGACAGTAAGATATGGAAGAAGATGATCCGCTGTGGCAACCCCTAACAAGAGCAGCTGAAAGGAGAAGAAAAGATTAGAAGTAAACGTGATCCATTAGGCTTAAAAGTCAAGACAGAGGTAAAGAATTTAGGGGTAATTATTGACTCTGACCTAAATTTTAAATCACATATTAATCAGATCACTAGGACAGCATTTTTTTAACTGAAGAAATATAGCAAAAAGTAGATCCCTTGTAACTTTGCAAGATGCTGAAAAATTAGTTCACCCTTTTGTTTTTAGTCGACTAGATTACTGTAATGCACTCTTCTCAAGATCACCTAAAAAAAACATTAATTGATTGCAACTTGTGCAGAATGCAACTGCCAGAATCTCAACTAGGAAAAAAAAGTCTGAGCACATCTCGCCAGTTCTGATGTCACTACATTGGTTACCTGTGCCATTTAGAATTGACTTTAAAATACTGCTTATGGTTTACAAAGCCTTAAATAATCTGCTCCATCCTATAATTCAGAATGCCTTTCACCTTACACTCCAAATCGTAACCTTAGATCTTCAAATGAGTGTCTGCTTAGAATTCGAAGAGCTAAACTTAAAAGAAGTGGTGAGGCGGCCTTCTGCTGTTATGCACCTAAAATCTGGAATAGCTTACCAATAGAAATTCGCCAAACTAATATGGTGGAACACTTTAAAAAACTGCTAAAAACTCATTATTCTAACATGGCTTTCTTATAGCTTCATTTTAGCATAACCCTGATGTTCTGTATATGCATTTAATTATTACTTTTATCATATCTCGGCAATCCGTACTAACCCCTACTTTCTCTGCTGTTCTTTTTCCAATTTTTTGTGGTGGCGATCTGTGCCACCACCACATGATCAGGGCACCATGCTGTCCCTACATTGGTGGATTGAAGTCCAGATGTCCGCATGACCATCATTGTCTAATTCTTCCATGTGAAGCCTGAAAACCATGAGGACTGATAGAGATCATTGATGTTAGAATGCCAAATGGGGGCTGGGTGGTCTCATGGCCTCAGAACCCCTGCAGATTTTATTTTTTTCTGCAGCCCCTGTAGTTTTTTTGCTTTGTTTTGTTTGTTCTGTCATCATGGCCATTGGACCTTACTTTAGTCTTTGTTAATTAGTATTGCCTAATCTTATCTTTATATTTTTCTTTCTTCATCTTGTAAAGCACTTTGAACTACATCATTTGTATGAAAATGTGCCATAGAAATATTTGTTGTTGTTGTTGTCAGGATGCTAGTGTGCCCAGTTCCAGACTGGCATCTTCTGCCAATATCCTGGAAAAGGCAAGGAACACCATACCTTTCTTCTTGTGTCTCTGAAGGGCTGGCCTCCCATTCATGTAAGGAACCATGTGCCCATGTGCACCATCCTATAGGTCTGATACATGAGAAATGACTCTAAAACTACCACCATAAAGCACACCTTCTAACTTCTGGAAGACATTAACAACTTTGGCTCAATTCCACACATTTTGCCTCAGCCCCTGTTTGCTTGTTGTGGTTGTCGTTAGACTCTCTCTTTCTGTCTTACATGCAACACTTCAACCTCAGTAATAAGTCCAGCTAATCTCACTCATTGCACGTGTCTCTCTACTAAACTCACTTTCATGTCAGCCTGCACAACCCTTGTGTGTTTAAAATGGTGCTTTAACTCCTTGCCGCTGGAAACGCACGCATCAATGCTGATGGGTTGCCTGCTGTTAATCAATCTCCATGGCTAAAGGGTTATTATGGGTCATTGCCTGAAATCTAGGACTTTGAAAGACAAATCCAGCAGTGTCTTAGTACTTGCATTTTTCACATAAACGCCTTTCAGAAAATAAATCTGGAAAATGTAATGTAGAACTCAAGTAGCCTGTTCTTAAATTTGACTTTTGGTCCTCATTACAAAAGACATAAGAACATTTGACAAATAAGAGGAGACCATTCAGTTTATCAAGCCCGTTTGTTTGGCTGATGGCTAAGCTGTCCCATTATCTCATCCAGATTCTTTTTAAAGGTGGTCGAGGTTTCTGCTTCAGCTCCATGTCTCGGTAATTTGTTCCAGAGTCCCACAACTGTTTGCTTATAGAAGTTTTACTGGCTTCAGTTTTAAATGAATTTCCCTTTAATTTCCACTGATGTCCTCAAGTAAGTGATTCACCCTTAAGCTGAAAGAATGTTGCTGGATCTACTTTATCAAAGCTTTTGAGGATTTTAAATACCTGGATGAGGTCCCCCCACAGTCTCCTCTGCTTGTGACTAAACAGGTTTAATTCTCTGTGTCTGTCACAGCAGAACATGTTGTTAAGTCCCAGGATGCACTTTGTTACACCCCTTTACCCAGCTTCAAGTGCTGTTATGTCTTTCTTGAATCGTGGTGACCAGAACTGCACTCAGTACTCCAGGAGTGGTCTTACTAGTACATTACATAGTTTGAGCATAACGTCCTTTGACTAAAATTCAACAGCTTACATTTTATTTTCCTTTTTAATTGCTTTTGTATGTTGCTTAGTTAATGAAAATGATACATCAACATAAATCCAAAATCTTTTACACTCTGAGTACCACTGCCCTACCTGATTCTTTTTTCTGTTCCACTGACTTGACTGTTGTACGTGGATATGAAATGTGGCCTGTGTGCTCCATCACCTACACTTTTATAACATGGTCAAGTGTCATCCAATCATGATGCATGTTAATGTAGAAATACTGTTATTACTGTACTTTGACTTGTCTATAAATTCCTGCATGTGTCCTGACTACCGCTCTAATTTGAATTTACATGTTGACATTATTTTTTTCACTAAATGCTGATTTCAGTCCCATAGCTGCTGCCAGATTTCCTAAACCAAAGAAATGTCCAAAGAAAAGAAAAGCTGATAAAGATGGAAGACCATTTCAAAAGAGATGATAGGCAATGATAAGAAGAGAGGTTCGTCTTGTTTATAAAGATAATGTGCCGGTAGTTGTTAATATATTCTCACCCACATTGGGTATATAAAGTATTATTTTCGGCTCAAGAAACAGTTAAGTTTGATATCCATGGGCTAAACAAAAACTTTCGAAAATCAATACACTTTAGACAAGTGCTAAAGAACATAGAATAGCCAGATTATTCAGTGTTATATGCTAATTTTTCTATATCTGTCACACAGGCACGTTTGAAAGACAACCTCTGGGCTCATGCAATGGTGTTGCACTCCGAACCAGGGGGTGGTGCTGTTGCCTAATGCCTTTTCTCTTCTTCACTCTGCAGGATGGATGATTGGCAGTTCTTCCACCTCTTATGTTTTCTGTTTTCCTGAACCCGCCCCTTCCGGGTCATAGCATTGATAACCAGCCTCATCCTCATCATGGGTTAGTCTGAAGAAGGCTCCTGTCTAAAGAAGATGTCATTGATTGTTTTCCTTTTTTCAATCTTCTACTTTTTAGCTATCACAGTATACGGGGTTCAAACCTTTTTACATGTTTCCTTGTTTCATTACACCGCCTAGGATCCTCTCTTTTACATTTGTTATACTAGCATGAGAAAGGTGAATTATAAATAAAATGTATTAATATTATTATTATTAGTTGAACTACCAGGAATGTTATTATTTTTAAGTAGGGCCATGAGATAAAATGTTGTCAGAAGGCAGAGGGTTGAAATCGAATGATCGCAAAATCGAACATCAAAAGTGAAACAAGCAGCAAATATCAAAGTTGAAAGAAAGCAAGTAAAACAGTCTGTACAGTTAGACTATAGTGCCAAGGATGAACACGTTCAACAAAAAGGTTTTTTTGTATCCATAAACTCGGGAGCAGACGCACTTAAAAAGGTGGCCCTTTAGCCCATCGTATCACAATCAGGAGGTCGAGACCTTCGAGGAAACACCTCTAAAAACATGGGTACTAACTTAACCACAGGAGAAACAAATAGCACCCTCTGTAAACAACAAAAATGGCAGCAAAGACGGTGCAAAATATTCCGTGCACAAAAACCAAGTAATGATTTAATAGACTAACTTTAAAATCAGATTTGTTGTCTTGAAATAAATCAGAAATGTGCGTAGAAAAGCACCTTTAAGTACCCAAACACCCATAAAGTATGCTAAACAGCATAATTCTTGACAATATTGATGTATAAGCAGTTGTTGCATTTCTAAAATCCTTGTGTTTATTTTAAATGATATTATTCCGTTTCTTAAAGCGGGTTTAATTTAATTACCTTTATAAAAGCCTATTGGCCAGAAACCCTCTTCTGGCAGTAAACAACTAAGCAGATTTAGAATTAGAGAAAAAAAATAAGCAGATTTAGAATTATAGATAAATCAAAAGCATAAATACCATAAAAAGGGTTGTAACCAAGAAGTAAAAAATGACAGTTGCTAAAGCCCAAACATTTGCCAAACTCAAAGTCTGAGGCTACATTCACACTATTATGTTTTTTATCTAAAACACTTACTGTACATTAGTCCTCATTTTTGCGTTTCATCCAGACAACCCTGATGTTTTTATCCCCTGAAAATGGAGACTTTTTGGAAACGCTTTCCAGAGCTGTATAGCTCTGAAAACACCAGCTCGGTGATGCAGTGTGGAAGAATGAAAATGAAGAGTTTTTGAAAACACCAACTCTATTTGTGCTCTGATTGGTTTGTTCTCACATAGTCCCTCCCTGATTGTATTCTCATTGAAACATCTCATTCCCTGATTAGTTGCCCTTCACAGAAGTAAACACCATTCCAACACTGTGGACACAGAGAAAATACTTTCCATGTTGCTTACCTGTATGCATCTAAATTGCATTTTGTACAGTTTTAATGTTACATACGTCCGCAAAAGGCATAGAATATACCTAGTGCTACAATTTTGCGATTGATCATGTATGTGATGGCATTCCATTCCTTCAAGAATTGTTCAGGAAATGCACATATATCTAGTGTAGGTAAACATTTGGTTTGGACCGAGATATGAATGATATGAAAATGCTACTGTATTTTAAAGACACCATTTTAAAATGAAGATGTAGCAATGTGGACTTAGCATAGCAGAAATCAGTACAGTTTTCAATACCAAAAGATTATAAACTAATAGGCCTACACTGAACTCTTGCTACTATCCATAATTTCAGATGAAGATTGTTCCTTTGACTCCCTCACATTAATGATGTGATCATCGTGCACCTGCCAAAGCCATACCTCTAACAACGGGTTGTTTCATCCTGTCACAAAATGACGGCGTCCACAACAAAACGGAATGGCGGCATGGCAAACATTTAATGTTAACATTTTATTAACTACAAATTCAAAGAGAAAATTCAAAAAGAAAATTGAATCTCCATAGTAAAAAAGCTTCAAAAAGCTTAGAGAAAAAATGTATCACGTTTTATATCATAAATTATAATAAACCCCACCGATTCAGAAGGGTAGGGAAACTACAGCAGAATCTAATTGTCAGTAATTAATTATCTGATTAACAGCAATTAATTTCTCTTCTCTCCTACATATGCTTTCGTGTGCTGAGGGGATGAAACATATTGCAGAATTATCTTGTGCATGGTGAAAATTAACTTTGGATGGTACACCAAAAATTAATCCAATTACAAAATGTTCAATAAATGACATTGCTGTAAAATGAGAATAGAACCCCTAAAAATACTAAAAAATGAAACCTCTAAAGAGTAGAAAGTGTAACTCAGGGTCACTGAGACAGCAGAGCTAACCACAGCACCGCCAGAATACCCCTGAATTAGAAAGCTCAACTCATCTCTTTTCAATATCCATTCTATCTGCTCCAGCCTAATCAGATTCTGGAGAAGAGCAAACACTGTGCATGACAGCAGTCCAACCCACGGATCATCACACTGGCACATCAACTGGACCAATTCACAAAAGATTATTAATTAAACTTAACAAACACATCTTAGGGGAAGTGAAAGGAAACCAGCGTAGTCAGCGAACAACTTCACAGACTAAAGGAGAACACGCACACTTTGACTGCAAACAGGAATCCTTCATATGGACCAAATTAACAAGTAACACTCAGGAAAGGAGCAGAGGTGGTGAGGAAGAGGTGGCTATTACAATGGTAGTTAGACCGACCGTGTTTAGACAGTGTTGGATTTGCAGCATGTTGCAACTTCTTTCGATCCTTTCATTTTATTGTCTTTTGTTTATTTGATTTTTTTGTATGTTAATAGTAGTCTTTTCAACCAGCTCTAGCCAGGCATCTTTTTGGGCTCGGTGGTCACTCCAGAGCACCCAACCTTATTGCGAATGGTTTCATTACTCAAAATAATTTCTTTCAGCATGCATAGTGGCTAAAACATTATGATTTGCCAGGTGAAAATAATATCATAGTTGAAACTGCTACACTTACATTAGCATTATGGAAAAAAAATGTATATATCTCTGATATTTCCACACTTCGCCTCTTTATTTGAGTGTAGGAGAGCTGTTGCTTCTTATTATATGCTTTGTTTGATGTTCTGTCTTTCTGTATGAAGCCTTCTAGCCTGACATTTAAGTAAGTGCATAAGGCCATTTAGCTCATTATTTAATATTGAATGGAATATTTTAGGAAATATCAAGCAGGGGAAGTCTGTAATTCAATATTTACTGATAACACTAATCACTTTTATTCAAACTCATCCTTTTATCATACTAAATTACAGAGTGAGCTTTAAATAAAAATGCTGCTTTAAAAAAAAATAGAAGAGCTTTCATTCAGCGGTGAATATGCTTCACATAGAGAGAGCTTTGCTTTACAATGAGTGCATGCACTGACATTTTTATGTTATTTCTAAACCAAATATTTTACATCTCTAATTTGGTTATTTATTTCTATTACATATAATACAAAAAAAAGGTTTCACACATCCATATAGAATATGTTCATAGCATTTATTAGTAGATTACAACATTATTACTTTCTAGCTGTGAAAGCCCATGCTGTAAAAAGCCCGGGGTCCTAGAAACTATTGAAATCGTCAGAAAAAAAACTGAAATGTAGAGATGTCAGGTAATTGAAAGGAACTACTCCGGCCGTCTCTCTCCTAGGAGGATTCGTTTTGCTGCCGCGCTCGCATCGCTTGTGTATTAGCGGGGAGAGGAAAAGTAAAAGGGATACCATTTTGCTGTTATTAGCAGCCAAGCGAGTTTTCTGTTTCCTTAGGGGGGCGGAGCCCTTACCCCGGCTCCACCTCTCACTTCCGGGCCGGACAGACACGCACACTTCCACATGTAGACGTTTATATATAAGGTTATTTATCTGACGCCTTTATCCAAAGTGATTTACAACATTTGAAATACAATTGATTACATTTCTTTTGTTTTTTAATTTGGAGCACAGGGAGGTGAAGTGACTTGTTCTCTGTTACACAGTGTCACTAGCAGGATTTGAACCCATAACCTCACAGTCTGAACTTGTTAAAGATTATGGAAAAAAAAAGAGATTTTGCGATATTTTAGTCACGATTTGGCCAGCAACTTTAATTGTTTTTGTTCATTATTTGGTCTTTTATTTTGTCTGACATTATTTTCAAAGTTCTGATGGCCAAGGATTGGCTCTATCTAATATTTATTTCAAAGTGCTGTTAACAATGCTGAAAATGACCCACATTCTCTCACAGGATCAAATTGTTTATTTATGAGCTCCACAATTTCTGCAGACGATTCTAGCGCAGTTACCAGGTCGGACGATGCATGTCAACAATGTGTTTCAATAAAGATAAACATGTGCATTTCCTGATTGTCTGAGATTTCAGATTCCATTAAAGAAAGAGCTTTAATGATCATTCTTATTAGCCAATTCCAGTTATGCAATCATCTTCTATTCTTTGATGTTGCTTATTGTCTGCTCAATGTAGCTCTGGTTACATGAACCCATTGAGCAATAAAATCCTGCACTGTATTCCAACGGCAACCTCTGATTCAAGTCCTGAGCTTTGTTTATTCATTTCACATCTTCAGGGTTTCGACCTTCGGTATGTTATTTTGACTTTGCGGTTTCTCCTGATTTCTTTTTCATTTAAACCTTATTTAGAGTTGGATTTCCTTCAAGGTTTTAGAATTTTTACAAGCTTTTTTAACTATGATTTTTGTTTTTTTTTGTATTGAGCTCAGTCCTGTTGATATTTTGTTATATTTGATTATGACCCCTGCTTAGTAATTTCTTATTATTGCCAACCCCGGTCTACTGAGTTTACATTCCTTGTAGAACATGTACAGTTCATCTTCGAAAAATATCACTGCAGCCTGTACAGCATGCTGATACTGGAATAAAACTACAACTACTATTTGCTTGTGATTATCATTATTTTTTGTGTTTCCTAACTATTGTTGTACTTTTTGAATACAACTTTATCTCTAGCTCTGGTACTTTTTTCTTTCCAGTTTGAAACTGCTCCAGGAAGGTGTAGAAATCCTAAACTAATCTGCAGTCATTATTTCGAAGTTCCCTGTAATCAAACAACAAAAGACGGATAGCATTTGCTTGCTAATTTTGTCTCTTGACTATTATTTTGTCTCTCTGTTCATCTCCTGATTCTGTTTTTCTACTGCCTTTTTAAGACAACTGATTTTTCAAAGAATTATCCAATGTGCTGTGACGGGCAGCCACGGCCATTACCTGTCTGGGATGCCATCTGGATGGAAGGACAGGCAGGTGCCTTCACCGGGATGCTAGAGTGCAGCCTTCCTGGGTGGCTGTGGCACCATGGATTCCCACAGAGCACGCTGGGAGTTGGAGTTTGGTGAAGCCCTGTTGGGTTCCTTGGGGGGAGCAATAGAGGGGGCTTTCACCACACTTGGCGGTGATTCCTGGTCTAATTAATGAGCCACCTGGAACACTCCTAGGGTGGCCTTAAAAGGAACCACCTCACTCCATTCAGAGAGCCGGAGTCAGGAGGAAGAGGGACAAAGCTTGCCAAGATGAGGAGGTGGAGGTGGATGACAAGGAGAGAAGATGAAGGGACTCTGCTATTCTGGTGTTTGTACTGTGCTGCTGTGGGGAGCGAGGGAAAAGCGCTTCCCACATGATTAAACGTGTGTTGTGTGGCAAACTCGTGTCTCTGCCTGTCTGTGTCGGGGTTGGGACAGTCAGAGCTCCCCTGGCTTCCACAGTGCCAAGTGATCATGTACTTGTCATAGTAAATGCATTATTAAATAGTGAGGGTTTAACCAGATTCTCTAAAAACTGCAGTAGTAAAACCTCTGGTCAAGAATAATAATCTCAACTCCTTTGTTTTTCATACTTTAGACTCATTTTCTAACCTGCCTTTAGAAGTGAAATTCTAGAACAGGCAGTTTTTCAGCAAATAGTTTATTACTCCAATAAATATTCTATTCTTGGTAAGTTTTAGTCAGGATTTAGAACAAATCATAGTACAGACATTGCTCTGGTTAAAGTGATATAGGACATGTGAGTTAATAAGGACAAAGGCCATCTATCTGTTTCTTGTTCTCTTAGACCTGAGCATAGCATTTGACACCACAGACCTCTCAATAATCATCTTAGACAATGGGTGGTGCTCTCTGATACTGTCTTAAATTGGTTTCAGTCTTACTTAACATTTACAATATTCTTTGTTATGTTGTGGTGATTGAAGTTCGGAAATCCATGATATTACGTATACATGTCTACAGGCTCTCATTAGGGCAGATTATAATGAAAAACAAGGTGAAGTACCAGAGCTATGCACATGACAAGCAGCTTTACCTATCGATAACACCTGATGACCCTGACACTCTGATCCAATGGCGGATTTGTATTTCTAATGATTGATGAGTAGTAATTCCTCAAGCTTAATAAGGTTAAATAATAATCTTAGTTGTTGGCAAAAATGGAAAGAGTGAAGGTCTAAAGGATCCTGTAGCATTAAATGTCAAGGCAGAAGTAAAGAATTTAGGTTTACTCGTGGACTCCAAACTAAACTTTAAATAACTAGATTGCTACGAATGCATTTTGTCATTTAAGCAACATTGCAAAAGTTATATCTCTAATAATACTGCAAGGTGCTGAGAAATTAATTCACACTTTTGTTTTTCAACACTAGAGTACAGTAATGCACTCCTAACTGGTCTAATTAAGAAAGATATCAATCATTTGCAGTTAGTTCACAATGCAGCAGCAAGAATCTTAACCAGAAAAAGAAAACTTGAGAACATCTCACCAGTCTTAGCATCGTTACATGAGTCACCCGTGTCCTTCAGAACTGGTTTTAAAATACTATTAATGGTGTCTAAAGCTCTCAATAATCATCCTCCTTCCCATATAATATTTTGAAGAGCCAGTCCCCCTACGTTCCTAGTTGTAACCTTAGACCCTTTAATGGTGCTTTGCTTATTATTCAAAGAATAAAATACAAAGGAAGCAGTGAAGTGGCCTTTTGCTGTTATGCACCAAATATCTGTAATACTTTACTAATAAAGATACATCAGGTTAACAATGTAGAACATTTTAAAATAACTTCTAAAAAACCCATATTTTAGTTCTAATTCTAATCATGTTTACATATTCTTCAAGCATTTGCAATCATTATGAATTTCTCTGCTTTTTTTTTCTGGATAATTTCTGTGGTGGCATTTTTCATGACCATCACCTGATCAAAGCACTGCACAGCCTCCCATGATGCAAGAGCAAATTCAGATACCCCAATTATCCACAGGCCCCACTGCATCAAATCTTCTAGAATGAAGCATACAAAACAATAAGAAATCACTTAAGTGCATTTAATATGTGATGAAGATGGGCAGGATTAGAAATGAGGACATTAGAGGGTCAGCTCAAGTTGGACGGTTGGGAGACAAAGTCAGAGAGAGGAGATTGCGTTGGTTTGGACATGTGCAGAGGAGAGATGCTGGGTATATTGGGAGAAGGATGCTAAGGATAGAGCTGCCGGGTAAGAGGAAAAGAGGAAGGCCTAAGTGAAGGTTTATGGATGTGGTGAGAGAGGACATGCAGGTGATGGGTGTAACAGAACAAGATGCAGAGGACGGAAAGATATTGAAGAAGATGATCTGCTGTGACAACCCCTAGCGGGAGCAGCCGAAAGAAGAAGAAGGTAGAATGGCCAGTGTGGGATGGCCGGTCTTTCAGCTCTTAGAGATCCTACAGATTTTTTTTCTTTCTTTCATGTCACAATCAGAATTTGTTTATTTTTATTTGTTTAAATGTTTTTTTTTATTTTTTTACATTTTTTTCCTTCCCGGCTAACTGGCCACAGCATTGGACTTAACAACGATTCTATAAATAAGGATTCAACACAGATATTTCATATGCATATTGATTTATTGTACTTGTTACTTTTGGAATTTGCTCCTTCTTACTTTTATCTATTTCTAATTGGTTTTTCTTTTGTTGTACTTTTTTCTTTGCCAGTTGATAAAGCACTTTGAGCTATATCTTATGTATGAAAATGTGCTATAGATATAAATGATGCTGTTGTTGTTTTCTAAACGTCCTTTTTAGAACAACACAGTTAATAATCTGAATTTTTCAGGCAAACCTGTTTTCCCATTTTGGTAGGAATGACAATAAGATGCAGTCTCAGTTACACCAGCTAGCATTCTCTGTGTTCTAATAAGTATTACTTAGTGTTTTCTCTTTGTTCATAATGATTTATAACCATTTTTATTTTCAGTATAATGCCATAAAACACCCACTGAAAATATAAATGAACTGAATCATCTCTGATGTTCCCAAGAAAAATGAGGCTTCTTACTTAGGTTTAGCTACATTAAGCACCCTTTCCACAGCTTTGTTCTTTTAAACCTTTTCTATTTTTCTCTGCTGATCCTGCATGGAGATATGGAAGAGTTAGATTTTCAATATTTAACTACGCTTGCTTTTACCATTAATTAAAAAAATGTTTTTGAATGGTTCAGCTAGTTCACTGTCAATAAATGAAGAAGGCACCATTTCTGTCCATCCTTGAGGTACTTCTTATTTTTCCTTGCAGCAATGCATAACAGATTGCAATCAATTCCAGAGTCTTTCTTCTCCGCAGCAGGGATTCTGCAATAATCTCCTCTGCTTTCCTGGCCTGCGCTGTATGCGGTTACTGACCTACAGAATCAGGCTGTATGTTTGTTCATGCTTGTTTTGAAATAAAAACATCTAATTCTTTACAATTTAAAGAATCAGTTATGCTTGTTTAAGTGTATAACCAAAGTTCAATATAAGCAAGCTATAATAAAAACGTTGATTATTGCATAATAAATACTGAACCATTATTTGACAGTTAAATTAAGCCAATAAAGTAATACTTATTAATCTAACTGATATGTCTTACATTTTTAGTAGAATATAACAGTAATAATGTAGGCTGGCATATTAATTAGAACTTCAGTGATGTAATAAACAAATGTTTGCTTATGACGTAGTACAGTGTCTTCACAAAATAATCAGACTCCTTCACTTTTTACACGTTTTGTCATGTTGCAGTCTTATGCCAAAATCATTTAAATTAATTTTCTCCCTCCTCAGGCACCACTCAATATCCCAATATGCCAAAGCGAAAACAGGATTTTAGGAATTTGTGCACATTTATTAAAAATGAAAAAACTGAATTATCAAATTGGCAAAAGCCCCATTCGCAGTGATTACAGGCTGGAATTCACTTTGCTTTGCCACATCAAGGCTTCACACACTTGGATTTGGGGATTTTCTGCCATTCTTCTCTGCAGATCCTCTCAAGTTCTGTCAGGTTGGATGGATACCAGTCAATGAACGGCTATTTGTAGGTCCCTCCAGAGATGTTCAAGTCCATATTCTAGCTGAACCACTCAAAGACATTCACAGAGTTGTCCCTAAGCCACTCCTGTCTTGTCTTTGCTTTGTGTTTATGGTCATTGTCCTGTTGAGGTCCAGTTTGAGGTCCAGAGTGCTTCACACACTGGGATTCGGGAGTTTTCTGCCATTCCTCTCTGCAGATCCTTTCCAATTCTGTCAGCTTCGATGGAGACCTTTGATGGACAGCTTATTATACAATGAATCCTTGCACTCTCCACCTTTCATTTCTTAAGTTGCACTGCATTTTTATCACTATTTAATTAATATTGCTTTTATTAGTATGCTGCTGCCGGAGTATGTGAATTTCCCCTTGGGGATTAATAAAATATCTATCTATCTATCTATCTATCTATCTATCTATCTATCTATCTATCTATCTATCTA
>JANRMT010062820.1:13257207-13273469 GCA_026402145.1 Polypterus bichir lapradei
TAGATAGATAGATAGATAGATAGATAGATAGATAGATAGATAGATAGATAGATAGATAGATAGATAGATAGATAGATAGATAGGTTTACCTTAGAAACACTCTTAGACTTTTGTAGACCTGGGTGAACAGATTTAGAGTAGTCTGGAGTTCTACCATAAAACAGGAAAACAGCCCCCTCACCTGCATATCGAAGAGAACGATTACCATTGTAGTCACTTTTGCCGTATCATTCCGTTCCTATGGGATTTGTAACATGTCAGTGTTACTTTTATACAATATCAAAGAAAACAAGAAAATATCTCGAAAAATAAGCCATCAATATCCTATCCTACTTACTACACCTACATAGATGATCAAGGCACCATGCAATCCCTACATTGATGGATTGAAGGCCAGATGTCCACATGACTGTCATCATCTAATTTTTCCGCCTGAAGCCTGACTAATTTACATCATTGATGTTAGGTAGAATGCCCAGTGGGAGCTGGGTGGTCTCTTGGCCTTGGAACCCCTGCAGATTTTGTTGGTTTTTTTTTCTCCAGCGCCCTGGAGAGTTTTTTTTTTTTTGTTTTTTTCTGTCCTCCTGACCATTGGACCTTACTTTATTCTTTGTTACTTAGCATTGCCTAATTTTATTTTTATATTTTTCTTTTTTTTTTTTTTCTTTCTTCATCTTGTAACGCACTTTGAACTACATCATTTATATGAAAAAGTGCTATATAATGCAGAATGCAGCTGGCTGAATCTTAACTAGGAAAGAAAATCCGAGCACATCTCTCCAGTTCTGATTTCACTACACTGGTAACCTGTGCCTGTAGAGTTTAAAATACTGCTTATGGTTTACAAAGCCTTCAATAATCTCGCTCCAAACCTATATTGCAAAATGTCTTTCACCTTACACTCCAAATTGTAACCTTAGATCTTCAGATGAGTGTCTGCTTATTATTCCAAGAGCTAAACTTAAAAGAAGTGGTCAGGTGGCCTTTTGCTGTTATGAACCTGAAATCTGGAATAGCTTGCCAATAGAAAATCACAAGGCTAATACCATGGAGCACTTTAAAAAACTGCTAAAAACTCATTATTTTAACATGGCTTTCTTATAGCTTCATTTTAGTGTAACCCTGATATTCTGTATATGCATTTAATTTTCATTTTCATCATTGTTCCACAGTCCGTACTAACCCCTACTTTCTCTTCTGTTCTTTTTCCAGTTTTCTGTGGTGGCAATCTGTGCCACCACCACCTGATCAAAGCACTGTGATGTCCCTATATTGATGGATTAAAGGCCAGAAGTCCACATGACCATCATCATCAAGTTCCCCCATGTCAACCCTGAATACCATGATGACTGATTGAGGTAATTTATGTTAGGTAGAATGCCTAAAGGGGGCTGGGTGGTCTTGTGGCCTTGGAACCCCTGCAGATTTTTTTTTCTCCAGTTTTTTTTTTCTGTTCTCCCTGGCCATCGGACCTTACTTATGCTCTATGTTAATTAGTAGTGCCTAATTTTATTTTTATATTTTCTTTTTTTCCACTTCCTTCATCCTTTCAAAGCACTTTGAGCTACATCATTTGTATGAAAATGTGCTTTAGAAATAAATATTGTTGCTGTTGTTGTTGAGAATCCTGCATGTCCCAAAGCGATACTGCTACACTTTCCCCTAAAGAGAGTCTGACTTGTGGAAACAGCTAATTTATATATTGTATCCCCCAGTGACAAAAGCAAGAAATCCTACAAGAGATCAGCCATATCCAAATCCATTTGTCCAGTTTGTAGGCCTCCCAAAATTAATACAAACTCAGCTACTGATCTTATGTTCATATTTATGGACTTGCCCCTATCACCCTTAAGGCTCAGGTAAGTGGAACACAACCTTTTACACGTTACTCCTCAGTATTACTCTTTTGATACTGGAGCACTTAGGGAATACAAAGTTAAATATGGTGAGGTCCTTCATTACAACTCCAAATGGTGAAAGGGTGTGAGGCCTCATAAAAAGACTTATAAACCAGTTCAGCCTGTCCAGAAATAGGCCTTACCCCTGGCAGCCTGACCCTGAACACTACTTATAGGGTATTTGGCTTCAAACATACAAAAATAATTTAAATGTCCTCTGGCTAGAGTGAGCAATCCAGCAAGGAACATTATAAATGAAGAATTTAATTTCTATTCAACAAAGAAAGAACAAAGACTTCAATTCCAAATCCAGGAGACAAAAACAAAAAAACAGAAGCAATAGAAAAATAATACTGACAATGATAAGGATTCTTGAATGTCAATGAACCAGAATGTCCAAAAAAAATGAAAATCAAAGCTATAAAAATTTTTTAACAAAACCAGCTCATAACAGTGACGTCACAAGCGTAACTTTGGAGTTTTTCTTTTTCAGTTCAATATCTACAGAAAATGGTCAATTTTGACTTTGGAAATGGTGAGGTGTTCCGGGTACGTCCAACCGGGAGGAGGCCCCGGGGAAGACCCAGGACACGCTGGAGGGACTATGTCTCCCAGCTGTCCTGGGAGCACCTTGGGATTCTCCCGGAAGAGCTTGAAGAAGTGGCCGGGGAGAGGGAAGTCTGGGCCTCTCTGCTCAAGCTGCTGCCCCCGCGACCCGACCTCGGATAAGTGGAAGAGGATGGATGGATGGATGGATGAAATGTATTGCAAAAATGCTGAATGGATAAATATGTCGACAAATCTTTTATCAGGCAGAAAATTATGATGACATTCAAGGGAACTGAATACTTGTGCAAGCCACTGTACTCAGAGAAGCCTCATTCAGACATGCAGAAAATGTGCAGACTCCATGATCTGGGCAGGCATTGAATTCTGGTCCCCAGATCTGGCAGACATTCACACTAGGTGTCATACAATAATATGGATTCAATTAGTGGCTATCGGGTGCTTATTATGTAAAACAGAGTCATCTACATTTTGTCTCTTCAAATTCAAATAGAAGGATTTACTCCAAAGGACAAATGAAGAGCATCACTATTGAAGATCACTACTAAATACATTTATCTGACTTTGGTAACATTTAGAACACCACATTCTTTACTCCATCTATTGTCTCTCAGCAGTGGATCACAATCATGAATGTTTTTATTCTCAAGCCTACTGGGAAGGTAACTTTGGATTTACTTTCTTGCACATCTGATAGGCTCGTTTTTCATTCTGTGCAAAATGTTGTGAGAATACAAATGAAGGAGCAATCCTCCGAGGGATAAATGACTTCAGTTATCAAGCCTCCCCTCCATAAATCTTAGAAATCCCACCAAGCAGTTCTTCACTTAAGATGAGAATGCAAGTTTCATAAAAGAAGGCGGCGGCTTGGGGATTTATGGTCTTTTCTTTGGCTTTAGCTATCTAACAATTCATAAATGGTGAACTGAATGTCTCCAAACCTGTGAATATCTTTCCTCTCTCTCTCTCCCTCTCTCTCTTTTATTCTTCCTCCCTTCACAATTTCTTTTATTGATTTCTGCAATGACCTGGCTCAGTAGAGAGCATATTCCCTATATGTGTCTCAATATTTCAATATGAAACAAATCTTTTCGTGTGCTTCAAGACTACATAACGAGGCACACTGTGCCTTCGGCCAATGTGTAACATGTTACACTTCTTTATTACTGTTTTGTGCCTCAACAAGGCAGTGGAATATAATATGCTACAGTAATCAGTGCTAGAAATACAAGAGCATTCTGCTGATTTTAAAAATGGGTGATGTTTCACCTAGGTTTCCTCCCCTGGTCGGGGTTTCTAATTCTTGTTTAATTGTCTGTTTTATTCAATATTTTTATACAAATATTGGTATTTACTTAGTTGTGGTGTATCTTTGGATCTTTTGTGGTGTACCATGTGTTTTGTGGGTGGCCTCCAACAGGTGGGCCCACCTGGCCATCACTGCCAGGGATTGCCCTCAGCTCTATAAAGGCGAGCGCTTCCCAGAGTTCCTGGTGGTTCATTTGAATGCACTGAGGAGTTGATGAGTGTTTTTTGTTTTTCAGCATATGCTTATTGTGATTTCTGGAATATTGACCTTTTGCTCTTTCTTTTTTGACCTTGCTTTGGATTACAGTATTGGGACTTTTCTTTCATTAGAACATTAGAACAATCTAGACGACAACAGGCCATTCAGCCCAACAAAGCTCGCCAGTCCTATCCACTTATTTCTTCCAAAAAAACAATAAGTCAGGTTTTGAAAGTCCCTAAAGTCTTACTGTCTACCACGATACTTGGTAGTTCATTCCAAGCGTCTATCATTCTATGTATAAAGAAAAACTTCCTAAAGTTTGTGCGAAATTTATACTTAACAAGCTTCCAACTGTTTCCCCATGTTCTTAATGAACTCATTTAAAGTCACAGTCTCGGTCCACTAGACTAATTCCCTTTATAATCAATTCGATCATGTCACCTCTTAATCTTCTTTTGTTTAAACTGTAAAGGCTCAGCTCTTTTAAGCTCTCCTCATAATTCAACCCCTTTAGCCCTGGAATCAGCCTAGTCGCTCTTCTCTGGACTTTTTCTAGTGCTGCTATGTCCTTTTTGTAGCCTGGAGACCAAAACTGCACACAGTACTCCAGATGAGGCCTCACCAGTGCATTATAAAGGTTTAGCAGAACCTCCTGTGACTTGTACTCCACACATCAAGGTGCTATATAACCTGACATTCTGTTAGCCTTCTTAATGGCTTCTGAACATTGTCTGGAATCAATAGCTTAGAGCCCACTGCGCCTCCTAAATCCTTCTCATAAGGTGTATTCTCGATTTTCCGACCACCCATTATGGATTCATTGGATTGCTTTTTTGTGCTCCACAGAGCTTGATGTTATTTTTGTTAAGAATGAATAATTTATTTTATGAAGATTTTACATAGCACTTCGTGTTATTAGCCAGAGTTTTTTGACAGTATTTCCCCATCTAATGGGCATTTTAGGAACTGTTGTGGACCTATGTGTTTGGGAACTCTCGAGTACAATTTATGTGACATGTGCATGTGTCTAATTTAAACATATCAGTATGTCTGGGATCATTACCATGTTGTAGGAAAAAGTGTCATCCAATGAGTTTGGAGGATTTACTGGAACTTTAGTAGATAAGATATTTCTATACACCTCTAAATTCATTGTGTGACTGCTGTCAGCAGTTCCATCATAAATGAAGAGAAGTGTACAAGTATCTGTGGTTGCTATTCATGCCCAAGCCATAAGACCCCCAGCACTATGTTTAACAGATGAAGTGGTGTGCTTTGGATCTTGGGGAGTTACGTTTCATCTCCACACTTTGTTCTTGCCATCACTCTGATGGAGGTTCCTCCTTGTCTCGTCTGTCCACAAGACCTTTTTCCAGAATTCTGAAGACTCTTTTAAGTCCTTTTTCACAAGCTGTAATCTGGCCATCCTGTTTTTGCGGCTAGTGGTTTGCATCTTGCAGTGTGGCCTCTGTATTTCTGTTCATGAAGTCTTCTCTTCATGAAGTCTTCTGCCAATAGTCATCTCTGACACACACACATCTGCCTCCTGAAGACTGCTTCTGATCTGTCAGATGGGTGTTTGGGGCTTTTTCTTTACCATAGTGAAGATTCTTCTGCCATCAGCCATGGAGATCTTCCTTGGCCCACCAGTCCATTTGCGACTACTGAGCTCACCAGTGCGTTCTTTCTTCTTAATGATATTCCAGAGGGTAGATTTAGGGAATCCTAAGATTTTACATTGTCCCTAATGGTTTGATTTTTATTTTTCAGCATCATAATGGCTTTTTTGACTTTCATTGGCTCATGTTAAACAATTGTAACTACAGAGTCCAACAGGGTAGAAGCAAGCTGAGGTATCTTATGAAGCAATGAAACACACCAAAGGAATCACAAACACTTGTGACACCAATTGTCACAAACTCTATGGTGCCCAGAAATGGAGGGACCATGTAGAAAAAGTTTTGACAATTATACGTGGTGTGACCAAATTTATGCAGATTCCTTTAAATGAAAGTCTACAATGTGCACTTCAATCTCTTTGGAATTGTTTGATTTTGAATTTTAAACTTTGTCCCAAACATTATGGAGGGCACTGTGTATATGTATATGTATATGTATATATATATATATATATATATATATATATATATATATATATATATTTCCTTTCATCGGTCAAGGGTATGACAAGATTCAAGAGGAAATGTTGGGGTGCCAACAAGGACTTACTCTGTTTACTCAAAATATTGCAATAACGTAAAGTAACAAGTGCTTGGTGGCATGGTAAGGAAACAAAAGCAGAATATGGCTTTTGGCTGTGGTTTAAAGGCTTTGAAAAGCAGTCAAGTTTCTGGACTGGATCTCCAGAGCGAAAGTGGCTCATTTCTCAAGAACACAGAGACAGACCTGGAAACGTGTTAAGGGTAAAATTTGTGTAAAAATTAGGAAGCTCTTCTTTACACAGACACTTGGAATAAGCTACCAAGTAGTGTGTTAGACAGCAGGACTTCAGGGACTTTCAAAACTCAACTTGATGGTACTTTAGAAGGTTAGGTGGACAGAACTGGCGAGCTTTGTTGGGCTCATTGGCCTGTTCTCATCTAGATTGTTCTAATCTTTTAATGTTATAATGAAACAAGACGGGGTGCTTTCACTAAAGGTTTCTTCTCTTCTCTTCACAGCTCCCAGAAGGTGCCCCATGAAGGCACATAACCCTGCCCTCAAAGCTCAGAGAAAGCCTGCAACTTCTGGTTAGAGTACTATAAAAAGGGATATCCCCAGAAGATGGTATAGCATTTTGGACTTAAGCCTGGTTCATGGCGGACTTTCTAATTGACCCACTACAAGATCCAATAAGAGAATAAAACCAGAAACTGAGAACATGAAGACTGGTGATCACTTCTGGATAGGGGATGAATTACAGAAGACCACTACAGGAAAGCAATGATATGTGAAAGCAAATGGTCTTTGGAGAGAAGAAAAAAATAGTTGAGTGAATCTGCACCCATATACAATGTACAGGGTTGTTATGATACAAATAAAAGGGAAACCTAATCTACAGAGAACCTTGTGTATGTCAGTTTGGTTAGGCATCCTGTGTTCACTCCTCCGAAAAACTGAGAACAAAGGGGCCAGGAGGTACTCTGTTTACAGTATGGTGGGTAGAAGGGACAAGCTGCTTGCACTTAAAGTAGTATTAGAACCATGGCAGTTCTTCTCAGAGGACTGAGAATTTAAGTTGTGCAGTGAAAACAGATTCCTGCCAAGTTTTCTAACGATTGCATAAGTATTAAGCACCTTCAAGTCAGTATTTAAGAGAAGCACCTCTGGAAGCCATGACAGCTTTAAGTCTGTGTGCACAGATCTCCCTTTCAGCTTTGCACATCTGGATTTTGCCATTTCACCATTTGAACAAAGCAACTGACGTTCTGTCAGATTTGTATCATGATGGGTATCATGAGTGAACAGTCAGTCGGTCAGTCATTGTCCAGCCCGCTATATCCTAACACAGAGTCACGGGGGTCTGCTGGAGCCAATCCCAGCCAACACTGGGTGCAAGGCAGGAAACAAACCCCAGGCAGGGCGCCAACCCACCGCAGATGAGCGAACATCCTTTTCTCAAATCCAGGCACACACTCTCAATTAATTTCAGATCTGGACTCTGAGTTGGCCACTCCAGGACATTAACATTGTTGTTCTTAAGTCATTTCTGTGTAGCTTTGCCTTTATGCTTGGAATTGAAGGCTTGCTGGAAAACCAATCTTCCAAAGTGCAGGTTTCTTGCAGTCTGCCTCAGGTTTTCTGAGAACTTCTCCCAACCATCCAGGAACAATTTGGTGACCAACAATGAACAATCCAGCATGATGGAGCACCGGGCCATAAGGTAAAAGTGAGAACTAAGTGGCTCGGGGAACAAAACAATGAAATTTGGGGTCCATGGCCAGGAACCTCCCCAGACTTTAATCCCATTGAGAACTTGTGGTCAATCCTCAAGAGGCAGGTGGACAAACAAAAACCCACCAATTCTGACAAACTCCAAGCATTAATTATACAAGAATGGGCTGCCATCAGTCAGGATTTGGCCCAGAAGTTGATTGACAGCCTGCCAGGGCGAATTGCAGAGGTGTTGAAAAAGAAAGAAGGGCCAACACTGCAAATATTGATGCTTTGCATAAATTGAATGGAATTTTCAATAAAAGCCTTTGAAACTTATGAAATGCTTGTAATTATACTTCAGTATACCACAGAAACATCTGATAAAAAGGATCTAAAAACACTGAAGCAGCAAACTTTGTGAAAACCGATACTTGTGTCATTCTCAAACCTTTTGGCCACGACTGTATTTTTCTCCATCCCCTGACGTGCTTTTCACAGAGCTGCTTGAAGTGTTCTTTAGTCTTCTTTGTGTAAGTCAGACTCACCACAAGTCGGCCCTTTCACATTCAGGTGCATTTCTATTACAATCCGCTGAAACCCCCAGACAGGTGATCTTCATTGAACTAATGCTGGGACTGGCTTCACCATAATGCTTACCCAATAAATTATTTAGACCACTTTACACAGATCCATTTGTGAGTCTTTTTCTGTTGATCAGTGTTATGAATGACAAAATAAATCAGATGTTGATTCAATATTGTATAATAAAAAATGTAAAAACATTAAAGGGGGTGAATACTTCTTACAGACGCTGTATGTCCTATAATACCCTGTGGCCGATAGATGGCACTAAAACCGTGCTAACCCGACACAGACAGATGCTGTAGGCACAAGTAGAAAAAGCACAAGTGATTTATTTACAGTTTAGTGACCCCAACAGACCAAACCTACACTTTCTTTTCCTCTTTTCTTCTCTCTTTGCCTCTCACTCTTTTTCTTTATCTCTCAGTCCTTCTTTCTCCATCATTCCTCCTCCCAACTCTGGTTTCCTGAGCGGTGTCTGCTGACCCCTTATATAAGGCACCCAGAAGTGCTCCAGGTGTCTGATGACGGAATTCCGGCAGCACTTGCTCTCCAGGGCTCAGCAGCAGTTCCCAACAGGGCTGCGCCAAACTCCAACTCCCATGAAGCCCTGCAGGAGTCTGAGGCACCACTGCAACACTGAACAGTGTTATCTCCAGACTGAGGAGTAGCTTCAGTGACAGACTTTTGCCACTGTCCTGCTCCACTGACAGGCTGAGGAGATCGTTTCTCCCCCAAACTATGCGACTCTTCAATTCCACCCGGGGGAGTAAATGCTAACATTACTCAAAGTTATTGTCTGCTTTATTACTCAAAGTTATAAAGCTGTTGTCTGCTTTTACATGCATTTTTATTACTATTTAATTTAATATTGTTTGTTTTGTTTTTGTATCAGTATACTGCTGCTGGATTATGTGAATTTCCCCTTGGGATTAATAAAGTATCTATCTATCTATTGTGGAGCCAACCCGGACACAGACAGGCGGACATGTTGTTTCTCTACCACCACACGTTTATTTACAATATGTTCAATAGAAATACGGGTCACACAGACCCCTGCAATGGTCACTCAGACCCAGTCACGTGCACAAAACCCCAATACCAAGTCCTGGCCACAAATGCCTTTCTTCGGGCCGCCTCCACACCTCCTCTGTGCTTCGTCCTTCCGCCTCCCGACTCCAGCCCTGAATGAATGGAGACGGCCCCTTTTATGCAGTCCCCGGATGAGCACCAGGTGTTCCCGGCATTCCCCACTTGGCCACGCCCCAGCGTGGCGGAAGTGCCGGCTGTCCTCCCGGCAGCTCTCCAGGTGTCTCCCAAAGTCTTCCCCCCAGTACTTCCTGGTGTGGCGGAAGTGCTGGGGCAATAGGTCCCCAAGGCACTGGGGCGCCTCCTGACGGTGACCATGGGCCCCTACAGGGTGGGGCTTCCATGCTCTGTACCCGTGGCCCCCAAAGCAACCAGGAAGGCAGCCCCCACGTGGTCCCAGATGGGCGCACGCCCACTTCCGGTCTTCCAAGGCATCCCTGCCGGGTCATCGCCCCTGGCATCCATGACACTATCTATCTATCTATCTATCTAACCCAAGGGGGCTGCCATTTAGTGCTCTGGGGGAGGTAATGTTCTGGCCACACTTGCTTCCCCGGTCCTCCCAGCATGATGGCGTCCCAGCTGGGCAAGGGCCTCAGCCGTCTGCCTCAACCCCTAGAGTTCCTATCTCACTTCTAGTGTAAAAGCTGACTTGGAGACTTTGCTTAAAATAATGAGACTTTAAACTGTTTCGTACATTTGCACAAGTTCTCAAGAATGACGATTCGCCATGGCACCTTGCACACTGCCAGTTGTGTGAGGCTATTGTAGTTATTGCAAAGCACATTATTACTTTTTTAAACCCTGTTTTTATTTAATACATTCTTGTCACACATTTTTTTCATTTCAAAGTCAACCAATGGGTATGGGCCAATGCTTTCAGCGTATTCTACTTATGAATCATAGTACTGTAGTTTTTATTATTTCTTTCATCTGCCCTAGGCACAGTTCTTAAAGTGACTTTTGGATAATGCGCCTCTGGCCGGCCATACGTCTGAGCACACGAGGACGGGTTGTTGCCCTTTTTCAGTCTTTGCTAAGGTTAAATCTTGACTCTCTCTCCCTGTCTCTTTTTTATAGAGATTGGCCCTGTGTCCGATGTCTCCTTGATCCTGACAAGATGCTCTATTTAACGTGCAGCGTGACTTATCTGCCCTTCCTGATTGATTCACCTCACCTGCAGCTTCTGATAATTTACATGACCATTTAGAGCCATTAGTATTTTATCCAGTGTAACAGACATTTGCAAGAAAATATAAAAAGATGTATACTCTATATGGTCAGAGGTCAGAGAAAGCATCAAGCCTCACACAAGCTGTTGGCAGAAAATTAATCTGGCATTCCAACAAAGATACAGAGTCTTGTCACATCTCCCTCTGCCACACTTCTGGCCCAGTCTGAGCAGCCACATATTCATTTGTCTTAAAACAGAAGGGTGAGAGAACGCCACGTCCTTTCCTCCCTCCCAGACTTGAAGGTACAACAAAGCAAACTGTGCCATTTGAAGCTCGTGCAGTTGACTTTACATCTTTACAGGCGAAACAAGCACTTAATTTTAAAAGCCTCTCTTGTGGCAAATGTGTAACAATCATTTTTTTACAGTATAAAGTCAAAAAAGTCAATGGGAGGAAGAAATGTCATTGGTCAATATTCCTCAGTGCAGTGACTATGTAGTATTGACTTGGACTGATAATGTTTATGTTTGCCACACAAAAATAGAAATCCCAAGTGTGAGATTCATCTTCGCAGATGCTGAAACTGCTCACATATGGCATTTATGCATGGCAAAACATCTCACTGTATTGTTTCTCCTATTCTGTTATTTCAGTGTAGTGTGCTTGCAAGTGAGCACCTCATTGCTTTCACATTATCCGTTGCCTTCTAGTTTAGGTCAACATAAGGAACAGCAGTAGGCTGATGATTCATGCATCACAAACTGTTCAATTAAAAATGTTAAAATAACTGGAGTGCATGATCTGGTTTTTACTTTTAACTCTTTTGATTCACTAAGCTGAATGAATCTGATCGCATCACTATAAAGCTATTCACAAACGTAAGGGCAAAGTTTTATCTTGACTTTCAGGAAGCATTTGATAAGGTTGGGCATCAAGTTAAAAGACGTGGGAGTGCAGGGTGTGGTGTGTAGATGGGTGCAGAATTGGCTCAGACACAGGAGGCAGAAGGTGATGGTGCGAGGAACCTCATCGGAATTGGCTGATGTTAAGAGTGGAGTTCAGCAGGGGTCAGTGCTAGAGCTGCTGCTATTAATAATATACATAAATGATTTGGATAAGAATATAAGTAACAAGCTGGTTAAGTTGGCAGATGATACCAAGCGAGGTGGATTGGCAGATAATCTCAAATCCGTTGAATCATTACAGAGGGACTTGGACAGCATACAGGCTTGTGGCAGATGAAATTTCATGTCAGAAAATGTAAAGTATTACACATAGGAAGTGAAAATGTTAGGTTTAAATACACAATAGAAATTCTGAAAATTGAAAATACACCTTATGAGAAGGGTTTAGGAGTCATAGTGGCACTATTAACTGCCATACAGTGCTCAGAAGCCATTAAGGAGGCTCACAGAATGTCATTTTATATAGGATCTTGATTTATGGAGTACAAGTCCAAGAAGGTTCTGCTCAACCTTTATAACACACTGGTGAGGCCTCATCTGGGGTACTGGGTGCAGTGTGGGTCTCCAGGCTACAAAAAGGACATAGCAGTCCTAGAAAAGGTCCAGAAAAGAGCAACTAGGCTGATTCCAGGGCTACAGGGGATGAATTAGGAGGAAAGATTAAAAGAGCTGAGTCTGTTCAGTTTAATCCTTTTAGGGCAGATTTTGACTTTTATGGACATGAGGGGTTAAGGGTGATAATCAGCTGTAAATGTCGACAAAACTCGCTATTACGGTAAAGGTTGGCTCTCTTTGCTTGGAGGTATTTGATTCTTGCTGACTTGATGTCAAATCTCTGCGTGCGTGAATAGCATCGAGCAAACACTGGCAAAAATGGCATTGACGTCTGGTGAGAGAGCAAAGCGAATGCACAAAGCAAAATACTCTGTGGATGGCATTTTGTGTACATTTTATCATTTTGAATTGGACTCGGACTGGTTGGATTTTGATACAAGTGATCTGGAGATCGAAAACAAAAGTGATGAACCGGCATCAGCAAATTGTGGTGCTGAACACGTTCATGTAGCTGATGTGCCTACGGCAACGTTCACTTGGGAGGACCACCACTTACAATGACAAGGGGTACAAACCAGATTGTGTCGCACTGCGACTGCCACAGCCGACACACACAGCTACTGCTGCCAGAGATGGCAAATACGCAATGAGAGTGGCCACAGAACCAACAACAGACGTGTTATGTTCATTTATGTGAGAAACTACTACTGTGTGTGCTTTTTTTTTTTGAAAAATATTCAGCCCCTGGAGAAAAGGAAAAAAAATCATCCCTAAAAGAGTTAAACAGAATAGGAGACCTGATTGAAGTGTTTACAGCTATGAAGGGAATTAGTCCAGTAGATTGAGACTTTGACTTTAAAATGAGTTCATCAAGAACATGGGAACACCGATGACGACTTGTTAAGGGTAAGCTACCACATAGTGCCCTGACAGTAGAACTTTGGGGACTTCTAAAACTAGAATTGATGTTGTTTCGGAGGAATTAAGTGGATAGGACTGTCAAGTTTTGCTGGGCTGAATGGCCTGTTCTTGTCCAGATTGCTCTAAAGATCTAATTTTCCAATGCTCAGCTCAAAGCAACAGGATGAAGTGAAGTCCAGGATCACTCAGTACATAATATAACTCTGAAGACTCTAACACCAATAATTGTCCACTGGTGGAACATGGGAGTGGATAATACAACAGAATCAGCATCAGGACGTCAAACTCAAAGAGCCAATCATAGTTTACGTTTACATTCTTTCACTTAGCACACAATTTAATCCAGTGCGACTTACAAAAGAAGTCAACATAATTGAATAAACATCAGCGTAGGGAATTGTTTGGGAACAAGTGTTACAGGATAAAGTTACAAAACGTATCATTACAATAGAAGAATTCAGAACAAAATGCAAACAAAGTAGAGATCCTAATATTTGTTTGACAGAAATTCTCCAAACAAGAAGACTCTTCAAATGCTTGAGAGAGTCCAAATTTTGAATGGAAGTGGGCAGCTCATTCCTTCTGCCAGGAGTCACAAATGAAAAGAGTCTGGATTGAGGTTTGATGCCATGAAGAGGTTACATCATCAGAATGTGTTCATCAGCTGACCTGAGTGGCAGAGAACCTCACAAGCATCTTCAAATATATAGTGTGACGAACAGATGGTATCCTTAACTGGCCAGGATGCCCAGGAGATGGAAGGATGGGGGAAGGCAGTTGCTTTAGGGCACTACTCCCCCAGAACACTAGATGGCAGCTTCCCCTGGGTTGCAGCGGTGCCCCAGATTCCCAGATGGCATAATGGGACTTGGAGTTCCAGGGGGTGCTGCAAGGACTGAGGAGCCCTATGGCATGGGGTTTCTGCCTTACCTGAAAGTGCATGCAGACCATGTGGGTGGAAGAGCAGAAGCACTTCTGAGATGGCCATCATTAAAGGAGCTGCCTGCCTTACAGAGACGAGCCAGAGTCGGGTGGAAGGTGGACAAAGCATGCTGGGAGAAGTGCCAGTGACCAAGACAGAAAGGAAGAATGAAGGATCATTGTGTGCTATTGTGCTTCTGTATACTTGTGGCTGTGGTAGGAAACACTTGAGGGAAGAGTACCTCATAATAAAAGACTCTTTGCCTTTTTCACTTGTGTCTGTGCATATTGTTTTGGGTGTTTGGGGAGCTGGAGGTCCCCCTACTATCCATAATAGGTACTGACTCATTGACTACTCTGCAGGCAAGCATCAAAGATTTAAACTTAGTACATTCCAATACAGCGAGCCAATCTAGTGATCTAAAAAAAGGAATTACATGTGCCCATCTTGGCTGGTTGAACACCAAACATGTTGCAGCATCTTGAACCATCTGCAGTGGCTTGGTGACACCATGCTGGTACTCTAGCCAGTAGAGAGTTGCAGAAGTCCAGATGTGACAAGACAAAATCCTGGACCACAAGTTGTACTGCATACTCTGTCAGATACAGTCTGATCTTGTGAATGTATAGAGTGAATCTGTAACACTGATACTGAGAAACTGTAGCAGAATGGTCAGTGAAGGACAGTTGATCTCATCAATCACCACCCCAAGGTTGTGTACAATAATGAGCTGAGCTGAACAGAGATGGGGTACCCAATAAACCGACAAGCTGGGATAGTGCTTCATCGTCGAGATTTTAGTTGATACCATGTGTTCCTCTGGAGGGAATGACAAGTACAGCTGTGGATCATCGGCATCAGCACTGATAAAAGAAACAATGGGGCAGACTGGGGCCTAGTAAGGAGGTTTAGAGAGAGAAGTGGAGAAGGCCCAGCACTGATTCTTGGAGCATGTTCATGCTTGCCTGGTGTACCCTTGACATCTCTCCTTGTTGGGACACACAGTAGGATCTACACAAGAGGTGGGCCTCAAACCACACGAGGGCAGTCCCAATGATGCCAAGGTCAGAGAGGGTGGTATGCAAGATCAGCTGGTTGACTGTGCTGAAGGCAGAGCAGAGATATGGAGCGAGAATGAGGACATTTGAGATTTTGGTAGTCTCAGCCAGTCATAACATGTGGAAAATAGTAAGTAAAGCCATCTCGGTGGAATGCCCCATCTTGAAGTGTGACTGACTAGAGTCACTAAGTAATTTGGGGTATATAATGAAAATAAGAGTACTTAGAGAAAAACCATAGAGACGAGGGCAGAGCATGCAAGGTCATAATTATTCAAACGCAGGACTTGGGGCTTTTAACATTCTTTTAATTCAATTTAAGATTCTCTCTCTCAGTGGTCAATCAAATTGAGCATAATCCTCACCAAGTTTATATGGAAGCTTCTTCTGAAAATCTGGAATCTTCCTCCTCTTGTTTCATTGCTTTAAGACCTGAAAGGAGGTCAATCGTAAAGTGAAGTGTTACCTAATGAAGCATGTAATGCTATAGGAAGTGTTCTGTGGTTAGCCTATTGTATTGATCTGACCTTTCATAAGGTGGGTCTCATGGGTAACTTTAAACTGCTTCATCTGGTCCCTCAGAATTCTATAAATCAGGTCAGTTTGGAGTAGCAGATTTGTCTCAAGGGACAGGATTCTGACTTTCTGACAAATTGTCATGTTCAGCTCAATCGATTCTATAGAATCATGGCTTGAATGGCAGTCCTTTTTGACTCAGTGAAGACACTGGAATTGTTCCAGTAATTTTTCCAGCTTTTATAGAAAATGTTCACATTGTTCATAAGGTGAAAATAGTAGATAAACCAAATGATGAGATGATGAGGTGACAATGTTAGATAAACCCAGGGTCAGCACCACCATTAAGGTGAACTAGGCAGTTGCCTAAGGTTCAAATTATAAGGTGGGGTGAGAAACCCAGCCACAAGGGTTAGCTACCAAACCGTTGTTTGGCGTATTAATGAGCTTGGCATAGGGCGCAAATTAACCTAGCACTGGCACTGGCAGTGGGTACAACAAATTATGCTTTTGCATGGAAGAATAGTGACACAAACAGACTTGTATACTGAACACCCGACTGTGTCATTTAGATAGATAGATAGATAGATAGATAGATAGATAGATAGATAGATAGATAGATAGATAG
>JANRMT010062820.1:13284700-13304777 GCA_026402145.1 Polypterus bichir lapradei
TATATATATATATATGCCAGCAACACTCATGACAATGACAAAACAATTATATTGTCAATCATGTTACGTTATTATTAAAATGTTTCCTTTTCTTTTTATTTCTCTGCTGCCAAACGCGGGTATTTTGCTCTGTATATATATATATATACAAAGAGAGAGAGAGAGAGAGAGATGACAACAACACTCATATCAATGACAAAACAATTACATTAACAATCATGTTACGTTATTTTTAAAATATTTCCTTTTCTTTTTCATAACTTCTTTAACACACTACTTCTCCGCTGCGAAGCGCGGGTATTCTGCTAGTTATATATATATATATATATATATAAACTGTGTTTGGCTACTCCCGCAATTCTTAACTGAGTAAGACGGGTAAAAAATGGATTGGATGGATGTGTTTTCTCGGCTTCTGACAGTAAATCATACCTCTATTGGAGAAGTCTAGTCAAAAAACATAGCAACACCCTATAAAATGGGAATAGCTATGGAAGAAGAAGAAGAAGCTGCTGCTGTTTGGATGTACCAATAACTACATGGTCTCTTGTTCAGTGTCAGTCAAACTTAAAGTAAGAAGTAGATCAAATCAAACCTGGGAATCTTAACTTGTGTGGACCACTAGAGAGCGCACCTGCTTCCCCAACTTGAAACTGACAGACGCTAGACAGGAATGCAAGCGCACACACAGATTTTATTCTTCTTTTTCCCTGTGGTAAACTCCTTCACCCATTTCCCACCACTACAGCACAAAACCTTTTCTTTCGCCACGCTCCTCTTGGCGAGCTTTGTCTTCCCCCACCTGACTCTGGCTACCAGAACAGCGGTTGCTGGCTCCTTTTATAAGGCATCTGGAAGTGAGAAGTGCGATAATTTCAAACAAATTATAGAAAAAAACCCGATCTAAATCCATTAAGTAGTTCTCTCTTGAAAAGCAGACATACAGATAGACAGATGTTGGATTTTATATATATAATGATAAGGGGTGGAAATTATTATCCACTAATCATCGTACATACTGGAACTGAAATATAAAAATGATAGCAATTCAATGAGCATTTAAATTTTAAAATTCTGATGGCCCAAAGATAAAAACTATCTGCTTATCTTTTGGTTCTACTTTTAATGCTCTTGTATTGCCTACCGGAGGGCAGTTAGCGTGAACAGTGAATTGCCAGGATGGGAAGGGCCTTTAATGATTTTCCTGGCTCTGTGGTGGCATTGGGGACTGGCAATATCTTCCAGGGAGTCAGAGAGCAGCCAAGCCATGCAGAGCCTTCCTGTCTGCTGCTGTACAGCCAGCGTACCATGTTGAAATAAAGTATGCTAAAACACTCTCAATGTTTGACAGGTAGAAGGTCAACAGCAGCTTTCCCTTCATTTCCACTTTCCAGAGAAGTCTCAAGAAATGCAGTGGCTGCTAGGACTTTTTGACCTCCGCCAGAGTGTTTGCTGTCCAGGACAAGTCCTCAGAGATGTGAGTTTCCAGGAAATTAAAGGAGATGTTAGACAATGACAATTCTAGTTCTAACAAAGAGATGTTGTAGGAACAGTCAGAGGTAAATAGGAAAGCAGGAATGGACATGAAAACAGAAGTAAGTCTAAATGGTGGTGGCAAGAAAAGGCAAAGCTTATGTGTACAAAAATGACTTCAGAACACATAAGCACTCATAAAAACAACATCCAAAAACAAAGCAAGGAGTCACACAATGAGTCATGAAACCTGCCAAAACCAGCAGCCAAAAAGAAAAGAGAGCAAGAGAGAAGAAAGTCTTTACTTAACATGGTTATTTAACAAAAGCGTTTTCAAGTGTATGTTGTTGCTAAGCAACAAGGGATGTTATTGGCTACTAGGCTAACAGGGGCCTGGCTAAGACAATAGCTGCCATGAAGCACATCAATGATGCAGTGGTGACAGAAGGCCTTTTAAATTATAATGTGAACCCTGAAACTCATAGTGACTCCAAGGGGTCATAAATGAATTTGGGTAGTAGGAAAAAGCCAGTCCTCAGATCATTTCTAAGTGAGATATATTTGGCATTTTTTCTTTCTGAAACCCATCCATTGTTTGTTTAAACTACTTTTTTGATTTTTGTGGCCTAGCACTATGCTTCTTCCAAATTTTGGACAGTGATTTGACAAGTGCATATTTTGATAAATGACATATCTCTTGTCACACATGTGCACTTGGGGGACAACTTCAAGGCTCACCTAAAGATAACTACACTCCCAACCAAGGGTTGGTGCTGTTGCATTAACTTCTTTTCTTTTCCTCACCTATGCAGAAGCAGTGATTGACACTCACATCCCTAATGATGCCACTTTTGGTTCCTGAGCTGCTTAACCTGCCTCTTCCTGTCCTCCAGAATGAAAAACGGCTTCTCCACCATCTTGGAGTCAGTTGACCATAGACTCAAGTCTGAAAAGACCAAAATTTGTTTTTCCAGTTGTATTTTGGACTACCAGTTATACGGGGATAACTCTTTATCTTTTTCTCTTGTCTTTATTACACAATATAAAATATAATATACCAGTAACCTGCGGTGGGCTGGCGCCCTGCCTGGCATTTGTTTTCTGCCTTGCGCCCTGTGTTGGCTGGGATTGGCTCCAGCAGACCCCCGTGACCCTGTAGTTAGGATATAGCGGGTTGGATACTGAATGGATGAATATACCAGTAACGGCACACTGCACAATAACGTGCAGTGAATACACTTGACTTGAGCATTCCTAGTTTTCATACTCTCTCTGTACATTTATCATTCATTTGCTCAGAGGTTGATGCGCTTGCTGGTCCCTGAGCAGATCTTCTTTTCTCCACCCTAGCGGCCTGCTTCTTCTCTTCTTTCGTTGGCATATTTTCACACTAAAATTGATTAAGTCAGGGTTTGTGTTGCAATTAATTAGTATGTTTTTCTTAATTTTTCACTTAAACTGGCACTTAAGTCTTCAATCTGCCTCAAGAATGATTTAAGATATGAAGAGGTAGAGGAAGTGATGGCGAAGGTGATAGGGATGAGAACGGCGCCTGTATGCATGTACCGCACGGCCACCCTGATGCCCGCTGACGAGAGTTGATTCTACAATGAAATAAAATAAAAATAAAAAGAGGAATAACCTTGGAGGTCAACCATTAGCCCGAAAGTGGATAGTAGACGTCACATAGTATACGTATACTAAATTTCAGGTCAATCGGTCAAACAGTTTGCGAGCTACAGGTGATTTAAAATCCTGGACAGACAAACGGACAGCCACGGTAGCATATTATATATAAAGATATAAAATTGAATGCCTGTCTCTCTGTATGTTCCCTATACAATTCTAAACCCTTTGATCGATTTAGGCCAAATTTTGCATAATTGCTGTCTAGGACCATATGGACATGACAGACTACTCTGAAACCCAAAATTAAGGCAAGGGGTTTTTCAATATGTTCTGAAGTTTGCACACGAGTGTCAACTGCTGACTCTGTGTAAGTGAAACATCTAAACAGACTGAAGCCAGACTAGTAGACCAAATGACCAGAGCTTGATATTACTTACCCAGGCAACACTGCGTGATACTTCTATCTACTGTAATATAAAAAGGACTATCGTGCACAGGGGGATGTTGGGTGAGGCTTGATTGAGTTTGAAAGTGCAGCGCAACCCAAAAGAGAATCAAAGGGTTGTTGTTTAACTGTTTTGTTGGCTTTTCTTCATAATTTAAGCACTACAAACTGTCCAGCTTGAACTAGGAGGGATAGTCAGACATGACAGCATTCATGGTTACCTCACTTACCGCAATTCTGGAATCCAATTGGAACAGAAATGAACAAGTTCTCAACACACGAGAGCAGAGACATTGATAGAAAGGCAGTGTGGATGACGGATTGGACAGCTGGCAATATCGTCAGGGTCACCATTTAAAAAACAAACAAATCAACTTAAAATGAATTTGGGCTTGGCCATTTAAAAAGTTTTGTTCTTTGCCTTTTTTCCTTATCCCATTCTACAATATACCCAGCCAACAGCGAGTACTTTGGCCAGTAGATAATAAACATTGAAGGATCAGAGAAAAGGTTGCCCTGGCACAACAGGCAAATACAAAAAATCAACTTAAAATGAATTTGGATTTGGCCATTTAAACAGTTTTCCACTTTTTTTTTTTTTTGCAGTTAACAATCACTAATGATTAAAAACCCTATTAAAGATATTCTACATCTTCTCTATTTTAATTAAAATAAAGTTATAAACATCTCAAATTAAGTGGTAGGATTAAAGAGTCCTTATGTTAGGAGGGAAGACATTTCTGTAATTGCATATCGTGTCCACTTTTAATTTGATTGAAGCAAAATTGATTAAACTCCTTGCCATTGTTCCAACAGATGAGCCTCTTCTAAATCACATTTCATTTTAATTAAAAGGCCATTGATTAGAAAATAGGCACGGTCTCAAATCACGGCATCTCAATTCGTATATTTCCCGGAATACTGAATGGCTGACTTTATTTCAGCTGTCTGACAAAACATTTCGACTTATTTAGTTATTTGCATGTCTTTTACATCAATTTCTGGGAGACAAAGGTGTTGAAAGAGTGCATTATTGCTGATAAGCTAGGTTTTTTTTATTATTGAATTGAAAGCATGGTGTCACACTTCAATGACTACTGTAGAAAAACAGCAGTGTACTTGGTTATATTGGCCACATTTGTAAGGGGTTGTGAACAAAAATGGCAAAACTCATAAGGCTGTCTAGGCCAATCATTATAATATGCATACATGACAAACACAAAGCCATATTGCTCCAATACAGTTCACAGTATTAAGCATCTGCCACCCATCCATCCATTAAAGTTGAAACACCAAGAAAGTGACATTTACATGGCAGATTGCTTATTGCTTTACATTGCTTATTGCTTATCCTGGGTACATGGCACCCAGGATTAGAAGTACAGCTTGGTCACACAAGTGGATTGCACAATAAACAGTATTTGCTGTGTCCACCAATGCTTAGTCAGGTGTGGACAAGAAGAGACACTGGACCATTACCAGTTTGCATTCTGTCTGAACAGGTCCAGTGTAGGTGCCATGTCCTCTGTCATCTGGCACCTGTCTCTCTCTCTCACACACTTAGACAAAAAGTGAACATACCTTACGATGCCATAGCATTTTCCAAGCCTACTTAATTCTGAGCGATGTTGTGGGTCCCAGCAAACATAGGGGTCTGAGCAGAATTCAGTCAGGCCAGGACTTGATGTGGGATGTTCATTTTGAGCAATATGCTGCTTACTAACGATGTTGCAATTTAGAACTCATCAGTTGGTTTCCACTGTACAGTATGGTGGTTCATGGCCAGATATGGGTTAGTCAGGATGCGAGTCGTGACTTCTAAGATTAGAATTGTGGTTTTCTGTTGTGGAGCTTCCCTAGGCAAGGACGTTTGGGTATCCTGGGGTCTTTTTCATGTGGTGGGGTTTGTTTATGAGATTGGTAAAGTGGTGCTACTGGTACTGTTCTGGACAATGGTGGTGGTTTTTCAAAATAAGTAATCCTCTCAGATGTCATGTTCTCTGAATAGTAAAAGAAATTAAATTTCTAGGCTCACTGACTGTTTGTTATAGATTAGGATACTTGACGAGCAAGGTAGATCATTTAAAACCACATCGAGTGCTCTAGATTTATTGGAGTCAACATAAGGCAACATGGAGGTGCATTGGACCAGACCTACTTGGATAAGACCAAATTATATCCCTGATAAGGCCAGGGAGTACAGTATATGATAATTCTTTACAAAAAAAACTAATATCAGTCTATGTAAACAAAGAAGTCTGAACCAGCCTGCTCACTTTGTTGTTTACCACCACAAATCTCAGCAAGGTAAAAGATAAATGAAAACACAATGAGAACTGGATAACAAGGCTTTTGTCCGTATGCTATTCCATTCTACCTATAAGGGTCGAAGCAAAAGAATAACTTACTCTAGCATTATATGGATAATCTGACTATCTACACAGTAGTAAAGTCAGTAGATGGATTGGGAAAGCATGGGGGTCATGAGGTTGCTGGAAAGGGGTGTGTGGCGATATCTATCCCAATATCTATGCAAAAGGACGAAAATCCAAGTCGTTAGAGTCCTGGTGCTTCCTGTCTTGCTATATGGTTGCGAGACATAGACGCTATCCAGTGACCAGATATGAAGACTGGACTCCTTTGGTACTGTCTCTCTCCAGAAAGTCCTTGGTTACTGTTGGTTCGACTTTGTGTCAAATAAGCGGTTGTTCATGTAGTCCCAAATGAGGCACATTACCTGAATTGTGAGGGAGCGTCAGTTACGGCACTACGGCCATGTGGCACATTTCCCAGAGGGTGATCCAGCTCATAAGATCCTCATTGTTGGCGACCCAAGTAACTGGACCAGGCCAAGTGGTCGCCCACATAACACCTGGTTGCAGCAGATAGAGGGTCATTTCTGGAGGGTGGGACTGGACCGCGTGTCTGCCTCGGGGGTTGCCAACCGGGATACCAAATTGTTTCATTGTGTGGTGGGTGCAGCAACGAACTAAATCAGTGCATGCTCCCCAACTTGACTTGACTACACAGTCACACTTTTACAGATGACCATTAAAATAGTCCATTTAAAAAAGAATAAGCTTAGGAGCATTATTCTCTATCTGAATTGTAAATAATTACACACAAAAATCATACAGTTTTCCATACGCAAGTATTGCTAGTCAGGATTCATCAGAGCCCATCCCAGTAGGAATTTATGTGAGAGAAGAACATTCTTGGACTTGTCCACCTACAGACATTGGAGAATCTAGGACACAGTCTGTAGGCCGTAAAAAGAAACAGCAGTCCCTACGTAAAACACTCCAAATATTTTGAACCCTGGCTTTTTAGAACAATGGAGTCATGAAACATGAACAGTGCATGTTCTTTGCAAAAGCTTCTGGCTTCCTTTTTATATTACCTGAGAGGTCATTTTACCTTATTTCGAAACAAATATACTGACATCAAAATGACTTTGAGTTACAAAACTGTCCAACTGGGTTCACTTTAATGATCAATCAAAGCTATAAATGGAGACTGCTTGAAAAAAAATGAAGTTGTCATTGTACTGCATCTTCTTCCTTTCATGTAATCAGAGCCATGTCTATAGCACCATCTGTTTTACTTTTACAGCACTGCTTGAAACCTAGTCGACTTTTAGCTACCCATTTCACCTGGTTGTGTATCATTAAGTGAATGAAGAAGCCACGAGGAAGACTTTCACTCTTTTATTCAGGCATTAAAATTAACAAAAGTGAACTGCATTCAATTTCCATGATTATGAAGCATGAGTGATGTACATGATCAGGTACATAAATACTGATCTGCAAAAATAAATTAATAAAAAATAAAATAATTTGTTCCTGTCAAAATTTGTATGTGTTCTTTATATATCTGATGGTTAGCAGGTTAGGGTTAGGATTAGGGTTGAGTGCTGATTCCAAATCTGGCAATGAAATTGTTCTATCATAATCCAGTTTTTGAAAAAAATGTATCTTTTCAATTAATTATTTAAACTTGAAAAATGATAAAGTATACATATAATTCTTTTTAAATATAATCTAATATATAAAGCAGAGTTGATGTATGTATGTTTGCTTGTCCGCAACACAAATCTGTACCTTGCATCCGATTGGCACCAAACTGGGCATGGGGCTCCTTTGTGACCAAGAGAAGGTCATGAGGTATGTTTGGTTCGGAAGAATGTTTGTGGTGAACCGCAGGGCACCTTTTCACCGACACAACCTTCGGCACACGTCCCCGTTCTTAAGATGGCCGCATGTTACAACAGAACTTCACCGAGGCACCATCTAGCGGCTGCTTTGGTCCCTGTGCGTCGCTCTTTACCCATGTTTCTTTAAATTGAGGAATTGTCCAAGTATTAGAAGGCCGACTGCTCACGCGCTGACACACCCGCGTTTCCACGAGTCACACTCCCACACGCACTAATAGTCTGTTATATGGCAGCACATTTGAACAGAGACTCGCCTTAAAAATGCAGCATCCTTACCATGCCATTTTCCACACACGCAGCAGCGGTTCTATGTCACTTCTCTCTGTAGTTACCATCGCCAACGTCCATTAGAAAGCAGCACGGTTCAACACAGACGCTCCTTAATGTGTAATACCACTCGCCTTTGTGTCAAGACTCTCTATCCAAATATTATTGAAGCAACTATCATGACATGTTGCACAACACGTAAAGATGTTTTCATACCAAGAATACCGCTGATTCCGAATGATTTACCCTTTGATTTCAAACTGCTCCAATTTCCGGTACGTTTGGCTTTTGCCATGTCAATTAATAAGGCTCAAGGGCAATCACTACAAGTTGCAGACATCAATTTCGAAAATCCGTGCTTTTCACACGGACAACTCTACGTAGCATGTCCTAGAGTTGTCAATCCTCAAAATTTGTTCATTTTCTCACCACAAGGCAAACAAAAAATATAGTGTATCCAAAGGCTCTGGAATGAGCACTTATATTACCTATTACAATAAAATTTATTCTGTTTCTTTCATTTCGGAAATTCCAAACAGATTCCCGGGTTATAGATTCCCGGGCAACACTGGGTACTCCTACTAGTTATTACTTATAAATAGTCTCTTTTATTATCCTCTGAAGGTGTTTCACAGAGGGATGACCAACAGATTTCCACTAACATAGACTCACTCTACTCTCCACTATAATGTCTCACCATTTGAGTGATGTCCTGATGTCCTCACCATGTTCATCACAAGCACAACCCCCATGTTCTTGAGGAATAAAATCCAAATGCAAGAGTAGGAAGTGGATTTTTAAAGACAGGTTGATCCCAAGTGCAAGTCAGCAAGTGAGAAGCTCCTCAATTGTTTGTAGTTTCTTGTAATTTTGCTGCCTTTGTATTCCCAAGCAAATTATGGTTAGGATTAGGGTAGGGGATGAGGGCCTGAAGGCCAGTGCATTGGTTCACTTACTCTAACTATAATTAATTTATTTTAAGGAACACACCCATACTATTAATTATGTATTAAGCCTTTTCTTTTTAAAACTATCCTAAACCTGTCCAACTCCTAAAGTTCCTATATATCTATAATATTTCGGTCATTGGCTGAAAAATTCTGATACTAAGTAAGGGGTTCAAAAATTAGCGCCCCCTACTGATCAAACTTAATATCACTTTAAATTATAATATCAACAGATATTTTAACCCTTCTTTGTAACAAGCATTGGAAGGACACTATAAATAGATCATAAGGCTACTTTTTATAAGGTGGTAAACAACATATTTTATTGACCCAATACTATCATGTATTCTTACATAATTGGGGGAATCGATTTTTAACCACACCCATCCCCATCCTATATTATCCCTGGGGTTATACATTAGGATTCCTATAAAAGGCACAGTAACAGATAGACAATCAGACAAAACCACAAAACAAAATCTTAGCCACCAGGACCTGGGCAATACCATTATTTTATCCTCAGGGCCCTATTTTATAGAGGTTAAGATCAGAACAAAAGTGAGGGATAGACAATCAGAAAAGCACAAACCACAATCTTAACATCTGGGACCTGGGCAATAATATTATTTTATCCTTAGGGCCCCATTTTCTAGAGGTTAAGGTCAGGACAGAAGTGAGGAATAGACAGTCTAGACCAACATAACCCAAAATCTTAACATCAGGGACCTGGGTAATACAACTATTTTAACCTCAGGGCCCTGTTTTACAGAGGTTAAGATCAGAATCGAAGTGAGGGATAGACAGTCAAGAAAAATATGAAACAAGATTTTAACATCAGGGACCTGGGTAATAAAGTTATTTTAACCTCAGGGCCCTGTTTTACACAAATTAAGATAAGGATAGAAGTGAGGGGATAGACCATCAGAAAAAACATATAACAAAATCTTAATATCCGGAGCCTGAGCAATAAAACTATTTTCACCTCAGACCTATATTCCAGAAATATCAAGATCCACTAACAACACCAACCAAGACAATAACCATATCTAAAATCACGAAACAACACTACAATTTTAGAAAAAGCAGCCACCCTCTAGTTATTTATTTTATTTAGCCAATAATACATTAAATCATAGGCAGAAGATGAAGTCAATCGTTCAGGATGTTCCTTGTCCCTGTTCAATTGGAACCTTGGGGCTAAAAGAGGTCTCTTCATATCTGCTACCAAGACCAGTCCATTAAAGGCAATAATCCTCTCGTTAACATCAGGATCCGAAGTAAAGGGGATCTGCGGAATAAAAATCTGAACAGTACCAAAAATCTTTTGCAAAAAAGTGATCAGGCTGGGCATATGGATCTGTGGTTTGACAGTCCGTGATCTGATAATATCCTAATAGCCCACCACAATAATGATTTTAGTCAGTCCAGAAAATTTTGGACTAACCTTGAGACTCCGGGTTAGGGTTTCATTTTCTTTTCATTAATGGAAGGGTGTGTATTCTTTTTGCCATTTCCTTAAAAGTTGCCTAGTCAATAAAATGAATCAACTTGACCTTGCATATTTCTGTAAAAACAATTTAAACAAAAAACATTTTCTTTTCTGGACAATAAAGTGCCGTCTTACAAACCTTCTAAGTATAAGTTTCTGAATTTGAAGGAATAGGAATAGTACACAAACTTATGCTTAAATTCAATACTCTACAAAATTTTCTGTATAGAGACAAGAGTTTTATGACCAGATATGTGGACTGACAGACAGATTGACCAGCTGACTACATCAGAGGCTTATCTCACAGACAATGCACTTCAAAAAAAAACCCTACAGGACTTTCTCTAGTGATAGTTGTCTTATCTCTACATTTTATTAGTTCATTGTTCTCTTCCATCAGGGTTAATTCATCTAAGGTGTATTCATTTTGCTAACATTTGAACAAAAAGGTTGTTAAGATGAGAGAAAAAAATCACTTTGCTGTCCCAATATAAGCAAGAGTATTTTTCAGTTTCTTTGTTACTCCTTGCCTGATGAAGGGGTCTTAGCTGCCTCGAAAGCTTGCATTTGTAATCTATTTAGTTAGCGAATAAAAGGTGTCATTTCACCCTACTTTCTCCTGTATGGCTCCTCTATGGCTAACACGGTACAACAATCTACTGCTATGAATTGAAGGAATAGAAGAGAGAAAAAATGTGTAGAAAATATTTCATTTTGGGTTGTTTCCACTTCAACAAACACAAAGAATGAGGGAGATTGCTATTTTTCAGATCAAAATATACTTTAAATTTTATTCTGAGCAAAAAATACCAAAACCAAAAAAAAATGGTAACTTAATTTCACTGACTCTGATATCTCGCAGAAATGGTTTATGGTAAAGAAATTCTAATATCAGAAATAGTTTCAGCACATCAAAATATGTAAAGTATACTGATTTTGTTTTTGCGCAGAAGGATTTTGCTGCAGACCAACGTGAGTAGCTTTGTTGCAAGATGAGTGAGCTCTTGTGAAACGGCCATTTTTGATTTTTGGGAGTGGTGTTCTATTATAATTTAAATGGTTGCCTTTCAAAATTTACAATTTTTATACATTTAAAGTTAAAAATGAAAGTATAATGCAAACTGCTCATTTTTGACATCAATTTTTGTTTTAGGTGACTGTTGATGGAATGGTAAAAGGACAAGAAAAAGTGAAAAAACAAACCAAGGTCTTAACCATAATTTCAGATTGCTCTTTAACTAAACTAAAAAAAAAAAAACAAAAAACAAAACCCTAAATCATAGTCAAAGTTTAGTTCAGAAACATCTTTATACCAGGAAACCAAAAACAAAACACACTCACTAATTTCATCATAGTTTTGCAATCTCAGTTAATTCTGAAAAGCCCAAGGCTGACTTTTTGTATGTTGTCATGCCAGTGCCAATCACCCATTGCATGTTACCGTTCCAAATTCCTCTGTAATGTGGTGGCACCCACAAAAACCAAGATGGTGTTGGGAATATTTTTAAATTTGAAAAAGAAATCAAATAAAAAAACACCATCAGGAATGCAGTCACAAACCCCGTTAACGTAACCTTATCATGCGTTGTTGTCCTGTATTCTGAGCCTGAACAGGCAGAATATAAATTATATGGCCAAATGTCTGGGGACTTCTGACACCTTTATGGGATTGTGTGACTTCCCATCCCAAAACCATGGGCATTAAAATGGATTTTGCCCCTTTTGGCAGCTATAAGAGCTCCCACTCTACTGGGAGGGCTTTCCATGAGAAGTCAAGCAAAATGACACCTTTTATTGGCTAATTAAAAAGATTACAATATGCAAGCTTTCGAGGCAACTCATGTCCCCAGACTGCCTAAAGATGAGCAATCGATGAGCTCAAACAGCAAGCAGAAGGGAAATTATATTTGGAATAACGAAAATGCATTCCAAATAACAATCTATTATTTCCCCTCTAAAATGCCAGCACTTCACTCCAAGATAATCAAGACTTGAGCTGGGCAATTTCTGCGTTGGTGGGGGAGATGGTATAGCAGACTGCTTGCTGTTTGGGCTCATCGACACATTTACAAGACAAAAGATGCTGACGGAGAGGTGCGAAGGGATTTAAGGTGGGTCAGGTTTTTCGTAGGCTTTGGTAATTCTAGTGCTAACCTGCAATTGCTCCATCCTTGGTATGACATTAATATGCATCCAGCCCTACAAGCGGGTCCTCCAAGTTACAGGGAAAACTTGGGGGTTAGTGGCAGGATTGGCACTCCAGCTGCCGTAAAAAAAACCTCACACTGTTCCATTCCATTCGAACTAGCTGAGGTGTAACCGATTGCACGGCTGCACTAATTTGCACTAATTTGAGATCCCGATGTGTTTCGTTGTGTGGTGGGTGTAGCAATGTGCTGTATCAGGGCATGCTCCTATTCTCTTTCTGCCCCTGTGGTTTGTCATTTGAAGCTATCTTGTCATTTCATAGTCTTCTGGGCACAAATAAATGAGTGTGTTTAATTGCTGCATTTCTAACCATGGTGATGTTATATTGTTAGCCCAAATATATATTGGACATCCCATATGGATGAGACAGGACAATGGTCAGTGGTCTGTCACGTATTGCTATGTTGCTAAAAGTGACACAGAAGAAACACAGTTACTTAAATAAATTAGCTGCATCACCTCTAAACTACAATGAGAGGCAGGCAAGACGTCTGGCACTTAATGCAGTAAAGCACTGCTGGCCACACCATAGCATCCCTGCTGACATACTTCACAACTGGGAAATAAGCCTACACATGGAAATGGACTACGAGATAAGGCATAAAAGTATTAGAGTAGATAAAAGGCAGGATTCAGAATAAACAGGGGATGGTTCATGGTTTTAAATAAAAGACAAACTGTGCACCTTATCGATGTGTACCATGTCTCCCATGTTACTCCTGTCACTCCTGATAGGAGGTCATTCTGTTGTTTTAGGATTACACATATCAACGTTTGAAGCTATCTTGTCATTTCATAGTCTTCTGGGCAATGAGAATTGAACGTCTGCCAATATGTAGTCACCAGCTTTGCACAAGTGTGACTGAATGACAATTTACTGATTGGGTTCTAATCACATGTTTACCAAAGATCACATTTGTGGTTTATTTTGCTGGATGTCATTTTTCACTTTGAAATCTTTTTTTTTCTTTCTGAAGCCATTAAAAACAAAATAACTTGACAATGTTTTGCATGCTTTCATTTCAATCTCAAACACATGTCTCAGATTTAAAGAGAAAGCTACAAATCTGCTAAAAGGAAAGTGAAATTTCTTGAAGTGTTCTTTCCAAGTTAGATGGCAGAGGATGGTGAAATGTCGATTAGTGGATTGGTCCAATATTACTTGCGATAAAACTGTGTGATGGTGGGGGTCCTGCTCCATGCTTCCTCTTCCAGATTTGGGAGCCCTCGAACCCAACACTGTCAGTAAGGTAACTGGATGAGCTGGTCTGATGAGGACAAATCAGACTGAGCAAGGGGATGGTGCAGAAAGTGAACAAGTGCTTTTATCAAAAACAAAACAAACAAGCAAAACAGTGTCCAAAGTGCAGTGTTTCACAAAGTTAATAAATAAATAATCCATAAAAATAGGGTGATAAAAATGGAGGTTAAAATAATCCAAATGAATAAATATTTTAAAATGAGGTTAAAAACAGCAGACTGGAAGCAGTCTCTTTTAAAAACCTGGTGCATTCACCTTTCATCTGACGGCTCCTCTGCTTATCCCTCTCGGGCCTGGCAGCAGAGGAGTTGCCCCTTTCAGAAGGTGCAGCTGCCCTAAAAACTGGTCCAGTAGCCTTCAGTCCCCTGGCTATATACAGCCATAACGGCGGACTGAGACTCGGGTTCCCCAACAACCAGGGCGCTCATGTTGGGACTCTCCTTCCAAAGCCTCCATGACTCCCGCTGCCTTCCGCAGCAAGCAGTCCTCGATCCTGGTCACTCCTGCTCCTCTGAATAACTCAGCAGAAGTGACCCAATCCATCCGCCCCCAAGTGCTGACCAAACACCCCACCAGGGCTCTCTTCCCAGCTGCCTGCCATTACTCCAGCGAGCCTGCTCTCTGTCACTCGCTTGCTTGCTCCTGCACCGGCTCTCTAATTCTCCAGCCATCTTCTCCCTTAACTTCCACCCCTCTATCTTTTCTTTCTTTATTTCTTCCCTCTGTACTCGCGCTTCTCCTGTTTATAATGGGGATGTGGCACAGGTGTGGCGATCAGCAGCAACCAGCATCAATTATGGACACAGGCGATCCAGCGCCTGTGCACTTTAGTGAGGGAACACCCCGCCGGTATTACGCCCAGGAACCACGCCGGCCACACTACTACACCCCCTCCTTAAGCTGCGAGTGCAGCAATTATTTATTTAAAATACTGGCCTTTCATTCAGAGCCGTGAACCTGCTATACCACAAACTATATTGTGATGGAAAAGTAGATGCTGCATTCTCCCCTGTGGTCATGATCTTTGGGTGGTGATCAAAAAAATGAGATAGCAGGGTGTCACACTCATATGCATAGGGGTTAGTTTAAGGGCTCTGGTGACATAAATTTCCACTGCTCCAGGGGTTGGCACTCTGTGATAACGTCTTCTCTTTCTCTCCCTCTCTGCAGATTAGAAGATTGGTGGCTTTTCCACTGCTGACATCACTTCCTGTGTCTGTCCACCTGGGCCCGCCTCTTCCTGCTGGAAACGGTCTTAATTGGAAGAACTGCCACCTTTGGCAGGCGTATCCAGACTCCCATCTGAAATGAAGCTACTTAATGCTTTACGCATGTTTTATTTCTTTATTTTAGAGACTTCAGTTATGTTGGGTTTGCCTACAGGGGCCCCAAAACTTGTCACTGTCTTTGCTTTGTTATTACAAGGGCAACATAAAAAATGAAATTCCTCCGTAAGGCTTACTTTATGCGATTCGGAGCGGAGCTTGACAATACAGATTTGTTATGCCAGTCATGAGTATCCATATTGGCTCATCTGGACCACGGCATAGACAAGTTTAACGTGCTTTTATTCCAGTTGACCTCTCTGAATTGTTGGCTATGTAAGCAACCACAACAACTGTAAATGACATTTAAACAAGAACCTGTAGGAGGTAAAGTAAAAACGAGAATATTGCTAGAGCCAAGATATTGAAACTGTGAACCCAGTCAAGAAGTAGAATACTATGATTTGTTAACCAGGAAAGCATACACCAAGAGCACATGACTAATATGGTTCAAGGTTTTAATTTGTAATCCTGAAAAGGAGCTGCGCTGGGTTTCATGATGTGCCATGTAGTGCCTTCCTGGGTGTTGTGATCTCTAACGTTCATAAATGTATTACGCCTTTTCAGTTTATATCCCTGGAATCTGGAAATTATAATTCACGAGACTGCATCTGAAGTATTGTGTGCAATTCTGGTCACCATGCTACAGGAAAGACAGAGCAGCACTTGAAGCTTTGCAGAGGAGAGCAGCCAGGTGCACCCCAGGAGTTAAGAACATGTCGTACTCTGACAGGCCCAGAGAATTCAACCTGTTTAAATACTGGGGTTTTCAATATCTCCTAAATCCATTGATAAATAAGATCTAGCAGAATCCTTTCAACCTAACAGTACATCACATACTTGAACATGAGTAGAAATTAAAGGGAAGTGCAACTAGGACTGAAGCCAGTAGATATACTTTTTACGCAAGGTTTGTGGGAATCTTCAACAAACCAGTCAGCCATGTAGTTGAAGCAGAAACCTTTAAGAAGAATTTGGATGAGATTGGGAGAGCTCAGCTTTTAGCTAAGCAAATGAGCTTGATGGATTGAATGGTCTTCTCTCGTTTGTCAAACTTCTTATGCTCTTTATTTTTAAAGGATCTATTTTGTTGTGATGACATTTTGTTTTCTGTACAGTGCTGCTATTTTAGAGCTTTCTGCTTTTGCCATTTCCTTGGCAACATTTCCCAGAATACACTGCAACACACTCATTTGTGATGTCATCAGGGTGACATTTTAAAGGCCATCCTTGGCAGTGCCAGTGTATTAGAGTTTGACGGATTATTGCTCGTTTCATTGTCTTGAATAATATTCATTTTTGCACTTCCCAGTTGCTGAATCTCTGCTGTTGTTTTTTTGCTTCTGATTTTTGGTTCTTGTTTAGGTTTGATGCTCAGTCGTGTTGATGTCTGGTTTTGACCTTTTGTCCATTTGCTGGCTTTGACTCTTCCTGTCATTTTTCACTTTTTTGTTTATTGTCCCTTGCAACTGCACTGAGAGGCAGCATTACACAGTAGTTCAGCACATCCTAACAACTTACAAAATGCTACAAAATGACAGCATGACACACATAAAATTAGACAATAAAAATATTCAGCAACACTTTATTTTAGGTACTGCAAAAATGCATCTGCTACTCATTTAGTATTATGTTAACAGACCTTAACAAACACTTACAAAGCATCAGTAAAGTGATTCTTCTTTACTTCTCTGCAATGTAGCCTACTAAGAAAACGTCACTTTGGAGTGGTCTGAGGTGACTTAACCAAGACACTCTGTCTTGATGTTCTGTATTTAGCATAAGGCCTGTGAATCCTTCATATTCACAAGTCAATTTTACATCACGTCAATACATCACACTGCACAGACATGAATAGCCTGTCTAGTGATGCTTTATAAAAGTTATGAAGACCATAGGAAGTCTTTGTTAAGGTCTTGTTACATAGGCCTAAATGACTAATAGATGCATTTTTGCAGTACCTGAACTAAAGTGTTACCAAACATTCCTATTTGTCTTATCCTAAATTATTTAGAGTGTCACACTGAAGTATATATACATGTATCATTATATACCTTGAGGTTTCAAAATATCCATAAAAAAATGAAAGGAAAAAAATTATGTAAAGCAACAAAAATGTCTAACGAGGTGTCCCAATACATAATAACATCACAGAGCAGAAATGCTGCTGTTAACATTTTTACATTTTTTATTTATATAGCCTCTTCCAATACAGAGTATAATGCAAGGTGCTTTACAAATGGCAGATAGTGGAAACAAAGAAAAACAATAATGAAATTAACAATTATACGCAGGGTCAACTGATCAGTGGGGAAAGGAAAAAAAAAATTCCAGTGGAGAAGAAAAACCCTTGAGATGCCACAACCAAAAGCCTGCCCAGGCCTCTCTGGAAATTACCATCATAAATCTATAATACAAAAAAATAAATAAAAGAAAAAGTCAGCCTGTGCAGACATCCTCATTCAGTTCTTGTCACTTGACTGCACACTATGCGCATGCTTTACTTTTCCCTCAATACTTGTCACTAGACACTTGCTGCAATGGAACTGACCAAAGTGACAAAATCTTTGTGAAATATTGCAATAACTATTGGGAAATATGGCAATACATTTGCAAAGGTACGGCTCTCAACAATTTATACAGACACTAAAGCAGTAAAGCTAATGCTCTCATACATGACAAGAGAGTAAAAGTGTGTTGTGCAGTGGACCCCCCACCAAGTACCCTCATCTCCCTCAGGATATCACATAAGGTGTTGTTATGTGTCTGCCATGGTGCGTTCCCTGGGCTCTATGTTTCTTTTGTATGTCTTTTTGTAAATATTTATTTTTTGTATTATTAGTTCTCTGTGCGTATAAAAATTATGTTTTCTTATGTTAATATCCCCTGTATTTTGTGGGTGGTACCCCAGGAGGCGGGGCCACCCTGACATTATGACTCTCTCCTGAGCCTGCTGTCCTCTGGCTGTTTAAGTTAGCTGCGGTTCAGATGCCAGACATCATTCTTTTTATGGAGTATCTGTAAATATTAGTTTCTGTTTGGATGATCTATTTTTTATTATTCTCACTCTGCTCTTGCATTATTCTTCTAGACTGTGTTTCGTGACATGCGTGTTGTAGGACTGCTCTGTAGGCAACTTCTTTTGTCTCATTTTGCCCTGTTGACCAATCCTCTGTAATTTTCTATTTATTGTAAATACTGTAAATCTTTGATTTATAAACTTCTTTTGTTGGCCTTTAATTCACAAACTGGGGGTTGCCAGTTATGTTCCTTCTTGCGGGGCTTTTCGATAGAATAGTGGACATCTGGTGTTGTTTTGTAAGCTCCTCATTTTTGTGGCCTGCTCCAGCTGAAGCCAGAAGGTAATATTTGGGGCTTATCTGGGTTAATGTGACCCCCTTCTGGGCAGGTTAGTGAAGGTCCTAGCCTGCTTCTTGGCTTATTTTGGAGGCCTACCTCCCATTTTGTCTTTGTTAAGTCTACAATTGATGATAGGTGTTGGACTGCACAACACAGTAGTTGGAGACCAGTTGGCATACCCAGAGACAAAGAAGTCAGACACAAAATGAAAAGAGACTACAAAAGTGACCTTGAATGAAAAATAAAGTATAAAAATACATAAAACAAATACATTACTCTAATTCTAATCAGTCTTCTTTTTGTCTAGGAACTGAATCTATCCAAGAGTTAAACACAAAACATAAAAACACCAAAAACATAAACATCACTCTTGTTAGCCCATGGACTATTTCCCGACTGGAACAAAAGCTCGAGGCATCTTAGCCACAATAGTAAAAAAAATCTGGATTTGAAAATCACAGGTATGTTCATAATTATAAGGCATAAGCCTTAGCAAGTTTAATCTCTCTATAAACATAAATAAATATATCAAAGCCTAACCACAGCTTTAACTCAAGACTCAAAACAACATGGAAGCTACTTGACTTCTTGAAACTTTGCCATCTGAATGAGAAATTAGAATGAAAGCTCTACACTAGGAGCAAGTATAACACACTCTACACAACTAATTCTGCAACATCTACAAAATACTCAAAGCTGCACATTACGAAGCAAAGAAGCTAGATATTCCCCATGGTTATTTACATTATTACAGTAATAATACTCAATGCAGTAAATTGCAAATTGGAAATTTCCATTTATGTAGTTTATTATTTTGTAATTTGCCATCCTGAAATTGACCCCACATCACATCCACCTCATACATACTTCTGTTACTGAAATTTATCATGAAAGAATAAAAAAGCAGTTTGTTTTGTGTATGTCAAAGTGTGGCTGTACAGTTTCCTTGAAAATTAAATGTATAATAATCCAGAAAATAAACGAAGGTAAATCAATGGTTTGTAGTCACATGTTAGGCTTTATCTGATTTGTTTTTTTAAACAGCTTGAGGCAGCAGGGTTAGACCCCTATTTGACGCAACTCCCACACAGCCCAAGAGTTCTAGGTGTGAATCTTACACTCGGTCACAATCTTTGAGGAGTTTGCACATCTCCCAGACTCTATATGTGTTTTATTTTCAAGTTCTTCTTTCTACATTCCAAAGAAGTACATGTTATGTTAACTAATGAGTTTAAATTGACCCTGTATCGAAGTGTATGTGTGTGTGCATGAATATGCCATGTCTTATGTTGGCACTTCATGAAGGTTTGGTTTCTGCGCACCACCTGCAGACTAGCAGGGGATTAAGTGATAAGAAGCTGATGTCTCCACCTTTCTCTTTATATTCAAAACACTCCTCTTACATACCGTAGATAGATAGATAGATAGATAGATAGATAGATAGATAGATAGATAGATAG
>JANRMT010062820.1:13304787-13333750 GCA_026402145.1 Polypterus bichir lapradei
TAGATAGATAGATAGATAGATAGATAGATAGATAGATAGATAGATAGTGTGGAAGTTGACCCGGACACAGACAGGCAGACACGTTCATGTCACCCACAAACACGTTTATTTACAATATATTTACAATTAAAGTCCCGTGCACAAACCCCAAAGTCACAGTCCTGGCCACAATGCCTTTCTTCGGGCCGCCTCCACTCTCCTCTCTTGCTTCGTCCTCCTTCCACCCGACTCTCACTTCCTGACTGGAGAGAGGCGGCCCCTTTTATGGGGACCCGGATGGGCTCCAGCTGCTTCCCGGCACTTAACGCTGGCCAAACCCCTGTGTGGCGGAAGTGCCGGCTGCGCACCCGGAAGCCGTCCGTGTATCCCCTGTCGTCTTCCCCCCGGCACTTCCTGGTGTGGCGGAAGTGCCGGGCTCCCGGGATAATTAGGCACTGGGGCGCCGCCTGGCGGTGGCCACGGGTCCCTACAGGGCTGGGCTTCCAAGCCCTGTACCCGAGGCCCCCTGCATAACCAGGACGGACGCCCCCACTCGGTCTGGAGGAGGCACACTCCCTCCTCCGGTCCTCCAAGGCATCCCGACCGGGCTCCAGCCCCGGCCGAGGACCAGATGGGATAAACCGGCATCGGGGCGCCGCCTGGCGGTGACCACGGGCCCCTACAGGGTAGGGCTTCCATGCCCTCGACCCGCGGTCCCCAATAGAACCAGGACGGACGCCCCCTCACGGTCTGGAGGAGGCACAAGCCCTCCTCACGTCCTCCTGGGCGTCCCGGCCGGGGACCACACTAGATAGATAGATAGATAGATAGATAGATAGATAGATAGATAGATAGATAGGCACTATATAACAGACAGACAGACAGACAGACAGATAGATAGATAGATAGATAGATAGATAGATAGATAGATAGATAGATAGATAGATAGATAGATAGATAGATAGAAAAAAACAAATACAAACTAAAATTACTAAAAAGAAAGAACACTTCTGACTTGGCTAAAGATAACGAAGAGCAGTTACAGTCCCAGTGAGGCATTATGCAGGTGTATTGCCGTTGGTATAAAGGAGTCCCAGTCACATTTCTTGACCTAATTTTGCTGAATAATTCACTGGCTGAATGTCCTTAGTGTTGGATGTCACAGAGAGGACGAGCAGCTTTGTTCATAATGGCAGTCAGCTTTTTTATTCATTTTTATTTTTTCCTCCACTACTACCTCCAGCATGAGCATCCAATAACTCAGCCAGCCTTTTTAATTAGGTTGTTGATTCAGTGGGCCTCTCTTGAAAAGATCTTATCAGCCCAGCACACTGCTGGGTAAAAACTACACTGTCTATCACAGAGATGTAGAAGATGTAAAGAATGTCATTATTAACATTAAAGGAGCCCCTGTTTGTAAGATGAAAGAGACTGATCTGCCCCTTTTTATGTTACTAGATTAGTGCAGCTCATCAATGATGCAGAACCCCCAAGTACCTGAAGCAATGCGCCACCTCCACATCCACTCCCTGAAGAGTGACCAGACACAGAGGCTCTTGAGTGCAGCAAAATTCAATAAACAGTTCCTTGGCTTTGCAGATGTTAAGCTGCAAACAGTTTTCTTTCCACCAAGAAACAAAGTTCTCCACCTGACTCCTTATCAATACACCCTCTATTAGTGAAGAGTTATCTGGGAATATTCTGTAAGTGACATGACCTGGTGTTACATTCGTAGTCCGAGGTGTACAGAGTGAAGAGAAAAGGACACAGGACTATCGCTTGTGGTGCTCCAGTGTTGCTCATATAAGAAACATCAAACATTTGACAAACAAGAGGAGACCATTCAGTCCACTAACCCTGTTTGTTTAGCTAATCACTAAGCTGTGCCAATATCTACTCCAGATCCTTCTTAAAGGTTGTCAAGGTTTAACCTTTCCTCCATGTCTCAGCAGTTTGAGTCCCACAACTCTTCACGTAAAGAAGAGCTTCCTGACTTCAGTCCTAAACACACTTCCCCTTAATTTCCACTGATTAACACTTCCACATGTAGATGTTTATATAAAAGATTAGCTACTTTATAGACAGGCAATTTAATAAATTAAAAATATTTGAAATCTCTTGCCCTAAATGTACCCTCAGTGTTCCTCCTGCACCTTTGCTTGGTATCCTCACGTGTTCCAGTAAAGCCTTCTTTTCAGGCTCTTACCATTTTGAGAAACCTTGCTGGCCTCCTGTCTGCTTTTTGACTACCACCATATGCTGTCGAAACATCATTTGTATTCTTGCGAATCTCTGAAGGCAACTCAGGTTGTTCCTTATTAGTATTTAGTGACCCAATGTCCCTCAGTAAGTTATTCACTGTGTTGTCCTTCAAATGTTTTTTTAACTCCTTTGTAGTAAAAATAAAAAAAGGCTGCAACTAAATTAAACTTCCAAAGTACTATGTCAACATTCATTACACTGAGTCATGCAAGCCAAACTGACCAATCAGACCAAAGCCAAACTGACCAATCAGATTGCTTGGAGGGACTAGACACACAGTAGACTTTTTAACATAGATATATTGTTCTTCATGTGTTTATTTTTATTATATAATTTTTGTTAATATTGTATATATTATTTAGGCATTGTGTGTTCCCTTGTGCTGCTTGTATTCTGTGGGGCCACCATAATGCTTGTTGATTTGGTGGGCCTCTCTTGAAGTGATGTTACCAGCTCAGAACACCACAGTGTACAAAATTGTACTGGCCATCAGAGTCATAGAAGATGTGATGGATGTCACTTTCCACTTTAAAGGAGCGCAGTCTTCTAAGGAATAAGATCCTCCTCCGAACTTTCTTATATAGTCCCTCTGTGTTCCATGATCAGTCCAACTTGTCATTAATTGTAGACCTCCAAGTACTTGTAGGAAATGGACCACCTCAATATCCACTCCTTGAATAGTGGCCAGTGTGATGCCCAAGGGCCACGTATAGCCACCCTAACCCCGACAAGGACAGGCAGGGCACTAACTGCCACACAGCACACGATTTATTTACAAGAAATGCAGTCCATCCAGCACAGTGCTTTCGCCTCCACTCCTTCTGACAAGCTTTGTCCACTTCCTCCCAATTCAGGCCAATGAGTGGTGGTTCTGGATGTGGTAGGAGTGCTGCAAAATAGGGCGCTGCAAATGTCAAGGTGCACCCTGGCGGTGGCTATGGGCCCCAGAAGGGTTGAGCTTCCATGCTCATGACCAATGGCCCCATTGGAAGCCAATGGGGCTGCCCTCTGCTGGTCTGTGGGAGAAACGGTCTTGAAAATACTCTCTCCCCTGGTTCCTTCCATGGGTAAGAGCCCAGGCCATTTGCCTCACCAGACGTAGAGGCTCTTTGGTGCATCAAAAGTCAATAGCCAGTTCCTTGGTTTTGTAGATGTTAAGGTGCAGATGATTCTCTTTGCAGCAAGATCCAAAGTTCTCCACCTGATTCCTCTCCTCTCTTTACCCCTTTATCAATACACCCCATAAATGCAAAATCATTTATGAATTTCTGCACGTGACATATGGTGTCTTATTTACATCTGTAGAAATGAAGACAGGCCTGTTTCTTGTGCTGCTCCAGTGTTGCTCACATAGTCCACAAGTCTCACAAACTGGTCTGCCCAACAGATAATCCATTATCCAGGACACAACAGACTCATCAATCTGCATATCTCTGAGTTTACCCCTTAACAGGGATGGCTGAATGGTATTGAAAGCACCAGAGAAATCAAAAAGCAGAATCTTCTCAGCGCTGCCAGCTTTGTTCAGCTAAGAATCAGCCTTGTGGAGCAGACAGATAATTGTATTCTCCACTCCAATCTTTGTCTGATAGGGAAACTGCAGCATGTCCAGGTGGTCCACTACAAGAAGACTCATTTGGTCCAGGACCAGTCACTCAAAGGTCTTCATGACGTGAGACGTAAGTGCCACTGGTCTGCGCTCAATAGATGACCTTGAAATAACCTGATTTTAAACATTTTTATAGATGGGTAAATGAGTGAAAGCAGGCTGACGTCTATTACAAAAGATCATATATCCATTTACCAAAGCCAAAAAAAAAAAAACACAACATCAAAAGCCAAATAGACTAAATAAAACTTTACAATGACTTGTTTTTTATTGAAATTCTCTTTAAAAGAAAACTAGCGGTCTAATTATTTTAGAGCAATTCGGGCACAAGTTTGGGAACAGTGTAATGACATAAAAAATGATACAAATAGCAATGGAGTCTGTTAAAAAACAGAACAATTCTTTCTTGGCATCAGATTTTTTTTTTTTCAATTTAGAGTCGTTATTTTGAAGTGTATCATTTTTTTCTTGCCTTTTTCAACAATATTTTCAATTTCTTCTGGGTGCCACTATGTTAAGGTACACATGTCGCCTGATTTCTTGTGAATCCTTCCATGATGCACTGGGATTGCATTAAGGTGATATAACAGGCATGACTACATAAGGGTCACCTTGTGCAGCCTCACATTATCTCAGATTAGATTCTTTATTTGCAAACTACCTTCTTTATTTTGAAAAAATGAACAACAGAAACAACAAGAGTAATAAGGATTCAAAAATCGAAAAAATCAAGTCAGGATAACAACTAAGATGCTTCTGACAACAAATTAGAATATTCTGACAAACAAAAGCCACCTTTTCTTTTTATACTGTATGTGAGTTTTACATAAGGTATATAGTTTGATACAACTGTAATCATTTCATGACAAGATGGACAGGCAGAACCACTCTCACAGGTACCACTTCTTCCATCCCATCATTTTGCCCCATCCCCTAATGAATTAAATTTCAGCCCACTAGACCAGAAACTTTGGCCACCCTTGGTAAAGATAATGAGAATCCTCAGACAAATCGTCAAGGTGGAGAATTCATTTATTTTTGGAACTTGACCCATATTACAAGCACAGGAGAACAAAAGCATTTGTATTTCTTTAAGCAAACTATTTATAGCTCAAGGCACAGGATGTCTTTTTAATGTCATTGGTGTGTCTTGCAGTAAACAACTTTGCAAAGTACAGTTTTTTTTTTTATGTGACGCATTTAAAACTTTCTATTTCCTATTTTGTTAGGCTTCAGGAAAAATCATTACAGTGAGTCAAACAAGACAAAGAAACTTTGAAATGAATCTAACCAGCATTATTCTTGAAAGGCAAACAATGCATCCTAACTCTATTTAATACTTTTTGCAATATATTATAAAAACATTAAAAAGCAATAATGCATCAACAAAGCAGTAAAACAGAATATATATATATATATATATATATATATATATATATATATATACATATATATATATATATATACATACATACATACAGTGCAAAGTATTCACAGCGCATCACTTTTTCCACATTTTGTTATGTCACAGCCTTATTCCAAAATGGATTAAATTCATTTATTTCCTGAATCACAATCCAGAATTAGGGCGAAACACGTGTCGCATACTCTTTGCATTATTTGACAGTAAAACTATTCAACCATTCTATGATCTGCTTCTCGCAACTGAAAGAGGGCACTGTGGTGGATGTTTGCCAACTTGCAGACCAACCACAAGTGTTACCTGGTAGGTAACCACCCATACAATCAGATTGTGATTCAGACTATGAATGCCATGAATGTAACTACCCCGATCTACATACTGTCAAATAAACGAACCACATGCCATGGCGCAATGCAAGAGGCTTCGCCTCTAGCGCTGACGTCCGAGGTTCGATTCCCCGAGTCAGGGTGCATTGAGTGTGTACGCCTGATGAGCCCAGAATTAGGGCAAAAAATATGTGTCGCGTACTCTTTGCATTATTTGACAGTAAAACTATCCAACCATATATATATAGAATTCTACACACAACACACCATAATGACAACATGAAAAAAGTTTACTTGAGGTTTTTGCAAATTTATTAAAAATATAAAAACTGAGAAATCACATGTACATAAGTATTCACAGCCTTTGCCATGAAGCTCAAAGTTGAGCTCAGGTGTGTCCTGTTTCCCCTGATCATCCTGGAGATGTTTCTGCAGCTTAATTGGAGTCCACCTGTCATAAATTCAGTTGATTGGAGATGATTTGGAAAGGCGCACACCGGTCTATATAAGGTCCCACAGTTGACAGTTTATGTCAGAGCACAAACCAAGCATGAAGTCAAAGGAATTGTCTGTAGACCTCCGAGACAGGATTGTCTCGAGGCACAAATGTGGGGAAGGTTACAGAAAAATTTCTGCTGCTTTGAAGGTTCGAATGAGCACAGTGGCCTCCATCATCCGTAAGTTGAAGAAGTTCGAAACCACCAGGACTCTTGCTAGAGCTGGCCAGCCATCTAAACTGAGCGATCGGGGGAGAAGGGCCTTAGTCAGGGAGGTGACCAAGAACCCAATGGTCACTCTGTCAGAGCTCCAGAGGTCCTCTGTGGAGAGAGGAGAACCTTGCAGAAGGACAACCATATCTGCAGCAATCCACCAATCACACCTGTATGGTAGAGTGGCCAGACGGAAGCCACTCCTTAGTAAAAGGCACATGACAGCCCGCCTGGAGTTTGCCAAAAGGCACCTGAAGGACATTCAGACCATGAGAAACAAAATTCTCTGGTCTGATGAGACAAAGATTGAACTCTTTGGTGTGAATGCCAGGCGTCACGTTTGGAGGAAACCAGGCACCGCTCATCACCGGGCCAATACCATCCCTACAGTGAAGCATGGTGGTGGCAGCATCATGCTGTGGGGATGTTTTTCAGCAGCAGGAACTGGGAGACTAGTCAGGATAAAGGGAAAGATGACTGCAGCAATGTATAGAGACACCCTGGATGAAAACCTGCTCCAGAGTGCTCTTGACCTCAGACTGGGGCGATGGTTCATCTTTCAGCAGGACAACGACTCTAAGCACACAGCCAAGATATCAAAGGAGTGGCTTCAGGACAACTCTGTGAATGTCCTTGAGTGGCCCAGCCAGAGCCCAGACTTGAATCCAATTGAACATCTCTGGAGAGATCTGAAAATGGCTGTGCACCGACGCTTCCCATCTAATCTGATGGCGCTTGAGAGGTGCTGCAAAGAGGAGTGGGCGAAACTGGCCAAGGATAGGTGTGCCCAGCTTGTGGCATCATATTCAAAAAGACTTGAGGCTGTAATTGCAGCCAAAGGTGCATCGACAAAGTATTGAGTAAAGGCTGTGAATACTTATGTACATGTGATTTCTCAGTTTTTTTATTTTTAATAAATTTGCAAAAACCTCAAGTAAACTTTTATCGTTCTGAGGAAAAGATTAATTTAATCCATTTTGGAATAAGGCTGTAACATAACAAAATGTGGAAAAAGTGATGCGCTGTGAATACTTTCGGGATGCACTGTATATAGAGTGAGAAAGAAAGAAAGAAAGAAAGAGGCATGTGGGAAAAAATAGGTTTACAGTTGAGTATGTGAAACAGGGAATTTATTCTTATATTATTATTTATTTATTAATTATAGTATTATTTATTTATATTATTTGTCTTCTTCTTTGTCATCTACTTCTTCTTATTATTATTCTTACTAGCAAGTAGACTACAAGAATCTTATATATAAATGTCTACATGTGGAATTGTGTGTGTGTGTGTCTGTTCGACCCAGAAGTGCGAGGCTACAGCATGAAGCTCAAAGAAAGTGACTCTGTTGAAACTGTTGAAAGTGACTAATACACAAGTGAGGAGAGCACATCGGCAAAACGAAACCTCCGAGGAAAGAGAACCTCGCTTAGCCGCTAATGCACAACCGATGCGATTGATTGATTGAAGTGCCGGAATCCATGGTTTCTAGGAGCCCGGGCTTTTTACAGCGCAGGCTTACAAAGCTAGGGTGTTAATAATGAAGGTTGGCAATTTAAACACTTATGAGATTGTACCCAAGTGGACTGTGCCAATGTGACATTTTTTTGAGTTAATAAAGTCAACAAAGTTATTGTAATAATCCTGAACTGTGTGTCTTTTCCACACAAACAACTATAAACCTGCTTTTACCCACACCTGTATAGTCATGCATGTGCGTCTCACAATCTCCTCACCAGCTCATTTGAGGTGTATGATGACCCGCCTGTGAGAGAGGGGGCGTTGTAGCCAACAGATTTTTCTCCTTCTTTGCCAACAGCACAGAGAAACTGCTCAATTAGAGCACTAACTCCACCACTAGCAGTTTGCGTAACATAAGAAGCTCGGCCACCGAGACCGAGGAATCTAGGTGTAGTTAGAACCTGTTATTGCTACAATTACATTTTTTCGATTTATCATACTCATTTGCTTATAGATTGTTACACATAAGCATTGGAGGACCACCTTTCAGGGCTCATCCGAGGAGTGTGGGGGAGACGAGTTGGGGGGCAGCACTATTGCTAAATATGTTGTCTCCTTCTTCCCCTTCAGTATTGAAAAACACCCAACCAGGGGAGACGCACCCTTGCTCCTACCATCTGGCACCCCATAAAACACAAACATCATGACAGGAGGTGCCACGCCACGATCTGGATGATCCGCAGGATACCGCTCCAATAACCTAAGAAGAATGACTGGAAAAATCTTTGTTGAGCAGCCAGGAAAAGACTATACTTTTTGTTGTGTTTACATTTTCTTTGCATTATGTGCCATTGAGTGTTTGTTTTGGGTCTTTACTGGCTTTGTTTAAATTAAATGTGGACGGCCGAGTAGGCGCCACAACTTTCTATTTTGTGTGCTCTTTTTGCTCGCATGACTACAATATTTAATATAATATCATTACCTTTTTTATTCTGTAAAATGTCTTTTGATGCACTAAAAACAAAGATCGACTGCTATTGACATATTGTAAATGATATCACACTTTCCTGTCTGACATTGTAAACGCTTCTCTGTCCGACACATCTAAGTAGCCTGTCTGGTTGATGATGCATTACATCATTGGGCTGATAAGTAGCTGTCAGGTTTAAAGACATGCAAAAAATATCAAAATTGTATGGTTAAGCTTGTCTTATCTAATATCTTTACTTACTCTGTAATTAATGCAGCAGAAAAATAAGAGGACAATCTATCAATTCTGTACAGAGTTATGGTGAACCAAAGCCTATTTGCAACCAATTGATTTACATGTGTTTTCATATTATTTGTGGCAACTTCACAAATCACAATGGAAGAGCATTTTCTATATTTCTACAACATGACCATAAACAGGTGAAGGGACCCCTGAGTGTCACGTAGTAAGTGTACTGCCTGTAGGATGGCAAGGCTGAGGGGCTGAAGGGGAATTTGGAGTCTTAATTCTTTCAACAACTAATGGGATTACTAGGGAGCTTTTAAACAGTGTTAGATTACAAGTGTCCACCTGACCAACCAGTTCAGAAGATGAGCCTTTATATTTCCCAGTTTCTTTGGAGGATCACTGCAATTAGCTACAATATGCCCCGAAATCTGCAATCGAAAGAATGGTGGCACTGCCTTTTCTGTTTAAATTCCAACTTTTTTTTCTGTTATCCTATTTCCAGTTTTCAAAATAAAATCTATATTAACTTTCAAAGTGTTACCAACATCATGACGTCCTAGTTTATCTTTAATTTCAGGACTTAAACCCTTTTTAAGCATAGAAACCATACTCCGCACCTCCTCACCCATGTCGGCGTCTATCGTAGTTTGAACTGTGACCACTTGGTCAGGTATGTTTATATGTTTATATTGCTCGCTTAAATTCAAATAATTTGTTTAATGCTACTTCTGACATAACTGGCAAGTCAAATACCTTTCAGAAGTTCTTAATAAACACTACTAATAAATGTCAACTAGGGCGCATTGCACCGTATCGAGAACATATCCAATTCAATAGCTTGTTATCCAATACGGTAGTAATGTATGCCACCTTAGTTCTATCTAAGGTTGTAAACCAAAACCACTTGCCACTGGCTAACAAAGCCCCCACATTTTCCCTGGCCTGTTGAGAATGTATTTGGGTGAGGGATTTGCAGTTCTTTATCAGCTCTGCTGTATTTCACCCAGCATCGATCTGCTCCTGTATTTTACTAAACTCTGTGTCTAGCTGTTGGAGTGATGACGTCAAATTCTGAACCTGTTTACACATCACTGCTAATTGCTCTTTCATTTTTCCTACTTCTTTTTTGGTACTAGAAAGGTTCAGAAGGTGAAAAATGAACTTAAATATGTAACAAGGATCAAAGCCACAAAGACAGAATACTTGTTCATAAAAGCAAAGGGATCCAAGAAACTTGTACTTTAAAGAAAAAAAAAATGGCCAGAACTATTAAATCAAGCACATCTTTCTAACAAAGGTTTTCTTTTTAAATAACCACAATCTTGGACGCAGTTTAGCACCTGGCAGCTTATAAAATGTCTGAAACCACAGCCCTAGCAACTGCCCCCTGCATCGTGGTAATGAGACCACAAAATGTCCGTGTGCACAGGGAAATAAAATAGTGGTGCGATAAAATATAAACACTCCTTAGCCACAGATGAAATATCACAGAAGAACCCATACAATTAGATTCTCTGCTATTGGAAACTCCAAAATATATACTAAAAATTCAGCAGAAAAAATGTATACAAATCATAATCATTTTAATTCTGCCGGAATCTAACGGTGACACAATGCTGGATGTACAACAGACAGTGTCATAATTTACAGTTCAACACATTAGCTATTAATGCTGCTTTGTACCTTTAGCAAAACTTAATTTAGATAGATAGATAGATAGATAGATAGATAGATAGATAGATAGATAGATATTTGGGGGAATTAAACTTCTACAGAAGCTTAACAAACTATAAATATCATAACAAACCCTAATCCCCTAATCCTACACATGAACTTGAGTCTTGCATAATAAGAGAGCAGCAGCCAACTGATAAGATGTGGTCAGATCTGCCCAGTTGTGTCCACAGGTTTACATTTAAAGACATTAACATTTGGATAGAGCAGGTCCATCTTGTTGTGTCCACAAATGGAACATGCTGATAGAATTTGTTCCTTCCAAAGTCACCAGCATTCTAGGTTGAGATTGATTTGCCATTACTGTGTTGGTAACAGAACAAACCTTATTGGTTGCTGAATTAATTAACACTAACAAGAATGATATCTCCTTAGGTAGTAAAGTGGACAAATTCAATCAATATTTCAATGTCTGGATTACACATTTTAGTTCTAATTATAATATTTATGGTTTTTCACCATTGCTCAATCACACAAATTTCCGGTCCCCATCCTGCCTTTTATACTCCATCTGATCATAAAGGATGAAACCTATTCTTCTTTAAAATATCATCTGAAAGAAAATGTTTGTGCTGGTTCTCCGCAGTACCCACAATGCCACAGTACCTGAACTCACTAGGACTTGTCATGTGATGTGACAGCTCATCCAACTTATTTAAAAGCAATCAAACATTCCTTATTATATGGAAGCAGGTCAAAGCTGAAACCTTTCCACCTCACTTTTATCCTCGCTCCGGATCTTCGCCCTTGCCAACTTCAGAAGAGTTGCTCATCCTATCAGGTGTATTAGACCTCCTTAAACTATAGTAATCTCAAAGCTACCATCGGAGTATAGGAATATTTAATACGTCCCACTTTACATTCCTTAATGTGCCTAACATTGTCAGATTTTGTTCAGATCCTTCACGCACATCTGTTGAGTTTGCAGCTTCTCGGGAAGGCGGCTGAGATGAGCCAACACTCGGGTTTATGAGGACAGCAGCAGTGATGAGGGAATTTTTAAAAAGGGTTAGATTACAAGTGCTCACCCTACCAGCCATGACAAAAATGAACATTTTTGTTCCCCTGTTTCTTTAGAAGTTTAGTGCAATTAGCTACAACATACCCAGAAATGTGTCACATCATATCTAATCTTAACATTAATAATCAAAAACTAGAAATCATAAACAGAGAGACCTTTTGTGAAAAGCTTTCAGGAAGTGGAATAGTAAATTTATGGAGTAGTTTAGCTGAATCATTAATAAAGCTGATAGTTTTTTTTTAATACTCTGGTTTTCCTCTCTTTTTTATCTTCATATACAGCAGGCTGTCAGGTATTAGTGCTTCACAGTTTCCTGTCAAATAGCCATTAAGCGGTGACTTTAATTCAGAAAGCCGAAAATAAGGCAGTGCCACGTTGTATATTTGCCACTTACAGTGTCTACATTTGTTTTCATCTAGTAAAATGGAAGCAGTGTGAAATTGTCAATCGTGATGGTTCCTCATGCTTGACAGATGTGATTGGTGTGCACCGGACTGACTCTCCTAAAATTGCTTTGTCTATCTGCTATATCAACTGGAGAGCGGAGTTTTATGATCACTTTGTTTTCCCAATTTTATTAACCAGAGACATTTTAAAGCAGAGCCTGGACCACCCACCATTTAATAATCCCTCGTCTATATAATGCACCCTTTCAGTATTTATCATTAGCTGCATTTGTCCATTGATGGATATCACAGTGGCATTATTGGGTTCTGAAGGTTCTCCTTAAGGCCACAGGACAACTAATAATAATAGCTCTTCATTCACTCACCCAATTTTCAAACCTGATTAATCAAAGTCAGTGCAGGAAACAACCTTGGATGGGATATGTGATAATAATAATGGCACGTAGGGGAGGCCAAGTGGGCTAAATTAACCAAAGGGCTGCAGGTTCAAGGCTTATTTCTGATTTACAGAGAGACTCTGAAGATCTGATTGTGCGTCAGTTAAATTCAAGTATCTCTATAATTAGGAAGGATAGACTTTACAAGTAGCTTGGGATAGCAATAATATTAAATTATAATAAGTCAGATTAAGATCCATCCATCCATTCATTCATGACTGAGTTTGCTTATTCTAATTTAGAGTAAGTGCAGGGCATATGCCGACAGCATTGGCATAAATGTAGAGACCATCTCCCTGCACCTGAAGCACTAGCAGAGCACAAGTCACATGGTAAAATATGTATTTATATTTGTTGTTTAGAAAAGCCAAGCAAAATGACACCTTTTATTGGCTAACTAAAAAGATTACAATATGCAAGCTTTCGAGGCAACTCAGGCCCCTTCTTCAGGCAAGATATAAAAGGTGTCATTTTGCTTGGCTTTTTTCTACATTCATAATGGCTAACACGGTACAACACCCTAGTACTATTTATTGATTATTACTTGCATTAGATGGCCCTTCTATAAACACTGAGAATTAATGAAATGGAAATGCAAATATAAACAAATGAACATCTATCCTCCTCATGTTTAATCACATTGGTTTCTATTGCATTCACACACAAATCCAAGATTAACTTAATTAGTACTTTTTGCGATTCTTATTTTTGGGACTCCTGTCAATTGAATCTAGCTCTGCACTTTTGACTTTAATTCTTGGTTAGCAATTTGTAGACTCTCTTCCTGACATCCGGTATCCATCCTTGCCTGTTCTTTTGACCGTGTCCTTTTCTCCTGGATATTGCTCATAAAATTTTACTGACTACCTTTTCACACAGTATACAATCACATACAATCAGAGTTCGCTCCTTGTGAAACTCAACCTGGGAGTACAAAGGTCAGCCAGTCATTTTCTAACCTGAACAGGGTTGTGGGGGGTACTGGAGCCTATGCCAGCTTAGCATAGGGCACATGACAGGAACAAATCCTGGACAAGGCGCCAGTCCATCGCAGGGGGCAAACGTAATCACACACACACACACTATAGGGTAATTTAGTATCACCAATCCACCTAACCCACTATTTTTGGACCAGGAGAGGAAACCAGTGCCCCTAGAAATTATCCTGGGAAATAGATGAGGAGCTAGGTGCTTTTAAGAGCAAGTTCTTTTCTTTCTATTTAATTTCGGTTTCAATTGCATTCATACACTTTGAAAGATGAGATGTCAGGATGGTGTCACAAATCCAATATTAACTTAATTAGTGATTTTTGGAGGTCTTATTTTTGTGACTCCTGACAATAAAATCTAGCTCTGCGCATGTGACTTTGATTTTTGGTTACCAATCTGTAGACTTACTTCCTGACTTCCACTATAGACCTTTGCCTGTTTTTTGACTGCATCATTTTCTCCTGGTCACTGCTCATAACATTTTTACTGACTACTTTTATCACACAATAGACTTACAGTCAGAGTTCGCTCTTTGTGACATTGAAGTTGGCAGTACAGAGGTAATCCTGAGAAATAGATGAGGAGCTCCAGGTATCTCTAAGAGCAAGTGTCTTTTTCCAGCTGTGGACACAGTCCAGACAAGATGCAAATAGGAAGAAAAGAGAAGCTGAGGTGCACAAGATGCACCCAATTAAGTGATATGGAGAATTCAAGGAAGGTTCAACATCTGGCAATCACTGGACGACCAAACAACTAATAACAAGAAGAACCAAATACCAACAAGCCGCTTCCCATCCAGGTGTCAAGAGAAAAGGCACTAAAACCTATCGGTAAGTGTTGCATTTGGGAATAGGAACCCTAACCCTGTATTTTAAATGTTGTACAAAGGACAGAGGAGAGCGTTTGGTTTTGTGACTGTGCATAAGGCTGTGAAAGATCTTTTATTTCTGTTTCTATTAGAGTTAAGAAAAAAACACAAAACATGCAGACCTCTGTTAACAGTCTGAGACCCCCCATCGACTGACCTTTTATAGGACTGTGAGAAATAAAACTTGAACAGAATCAAACATGAGTTCTATTGTTCACGGGTGTTGATGAGCAAAATGATTTGCCCAAAACTGAAATTGTTGTGAAACTCCAGAATTTAAAAATTTCAGAATTTAATTTTGGAAGAAAAAGAAGAACCAAATGGTGTCTCTAACAACAGAAATTCGCACCATTAGCACATATTTTCATCTTGTCTAAAACCCTTTTCTCTGTGTTGAAAAGAAATGGTGTATCTCATAATCAAAATTTGCACAATTACCACATATATGTATATCTGATCTCCAACCCTTTTCTGTACAAGTAAAATTATGGGTGAAGTTATTCAAGTCAAAGTCAAAGTGAACTTTATTGTAATCTCAACCATATACAAGTATACAGATAGATTAAATTGCGAAGTTCAGGGTCCACAGTGTAACAACATGAAGTGCAAATAATAAATTAAAAATAGAATTAAAATTAAGATTTAAATTTAAAATTAAAACACAAACAAGACAAGACAAAGAAGTAGCAGCAATATTGACGTGTAGTTAGCAATATGAACATTGATGCAATGTATGGTATTTGCAATCTAGATACATAAATATAGTAAATAGATATGTAATATAATAAATAAATAATAGATATAGATAATACAGAAATTATCAGTGTATGATAATAGTTGTATAATACGTCCTAGTGAGCTGAATGACTTCCAGCCTGTTGCTCTGACGTTACATCTGATGAAGACCATGGAGCGGCTGCTGCTTCACCACCTGAGGCCACAGGTCCGCCACGCCCTCGACCCTCTGCAGTTCGAATACCAGGAGAAGGTGGGAGCGGAGGATGCCATCATCTATATGCTACACTGATCCCTCTCCCACCTGGACAGAGGCAGTGGTGCTGTAAGAATTATGTTTTTGGACTTCTCTAGTGCCTTCAACACCATCCAACCTCTGCTCCTTAGAGACAAGCTGACTGAGATGGGAGTAGACTCACACCTGGTGGCATGGATTGTGGACTATCTTACAGACAGACCTCAGTATGTGCGTCTCGGGAACTGCAGGTCTGACATCGTGGTCAGCAGCACAGGGGCGCCGCAGGGGACTGTACTTTCTCCGGTCCTGTTCAATCTATATACATCAGACTTCCAATACGACTCGGAGTCCTGCCATGTGCAAAAGTTCGCTAATGACACTGTTATTGTGGGCTGCATCAGGAGTGGGCAGGAGGAGGAGTACAGGAAGCTAATCAAAGACTTTGTTAAATGGTGCGACTCAAACCACTTACACCTTAACACCAGCAAGACCAAGGAGCTGGTGGTGGATTTTAGGAGGCCCAGGCCCCTCATAGATCCTGTGATCATCAGAGGTGACTGTGTGCAGAGGGTGCAGACCTATAAATATCTGGGAGTGCAGCTGGATGATAAATTGGACTGGACTTGCAATACTGATGCTCTATGTAAGAAAGGTCAGAGCCGACTATACTTTCTTAGAAGGATGGCGTCCTTTAACATCTGTAATAAGATGCTGCAGATGTTCTACCAGACGGTTGTGGCGAGTGCCCTCTTCTACGCGGTGGTGTGCTGGGGAGGCAGCATAAAGATGAAAGACGCCTCACACCTGGACAAGAGGCAGGCTCTATTGTAGGAGTAAAGTTGGACAGTTTAACATCTGTGGCAGAGCGACGGGAATCAAGCAAACTCCTGTCAATCATGAAGAATCCACTGCATCCACTGAACAGTGTCATCTCCAGGCAGACTTCAGTGACAGACTTTTGTCACTGTCTTGCTCCACTGACAGACTGAGGAGATCGTTCCTCCCCCACACTATGCGAATCTTCAATTCCACCCGGGGGAGTAAATGCTAACATTACTCAAAGTTATTGTCTGCTTTTACATGCATTTTTATCACTCTTTAATTTAATATTGTTTTTTTGTATCAGTTTACTGCTGCTGGATTATGTGAATTTCCCCTTGGGATTAATAAAGTATCTATCTGTCTATCTATCTATCTATCTTATATGTGTAAACAATGACAGGTCAGAGTGTTTCACAGCAGAAGGATAACTAGAGTGTCATAAAACTTAAAGGTCAGTATGAGATTTTCAGTTCTTTTCTACCTGCAGTCGTCTTTGCAGGAAAGTGGCTTGCATGTATAAAAGTTCTGTTTTTAGAGGTGGTTGAGACCATGTGGAAGACCCCAGGGGGCAGCATGGTTTTAAGGAGTCTGACAGCTTGGGGGTAAAAACTATCCTGCAGCCTGGCAGATCTGGCTCTGATGCTCCAGTATCTTCTCTTGGATGGCAGAAGTGTGAAAAGTCCATGTGAAGGGTGTAAGGGGTCCTGCACAATGCTGCAGGCCTTGCGGACACTACGTTTGTAAAATATGTTCTGTAGTGAAGGGAGAGGCACCCCAATAATGTTTTCTGCTGTCTTCACTATCCTTTGCAGGCGCTTGCAGTCGGATATGTTGCAATTGCCATACCAGACAGTGATGCAGCTGGTCAGAAGACTCTCAATGTCTGTTATTCTGGTACAAAGCAAGGAGAGTTGGGCATGGCAAAGAAGCACATGCCTGGAGGCACTTTGGATCAGTTTTATCTCCACTACTATGATCCAATGGCTCAGGTATGAAGCCATCAGCAAGCCTCTAGAAGGATTCATCTTGGATTACCTTACAAATTTAGGGAAAGTGAGAGCAGATGATGTTACCTCCAACTCCATATGAGTGGTACGAGGCAGAAGCAGAGTCATGGATGTTGACTCAGAGAACAATGCAGAGAACAGCACGTGGGAACCACATCAAAGGAGCCATGGAAGATCAAGTCAGTTTTGGTGCATGATGAAGCAAGAAGACAGTGATTTTGGCTGCAGAATAAATCTTAGTTTCCTTGCTTTTGAAACTTTAAAGTGCTTTAAAAGGGAATTTTGTGTTTTGCAATTGCAAAATTGTGTGCAAATTGAATATTAGGGGCAATCACAATGCACAACACACAACAAACTTCACAATAGTTAGCTAATAGCCATGTTGTCCCTTTAACCTCAAAATCGCTTAATGCGTATCATTGTCCGTTGCCTGATTTGTCAGATTGTGTGAACTCCATGCAATTTAACATTTCAACTTTAATTGAAATGGGATTCAGTGTTAACTGGTGGATGAAAATTGGATTAGATATAAATTTTAGATAATACTTGCAGGTTAGAACACTTAAGCAGTGTTTTATTTTTTTGTAACCTGAAAAACACAAGTAATCAGCAGAAAAATGCTTCAAGGCTAAAATATCACATTTCTTTTTCTTGTGTCAAGCTGAGACACATTCTAATAATATGGGGTGTGCATTGCAAAGTACATTTAAACACAAATGTGTGCGTGAGATCATTGACTACTAAACATGTCCAGATAATTTCATTACTGACATTTGCCTGCTGCTGTACATTACTGAGTAATTACTCACCTACAATATCTGTACAACTGACACTGTGAAAAGTGAGTGCTGATACCCAGCTAATGGAGGAACATCTAGGGTAGAGGTATACATCATGGACACAAACAGCTGATGTCAAGGAAGTCATCGGTTTTCTGTCACTGAATCCAACCAGAAATGCAATTATGTTAGGTGATCTGCCACTCAATCTTACAAAATCATTAACCTTACCGTATTGAATGTTGAACCAACAGAGTTGACCCAACTGCCAAGGTTGACATACCAGTTCAATTCTTTGTCTTTCCAGCAAATCAGAAAAGTGGCAGAACAAAGAAAATTGGCCTTATTCGTCCAGTCTCTTTTTTCATATTTAAGGGTACACACAGAATTCTGCAAGTCTGTGCTCTTCTAGTAAGAGCTTGCGTAAAATTCTAGGATTCCTTCTTGTTATTTCTTTAAACAATGTTTGAATTGAATGCACAACGCCTTATTTACATTCGAGTGATGTCATGTAACCGATTTGCTAAACTATATCAATAATGTGAAAAGATTTCTTTAATATATCAAGTATGAACATTGTCTGATATAAAAGAAAGATGGTGAAGAAAAATCACATCCTTAAAAAAGATAATAAATAGAAAGCCTGTTCTGAGAGACTGTCACAGTATTTGCCTCATCTCTGTGCCACCATTAAGAAACGGTGTGCTGTAAATGTGTTATATTATTTTAAATTATATTGTTCAAGGGCAACGCAATAGAGCTGTTGTTACCGTTGACACTTAAAGACAGTTATGCAATGCTTCAGCGCACTATCATCATCTCTTTTGCTTTACATTCAGTTTTCTTAAACAAAACTGCACTTAACCTCTGCCAGTCATTCAACTGTTGTACAATTGTCAACTTTGTCTAAAGCTTACTGTCCCATTTTGTGATAGCAGCTACCAGAACCGATCCTCGCAGCAGCAAGTACAGTGCAGATGGGAAGTTCAAAAGCATTTCAGTCCATTAAGCAGCGCATGCCATGATGCCAGACATTGATTCGTTTTTTAAAGTGTCGTCTTCTTCTTTGCTACTTTTCCTTACTACTACATGTCCAGTGTTTTTTTTTTTTATTTTTGTTTGTTTTTATTTTTTGTTTTTTGTATTTTTATGTTTTTATGAAATACATATGGCAAAACAGATTAGTGCAAACCAAACATTTACTTGTAAAAAAGAAATTACAGTATGAATTAAAAACGCTCTCTCCTTTGTACCCACCCATTATCTTCTTAACACTCCAGTTTAGCCAGGAGATAGAAGAAGGAAGGCACAGCTTCACCAAAAAAAAAAAAAACACTACTCACATAATTGTCACCCTCAATAAATCACACACAGGACTCAGAATAAGTTTAGAAGCTGACACAGACCTTTAACTCCTGCAACAGGTAATTCAAGTACCAAACTAGGAGAAAGGGCAGATAATGTAGAATCAGAGGGTCTTGGACAGCACAACGGCTTTGGCAGATTTGTGGAAGATGAAAGTGCATCAGAAATAGTAAAGAGGAGTTAAAAGGTACAGAGGATGAAATAGCGAATCCCCTAAACTTACATTTTTCTGAGGTCTTCACAAGTGAGCAATTGGATAACCTCCCAGAGGTAACAGGGACTACTAAGGAGGTACTGAGGGATTTGGAAATTGTAGAGGGAGAAGTGCTGCTCAGATTAAATAAGCTGAAATCAAACAAATCACCAGGAACAGATAATATTTACCCTCAAGTTCTTAAGGAGGCTAGCGAGTACAAATATAAACCCTTGACATATATTTTAGGATGTCACTGCGCTCTGGAGAGATTCTGAAGGACTGGAAAATGGCAAATATCATCCCATTATCTAAAAAAGGTGACAGGGCAGATCCAAGCAACTATAGGCCAGTAAGCTTAATGCATCACAGGAAAATGAATGGTAAGGACAGGAGTTATTAGGAACAGTCAGCATGGGTTCAAAAGAGGGAGGATGTATTTTACTAACATGCTGGAATTCTATGAGGAGGCAACAAAAGGATACGATCAAAGTGGAGCTTATGATATTATTTATCTTGACTTTCAGAAAGCATTAGATAAGGTGCCACATGAGAGGTTGGGCATCAAATTAAAAGAAGTGGGAGTTCAGAGTGATGTTTGTAGATGGATGCAGAATTGGCTCAGACACAGGAAGCAGAGGGTGATGGTGCGAGGAACCTCATCAGAATTGGCTGACGTTAAGAGTGGTGTTCACAGGGGTCAGTGCTAGGGCTGCTGATATTTTTAATATATATAAATAAATTAGATAACAAGGGCGGCACGGTGGCAAAGTGGTAGCTCTGCTGCCTCACAGTTAGGAGACCAGGGTTCGCTTCCCAGCTCCTCCCTACTTGGAGTTTGCATGTTCTCCCCATGTCTGCATGAGTTTCCTCCGGGTACTCCGGTTTCCCCACACAGTCCAAAGACATGCGGGTTAGGTGCATTGGCGATTCTACATTATCTCTAGTGTGGGTGTATGTGTGTGTGTGCGCACTGTGTTGGCTGGGATTGGCTCCAGCAGATCCCCGTGATCCTGTAGTTAGGATATAGCGGGTTGGATAATGGAGGGATGGATGGACGGATATAAGTAACAAACTGGCTAACTTTGCAGATGATACCAAGATAGATGGATTAGCAGATAATTTGGAATCCATTATATCATTGCAGAAGGACTTGGATAGGTAGATGAAATTTAATGTCAGTAAATGTAAAGTGTTACACATAGGATGTAAAAATGTTAGGTTTGAATACACAATAGGAGGTCTGAAGCTTGAATGTACAACTTATGGTAGGGACATACGAGTCATAGTGGACTCTTCACTATCTACGGTATATCTACACATTGTACAGAAGTGATCAAAGGCTAATAGGATGTTAAGTTATATATCATAATGTGTGGAGTACAGGTCAAGGGAGTCATGCATAAGAGGTCTCACATGTGTACTGTTTTGCTCTCCATTTTACAAAAAAGACATAGCAGTGCAAAAGAAAGTCATGAGGAGAGCGACAAGGCTGATTCTGGAGCTGAGAGGCATGAGCTCGAGACACTGAATGAGATGAGCATTTAAAGTTTAAGCAAACAGAGATTAAGTGGTGAAATGATTGAAGTGTTTAAACTTATGAAGGGAATTAGTACAGTGGATCCCAGTTGCTACTTTAAAATAAATTCTACAACAAGAACACCGAAACATGGTTAGAACCTTGTTAAAGGCAGATTTCACAAAAATGTTAGAAAGGTTTTGTTCATGCAAAGAACCATGCCAAACAGTGTGGTGGAAAGTAAAGACTTGTGACCACCAGGAGGTAAATTAGCGCCCCAAACTCTAAACACAACTCACCCACAAACCAGTTCCAGTTTAATTAAATAATGATTTATTATTAACCATACATTTGTAGGCCAGTTAATCAACCACACAATGAACCAAACAGTAAACCAAGTGTCAACCACTCCCTCCCAACTCTGGCTCTCTGCAGTGAGAGGGCTCCCTTTTATTATGAACCCTTCATAAGGGTTTCTGAGACCAAGATGTTAACCCGCAGAAGCATTTCTTGGTCATGCGGAAGCCACACGGCACCTGCAAGCTCCTTTTCCATGGTGCCCTCTGCTAGTACCCAAGGACCCCAACAGGGTTGCATCTCTGGACTCCAACTCTCAGGCAACTTTGCAGATGTCCGAGTTGGGAGCCAGCCAGAGGAACGCTGCCACTTCTCGTGCTGGGGGATAAATTGTCCATAAAAAGCCATCATCCTCTACTTAACCATGCTGTGCCTCCACTCTTGTGGTACCTTCATTATGTTGACTCAGCTAGGTAGAGAGTCTTTTTTAACCCGGATGTCAGACCATTCTTTTCATTACTTACTGACTTCAGTGACCTAGGATCTCGACTTGACATTATTTTAGACAGCCTAGTTGAGTAGGACGGATGCAATTGGAATGGACTGTTCTTATCAAAATTATTCTAATTCATCTTAGCATTGAAGAACGGAGATTTTCAAATTTGAATGACAGAGAATCAGGGGATTTACAACAAGATTCTAGGAATAACTATATAGAAATTGTGCCCAAAATGCTGCAATAGGGAAAGAGAATAAGCAGAATTATCCAAGAGGTGGATCATTTGCAAAGTACTACATTTGAGACTAAGGAGGGAGACAGAATCCCTGTAGTTGGGGTTAAAACCTAACTGCACGATCAAGACCGACACTTTAAAAGACTTGTATTACAATGAGACACGAGAGTTAGGTATTAAGGCAGCTCACTCCACAATGTTCTGACTGCTGTTTGTAACAAACTGTGTTTTCTTTGAAAGTAAACCCTATCTAGAAAGCAAAATTTCCCAGCCCATATGTTACATTATTTAGAAAAGGTTCCTAGATATTTGAAACAAAAAAGAAAGCAGACGGGACCATTGGAAAGGCTAATAAAGAAACGTTTATGAGGGTGAGATGCAAACAATGCAAAGATTTAAACTGGGTTGTTGACAACTGAAAAACTCCTTGAAAATCGCAGACAGTGAAAGATTACGTCCTCAGGCTGATTGAATAGGCACCCACTTCGAGGAAGATTTGAGTAAAATGGCATATATTTTTACTGAGTTAGAGAAAGTAATTTTTTAAGAAAAGGACCAGGAGACATGCAAGGACAAAAAAAAAATAGCCATGAGTCACCAGATCTATCAACGAAATTGAGCCAAGAACAAAACTCTGAGGTCAGAGACAAGAACAAAAGAATTGAGAACAACCCAGACATCAAAAATTAAGGTCTTGAAAGTCACAAAAGAAGAGGAGTTTCTTATGTGCAAACTCTGAAGGCCATCAACACAACCTTTTAACCTCTCACAAATTGACCCCTCGAAGATGTGATCCTAGATGGCCATGCCTTTAGCAACCGGGATCTGCAACAAAATCCACAAAATGGCAGTACACAAGCGAAAACATTTTTAATTTCTGTTTATTAATACCCAAAGGGCATCATGCCACTGAGTATGAAACCCAATACACATCAGACCTTCAATTGTTTGATGCAGTTAAACAGACTTTAAAAAAACACCAGACATTTCCTTCTAGTAAATAAATACAAAATAAATTGTGTGTCATATTAAATTTCAGCAGTTTGTGCTGTTATTTGTGAATGAACTGAATAACACCAGCTTTTTACCTGAGTGAGTGATGACTGGATGCCCTGCTTTGTGGCACAGCAACCTCTCTGACCACCCAGAGACTCTGCTGGCCATCCCCACATCTTGCAGAATCAGCAATCCCTGCAAGGCCAGCAGCAACCCAGGGAGAGAGCTTCCCTTCGTAGCCATGGGTGTCTGAGCACTGCTCACTTCTCCTCTCGCCTCTTGGGAGGCCTGCGGTCATCTGCAGAGGAGGCCTGGAGATTGAAGAGAAGGAAACATTAGGTATACTTTACATTGAAGTACTCATTATTTTCTCATTTAATATTAAGCATATTGTAGTTAAAGAAATACTAAATCTTTTCTAAATTGTTTTTGTTTTGTAAAATGTTTGGACTTTGTTCATTTTGCCCTAGACATAAACCAGTAACCTTGTGTTTGTTGGCCTAACTGTAAAGTTGAAAAAACAAGGGCTGATATTATGGCACCTCTTATAATTATAATAATAATGTACTTCATTTGCCATTTACAATTTCTTGTATGCGGAATTTATTTTTGCACATACCCCAACTTACTCAGAGTTTTATGGTCAAAGGACAGAGTCAGCTATTTGTACAGCGCGCCTGGAGCAATTGTAGGTTACGGACCTCGCTCAAGGGCCCAACAGCGTAGCGTTCCTTCTGTCACTGTCAGGATTCAAACTGGCAACCTCTGAGTTACCAGCCAAGAGCGTTTAGCCACAGATCCACCACTCTGCCCTACAAGTCTTTATTTTTGCTTTGACCGTGTGCCATACGTGAGTCCCACCTACGGGAACCACAAGATTCAAACTCATGTCAGAACACCGTGCAGATGGAGAACGGCCACTGCATTTACTTTACTTATTTCTATAACTTTCTCCCTACCTAAATATGAAAGGATTTTCCATTTCTAAACCAAAGTAACAGGTTCACACCATGCATATGCCGGTTATCCTCCAAATTGGATTTAAACCTCAAACTTTATTCTGATGAGCTCAATCGTGGAGAAGAAAAATGGATGATTTAGACAGCTACTCTGAAGAAATATTTTACATGCATGTACACTTGAAATAAATATGTACACAAACATTGCCATAAATATACAACATAGGATATTGCCCTTTGGAAGCCGTCTGAAGAAAGAATAAATAAAGGAGGAAAAGATACAAATACTTTAGGGAGTGCTGCACAAAGAGCAAATTAATAGAAGTAAAACAACAAACCTGCTGTCTTGAAAGCCTGTCTGTCCAATAGGGCTGCTCACCCACTTGCCCACCACAGTACTACATTGTTAAGAGACGCGTTAAGTGTCCGAGGATTATTGTGAGAGAACAAAAACACCAGGAAATGGTAACAAAGACATAAATGGGTCAAAAAATGAGAGATCAAAAACAACCAGGCAATCAGGAATCAAACAGCAAGTCGTGAGCAAAAACAAGAGTCAAAAAGTCAAAACAAACCTGCAGCTAGGGCCTACTTGGAAAATAAGTTAACTATACTTCACAAAACAAAACGTTGTTTATCCACTAAGAGATAACGCAGGCAGACACAGGTGTGAATTATGACAGACTCAACATGGCGTTACAAACAAGACAATGAGACAATGGCGTTGTGTAAATAAATGACACTAAAACACTAGTGAAATGAATCTTTTCCAACAATTTATGAAAATGAAACTTAAACAACAAAAGCAAAATCCGCAAGCCAAGAAACAGTGAAATAAATGAACATAAACATACAAAACGTATCATTTATTACACAAATCAAATGAATCCCTTTCTCTTTCTAGATCCTAGACCCTGGTCAATTCAGGAGTTATGAATTATTCTAAACTTACCCCAGGTATACAACAATTCTTTAAACCCATGATCATTCCATCTGTTCTAAAAGGCAAGGACTCTAGAGCAAACTCTCCAGCGGTACATTTTATTTGAGACACAGAAGGCTCTCATATGTTCCTTTCTTGGACTGTGTGCCCACTTTTGGCCAGGAGATGTTAATGACATTACTCACTTTTCAAGAAGAGGGTCAGACATTCTTGACATGTACAGTACAGGCCAAAAGTTTAGACACACCTCCTCATTCAATGTGTTTTCTTTATTTTCATGACCATTTACAGCACTCCATCACTCTCCTTCTTGGTCAAATAGCCCTTACACAGCCTGGAGGTGTGTTTGGGGTCATTGCCCTGTTGAAAAATAAATGATCGTCCAACTAACCTGACTTCTGCACAACACAACTGCTGGTCCCAACCCCATTGATAAAGCAAGAAATTCCACTAAATAACCCTGATAAGGCACACCTGTGAAGTGAAAACCATTTCAGGTGACTACCTGTTGAAGCTCATCGAGAGAATGCCAAGAGTGTGCAAAGCAGTAATCAGAGCAAAGGGTGGCTATTTTGAAGAAACTAGAATATAAAACATGTTTTCAGTTATTTCACCTTTTTTTTGTTAAGTACATAACTCCACATGTGTTCATTCATAGTTTTGATGCCTTCAGTCATGAAAATAAAGAAAACACATTGAATGAGGAGGTGTGTCCAAACTTTTGGCCTGTACTCTACTTGGTTTCCCATCTTCTGGTGTCCTGGGGGAATTAAATGCTATAGCCCAGGCTGCAATGGCCTCTTCCTCCCTCTCTCTCATTATAAGAAAAAGAAAACCTAAGCACATCTCATCAGTTTTAGCTTTGTTACATTGGCTACACATGTCATTTAGAATTAACTTTATAATACTACTAATGTTATGTATAAACATCTACACATGGAAGTGTGTGTGTCTGTCTGTCCGGCCCAGAAGTGCGAGGCAGAGCGGAAGTGTGAGGCTACAGCATGAAGCTCAAAGAAAGTGACTCTATCTCCAAAGTGAAACCGTCAAGAAAAGAGAGAAACTCGCTTAGCCGCTGACAGACAATGGAGGCAAGCACGTCGGCAAAATGAAACCTCTGAGGAAAGAGAACCTTGCTTAGCCGTTAATGCACAATCGATGCAATTGATTGATTGAAGTGCCAGAATCCATGGTTTCTAGGAGCCTGGGCTTTTTACAGTATGGGCTTATAGAGCTAGAGGTGTATAAAGCCTTAATAATCTTCCTCCTTCCTATATTTGGAGTGCCTGTCCCCCTACACTACAAGTTATAACCTTACATCTTCTAATGGTGGACTGCTTATAATTCCAAGAACCTAAAAGAAATGGTGAGGTGGCCTTTTGCTGCAATGCTCCAAAAACTCTTTTATCAGAGTTAGATGTACACTAGGTAAAATATGGATACGTAATGTCGGTTGCCTCCATTGCTGCTGTTGCCACCTTGATCTTTCACAGCTCCTTTCATGCCACTCATCATGCTCTCATCTGTCTAATCCCCCTGACTGCACATTCACTTCACAGACTCTGCTTGAATGAGCTCACCTAGGGTCAGAGGTAACACCCGCCGTACTCATTTTCCCCAACTTCAGCCTAAAAAGGCAAGGATCCTTAAAGAGACTCATCACAAACCCAGGCTAATTGGGTTTAACAGGGGCACACCACCTCTGGCTTTATTGTAAGTGCCGTCTATTCATTACACCGCCCTGGACCAGTTCCAGACATTCAAGGCCAGCTGCTAATCCTAATGATTCTACAGCATAAAATAGCCTTTTCTTTTATCTATTGATAATCTGCATTTTAGTTATTTTATTTGTTGTTTTCCATCTTTGAGACATACTTGGCAAATTGTATTTCTTACTTTATAAAAATATTAAGATATAGGCATGCGCTTCTTGACGTATGTTCTGCAAAAATATATCATTATGCGATTTGCATGTTGTGCAAACACCATATTATATATGCAGTACTTAGCAAAACATTATGGGATAATGTAGTGTACCTGTTTTGACTAAACACAGAGAGATAATGCTCCAGAGAATCATAATACACAAGAATGGGTGCTGCTGTCTACAACTTGAAGCATTAAAGGTATATTTGTAAGTAGGGAAAGTTTTATATATATATATATATATATATATATACAGTATACTAGGGGGCTTTGCCCCCTACTTGCTTTGCTCGCTCACCCCACCCCAGCTGCTGCTTGTGCCATGCTGCGTGATCTGCATGTCGTGCTGTGCGTCGATCATTTAAAAGCCTGTGCAGCAGCTGTCCTTTTGTCTCACTTCCTTTACTCGTGGGACGTTAAAGTGTCTCCAAGAAATTGTTTGTAAGTAGGGCGTGACGTGCAAGTAGTCTTGCGGGACTTTAAAGTGTCTCTGCGAGATGATCATGTCTCGACCTAAGATTTTTTTATATAATAGATAGATATATATTGTCACAGGTGGCCAGGGTCCTTGTCCGGCAGGGACGCCTCTTCTTTATATGGTCCGCAGAAGCAAGCCTGGTCAGAACAGTACCTCTCCCAGGACGCTATATGGCAGCCCTCCTGGGTGGCAGTGGTGCCTCATATTCCCACAGGGCTCCATGGGAGATGGAGTTCTCTACAACCCTGTTGCGATCCGGATGATGCCACCAAGGGGTACTGCTGTTGTTCCTAAGCCCGTTTGGGCAGTTCTTCCACCACACCCGGAAGTGCAGCCAGAAATAGGTCATCAAACACCTGGAGCACTTCTGGGTGGGCAATAAAAGGAGCCAGCAGCCACCACCCTGGGAGCCTGAGTCGAGAGGAGAGGGACTACGCTTGCCGGAGAGGAATGGAGAAGAAAGAAAGAGAATTTATTATTTTTTAGAGGTGATTTGGGCTTTGGACTGTGTTGTGGGCTTGTGGGGACAGGGAAGACGTTCCACACAAGCGAAAAAAAAAATAAAAAGCACTTGTGTTTTTATAAGTGTGCCTCCCATGTCTGTCTGTGTCGGGTCAAGCACTGGTATAGCACCATCTACAGTCACTATATATATTGTGGAGTACAGCCTGGACACAGACAGGAAGACATGATGTTTCACCACACATGTTTATTGAACACTATATATATACAAGAAAGTGAGCACAACCCAATGCTGCAGCACCGATCACCCCTTTAGTCCAGGCCTCACAGTCCAATGCCTTTCTCTCTGGTCTGCCTCCACTCCTCTCCTCCAAGACTTCGTCCTTCTTCCACCCGACTCTAGCCATCGAATGGAGGGAGGCGGCCCCTTTTATGCAGCCCGGATGGGCTCCAGGTGCTTCCCGACACTCCTCCGCAGACACGTCCCTGTGTGGCAGAAGTGCCAGCTGTGCACCTGGAAGCGCTCCAGGTGTCCCCAGTCTTCTTCCCCCAAGCACTTCCGGGTGTGGCAGAAGTGCTGAGGTCCAGGGCTCCGAAGGCAGCGGGGCGCCCCATAGCGGCAGCCACGGGCCCCTACAGGGTTGAATTTCCAAGCTCCCTACCCATGGTCTCCAAAACAACCAGGGCGGTTGCCCCCACATGGTCTGGGGAAGGCGCAAGCCCTCCTCCAGTCCTCCTGGGTGTCCCGGCCGGGTCGCCTCCCCAGCCGTCTCTGACAATATATATATATGCATATATATGTGTGTGTGTGTGTGAGAGTGTGAGAATCAAAACAGATGAGAGTGTCTACAACTCTTTCTTAACCTTCCCTTTTTAAATGACAGCTACAGGGAGCTGGATCTACTCTGGTGGCATTCGAGACAAGCGAGTACCATGCTGTAAGGGAGAAACCTTCTGCATGAAATTGTAAAGTGCTTTCACTGTGCCCACCTGATTGACTAAGACATTCTGTTACATTTGCATCCAGAACAGTTACCAATTTTATTTTCTTCTTTACAATAATT